>MU826352.1:2239674-2697174 GCA_029204205.1 Desmophyllum pertusum
TTCTGCTGACATCCTGGTATAATATCATCCTTCCGCTCCACAAAACTGGCACCGGATTTTCAGTTTGCCCCCTGGGTGCCCCCTGGCCCCCTGTCCTTTGTATGAGGGGGAACCGCCTTTTTAAAAAACTGAAAATGAGACATCTTTGGCTAAAATAAAATAAAACTGGTATTCATATTTTGATCAAATTTGAAGTTGCAAATTAATATTTCGTCCTTTGTGAATCTTTTGGTACTGAAAAGTCCGCGGGCACTCAACTATTTTTGGCAGAACAAATAATTTACAATTCATACCCACGGCAAAATGTTAATTTTCCGTCATTTTCAATGCCACTTTCTGGGGCTTAAATAATGCTATTTGTAGCAACTTATCACTACACTGTTTCTCTATCATCGATAATTTGAAAATATTTCACTTTTACAGCTTACATGTAAGCAACTTCAGAAAAAAAAATGTTTTTGAATAGCACATCCACTGGTGAAACTGTTAATTTATGCAAATAATAACACTCAAGTTTCCGGCCAAAAAAAATATAAAACTGAGTTGTGTAGTCAATTAAACCACATAAATAAAACTTTCACCAGTGGATGTGCTATTCAAAAACATTTTTTTTCTTCTGAAGTTGCTTACATGTAAGCTGTAAAAGTGAAATATTTTCAAATTATCGATGATAGAGAAACAATGTAGTGGTAAGTTGCTACAAATAGCATTATTTACCTTCCAGAAAGTGGGCATTGAAAATGACGGAAATTAACATTTTGTCGTGGGTATGAATTGTAAATTGTTTGTTCTGCAAAAAATAATTGAGTGCACGCGGACTTTTCAGTACCAAAAGATTCACAAAGGACGAAATATTCATTTGCAACTTCAAATTTGATCAAAATATGAATACCAGTTTTATTTTATTTTAGCCAAAGATGTCTCATTTTCAGTTTTTTAAAAAGGCGGTTCCCCCTCTTACAAAGGACAGGGGGCCAGGGGGCCCCCAAGGGGCAAACTGAAAATCCGGTGCCAGTTTTGTGGAGCGGAAGGATGATATTATACCAGGATGTCAGCAGAATTTTAACCAGTTTTTTGCATTTTGAGATAATTAGTTAACAAAATGTCAGTTTTCAGGGTTAAAAATACCTCAAAAAATACATTTTTGGGCATGAACTCCCCCCCCCCCCCCCCTGATCCCAAGTCTAGGTTAGTGCAGGAAGTGAAACAAATATCATCATGAATGTTTCCACCCCAAGGACTAACTACACACAAAGTATGAAGGAAACTTTATTTTGACCATTTCCAATTTGGCTCCATCCTTAGCGACATTCGTTCTTAAGGTGGCCCGCGGTTATTTATTGGAGCGGAGATTCCCTTTTTTAAATCTACTTTTCGGCAGGAAAGCGTCAACCGATTTCTCTAATTTTTGGTATTCAAAATAAGGAATCTTTAAATTTTAGAAGGCTTTTAATTTTAGGGCAAACGAAATTTAAGATTTAGAGATACAAGCGCTATTAGAAAACCTTGTTTTTTACGAAATCGCGAATATTTTCATAAAACGAAGATAGATTTTTTTCTAATTACGTTCAATAAGTTCCAAGACTTCAATGTTTACTGTGAGCAAGTTTCCACAAAATCGGCTGCATAGAAATTGCTGCACAGTTCACTGCTGAATTTTAGCTTCAAAATAATATGCTCGTGTATTTGCTTCATCTGTTGCAAGAACGCTTCAATAATGCTAAGATCACACCTATTGTTAGAAAGCTTGATACCACCTAAACCTTTGCTGAATAATCGGAAAAGATCGGAAATTCCCAGTAAAAGTTATAAGCAAATGAAGAACAAGATGTTTATAGTGCGTAATTTGTGAATTTCAAAATATTCACGTTTGTTCGACTTGTGAAAAAACTACCGATTTGTTTTCCGTAATTGTTAAGTATGATAAAATCCAGCATATATAAAAACGACCTCGCCTAGTTTTGGGCGTGTAGCCTCGACGAAGCTCGGCGAATTAAGTCGTCAAGTTAGCTACTTCATGTCCTCCATTTTACCAATGCTTTGAAAACCCCTCGTCTTCCGTAAATTATTCAAATTTGCCGCGTTGTGGGATTTATTTTGCACTTGGGAATTTTACGGATCATCGAAAATTGAAATGATAATGAACGATCAATGACATTCCAAGGAAATTTTCGATGATCCGTAATTCCCAAGTGACAAATAAATTCCAGAACGCGGCAAGTTTGAATAATTTACGGAACACGAGGGGTTTTCCTAGCATTTGTAAAATGGAAGACATGAAGCAGCTAAATTGACGAGCCAAATTCTCCGAGCTTCATCGACGCTACACGCCTGAAACAAGGTTAGGCCGTTTGTATATATGCTGTATTTTATCATACTTAGAAATAAGCGAAAACAAATCGGTAGTTTTTTCAAAAGTCGAACAAACTTGAATATCTTGAAATTCACAAATTACGCACATAAACATCTTGTTCTTCATTCGCTTATAGCTTTTCCTTGGAGTTTCCGATCTTTTCCGATTATTCAGCAAAGTTTTAGATAACATTAAGCTTTCCAATGATAGGTGCGATATAATAATTATTTTAGCGTTCTTGCAACAGCTGAAGAAATACACAAGCATATCATTTTGAAGTGAAAATTAAGCAGTGAACTGTGTAGCAATTTCTGTGCAGCCGTTTTTGTGGAAACTTACTCACAGTAAACCTTGAAGTCTTGGAACTTATTGAACGTAATTAGAAAAAAATCTATCTTCGTTTTATGAAAATATTCGCGTTTTCTTAAAAAACAAGGTCTTTTAATAACGCTTGTATCTCTTAATCGTTTATTCCGATTGCCCTAAAATTAAAAGCCTTCTATAATTTGAAGATTCCTTGTTTAGATTGCCAAAAATTACAGAAATTGGTTAAAGCTTTCATGTGGAAAATTAGTTTTTAAAAAGGGAGCCTCCGCTCCAATAAATAACCGCGGGCCACCTTAAGAGGCAGTCTCTGTAAAAGCGGTCCACTGATTTCGGTTCGGAAACTCAATTTCCTTTAAACTTTGCCCATGAATCTATCTTAATCTAAAAGTAAATGAAACGACCTTAGTTTTTGCAAATATCTCCAAAAGAAAATTTTATGGCCCAAAATCGCTTGAACCGTAAACGGCCTATTTTTAGCAATGGCGAGAAGCAAAAATAGCAAATATTGGATTGGCGCGCTCAACGCTTCAAAATGCTCAAATTACAGAGCCTTTTTTACATCCCTGGATTAAATTGGTCCTTTATCAATGTAGAGCATACAATTTGGGGTCGTTTTAAATACATTTACAATAAGAAAATATTTTTTGTTTGAAACCTACTTCGCCATTACCGCCAACGGCTCAAAAATGCACATTTTCAACGCGGCATTGCGCAAAAGTCCCACTTCTTCCACGCAATATTTCTATGCAGATCGACTAAAATGAAGTCAAAGAGCAAGGAAATATAAAAATATGTTGTGGTATAAGCGAAATTTTAGCACAGCCGATCGACAAATTTAGTACTTTTTCGAAAATGTCTGTGTCCATTGCAAGAAGAAAGGCCTTCATACAAAACGAATTTAGTATAAATACCACAATAATTCTCTACTATTTTGAGTCTGCAAGACTTCTAAATAGAATTCAACACGATAAAACATAATTTAGGTAATAAAATTCTTGGTAGCTGGTCCGGAATAAGTACTGCCACCTACCTGAGCGACAACCGCTCACTTTCACTTGCAGCTCTTAATTAGCCCGCGGCCGGTCCTGTTGAGCTATTCCCCTACTCAAAAATATAGCTTCAATAAAAGTGAGACTGAAGATAAGAACCAGAAGTATAAAATATAATTCTATATGTACATATTTAAACTGATTTCTTTTAAAATAATTAAGGAGGGTACTTTATAGAATGAATAAACTGCAAACAAATTAGCCGTGTGTTTAATTTATTCCGCATTCCTTTCTGCACCTTTCTGGCTTTGATAAACTATAATTTCCTAAAACAAATCAGGCCAAATGTGAAAGATTACTGCTAACTCACAGTCAATAAACCAAATGATTTAGTTCCATAAATAAAATTAGAAAACAACGAAAGAAAGTGGACAAAACATCGCTAGAAATCGCATGAAAAGTATGTCACGCAATCCAATACGACACATTCCAAGAATATGCGCCAAGTCAAGATCTCTTTGAAAACAATGTTTCCTAAATGTAATATAATTGATTGAGATTGAGGAAGTCCAGGGTACATATAACCTATGTACATTTTTGTTCTCCAAGTGGTGTAATGTTGTCGTTTGAACCGATTATACACGTGACAGCCATGTCGTTTTTTTAAGTCTTACACTTTCTTGTCTTTATAATGGTCCTCTTCCCGTGCATCTAATTCAAATGCTTCTAAATCTAAAATTTATTTTAATAGAACGGAAAAACATACTAAATTTAGATGATAAACTCGAAACCTAATAAGCAACTCATTTGGTCTTGTTAAAAAAAATAAAAACCAGATCGAAAGGAAACTAAGTGAGCTAGCAAGAGAGGATGTAATTTTTTGAAATTTCAGTCCATAGCTAAGCTGTGTTTTAGCTAACTGATTGGTCAGTTCGAGATGTCGGAGGAAATAAAATTAAATAAATAAAAAACGTTCACAGCATGGCGCGAAACTATTATTAATAGATTTCAAAACAATTATCATGGACACAGGGAATCCTGGACAAGTTTTATTTGATTGCGTGAACGAACAGCAAGTTCTCCTTACCATGTTTTCTTTCACAAGTTTCATTTTCTTGAATGTGTAACTGGACTAATAATAAGAGTTAGTTTTCTTCGATTGTACAGCGGAATATCCTCTTGCCAGTTCGGGTTACTAACTATATATTAATTGATTAGTATATGTACTAGGACTACGAACTGTCCAATTTGGGAAATAATTGGATGATAAAAATTTCGAGGACTGCTAAATTGGACGAGGCCGTAGGCCGGGTCCAATTTAGCAGTCAGTTATTTCCCAAATTTCAGTCAGTTATTTCCCAAATTGGACAGTTCATAGACGTATTACGTGTTAATTATATTGTGCACGGGAACTTGTGCTGTCTAATTTGGGAAATAATTGGATAGTTGCTTGAATAAGATTTTACACTAGCAATATAATTACGCAACAAATAGGCGCGCGAGCAACCAATCAGAAACGAGAATTTTGTTATTGATACGATTATATTTCGAATTGTACTCCAGTCGGTCCAATTACCATTACTTATTCACTTATCTGGCTTTCCGAATCTTTCTTAGCATGCAGAACAGGCGGTTTTTCAGGCTTCTCGGTGCAGCGCGAGGCGAGTACATACCTGGACATATCTCGTGCTCCTACGAGAACCATTTTTTTTTTTTAATACTTTATTTATTTAAACACAAACAAGTTACATAATACTAAAAACTAGTTTGTCGATTTACGTACAATAATTAATTTACATTCTAATACATTCGCCTACAATTACATTACTTTACATTACATTGCAAAAAAAGCACTGCAGGCTGCTGTCCAATCGGGATAGTCACACTGTGAAGTTTGATTGTTTTCTTCGCCACTGCTACGCTGCTGAGGAGTTTTTGTCACCGCCGTGCAAGGGATCGATACAGCGATGGTATTTACTAAGCACCTGCTCTTGGTACGAATATGCTCGTTTCAGTTCGAGATAAATGACAGGATTGAAAAGGTCTCTAATAAAAATCTCAATGACCATACTCGGATATACCCCTCAAACTACTCTATACTTTGATGAGTACGATAAAAAGTTTGACACCTGAAAAAAACGTGAAACTCATGCAAAAGTGTTTCAAACTAACATTGACGTGTGCGCGACGTTGTTATATCGTCTATTTTTGTTGCTCTCACCTTTCGGGTTTGGGGCCGATTACATGGCGAATTTCAGCCCGGGCTGAAGCCGGTAAGGGGACTGGAATTTTGTTACATGACGAATTTCAGCCTGGGTTGAAATATAAGCCCGGGCGCCAAATTTGAAATTGCGCGGGAATAGTCACCAGAGAATCAACATGGCGTCAAGGATACGACTTGTGAAAATGGGCACATTGCTTCTCTAGATCTCGCAATTTAGCCTTTTGTTAGAGCTCAATTTTCAACTTTTTGGGATGGTAGCAGCCTACCAGATGATGGAACACATACGAAACCTGTCTTTGGTAACACAAATGTTCGCCAGGAAGAGTTTAATAGCTGCACAGAAAGCCGGAGAAGACATCTTCAAGCTCGTCGTGTCACCGACGAAAGGTTAGGTCGTTCTGGGTGATAAATGGACGCACAGACCAATGATGGCAAAATATGATAGGGCAGATGTTCCAGAATGGTGTTTATTGCCTTTATTCCACTGGAACCTGTTCTCCTTCACAGCCGCCATCTTGTTTTTTTCTAAAAACACTATCACTGCCCATGCCCAAGTTCACTGAAATTCCATTCCGATTACATTATTACATAGGCATCCTAGGCCGTTTGACTGGGCTGAGAATTCCAGCCCGGGCAGAAATTCGCCATTTAATCGACTCCTTCTAAAATTAGGTCATTGAGCGTGTTCTTCCAAAAACATTTTAAATTTTATTGCGCACGGGAAGTGGTAGAAGACCAGAAAGACTACATAATCAAACTTTAAAAAAAATGGATGGCTTCTCACACCGCTTCTCCATGAATAATTGGAACAAAGAAAACAATAAACCAGTTTGAAAGAGAAAACCTTTAAGTATGTTTATATAGGTAATTCAAAGAAATCTTCAGTTGGCGCATACTTGGATGTGTCATATTGGATTGCGTGACATAACTTTTATTTGAACTGTATAAAAGAGTTACCGATCGATGACGTTTTGTCCACTTTCTTTCGTTGTTTTCTCATTTAATTTGTGGAACTAAATCATCTGGTTTATCACTATGATTTAGAACAAATCTTTCACATTTGGTGATTTGTTCAGTAGGAAATTAAATCAAAGCCAGAAAGGTCCAGAAAGGAATGCGGAATAAATTAACACACGGCTGATTTGTTAACATTTATTCACCCTAAAATAACTCTTCTTAAATTTTAAAAGAAATCAGTTTACATATGTACATATAGAAATGTATTTTATAGATCTGGCTCTTATTATTGAAGCTATATTTTTGAGTAGGGGAATCGCTCAACAGGGACCGGCCAGGCTAATTAAGAGCTGCAAGTGAAAGTAGCGGTTTTCGCTCAGGTAGGTGGCAGTACTTATTCGACCAGCCCCCAATAATTTTATTACCTAAATTATGTTTTATCGTGTTGAATTCTATTTAGAAGTCTTGCAGACTCAAAATACTAGAGAAATATTGTGGTATTTATACTAAATTCGTTTCGTATGAAGGCCTTTCTTCTTGCAATGAACACAGACATTTTCGAAAAAGTACTCAATTTGTCGATCGGCTGTGCTAAAATTTCGCTTAAACCACAACATATTTTTATATTTCCTTGCTCTTTGACTTCATTTTAGTCGATCTGCATAGAAATATTGCGTGGAAGAAGTGGGACTTTTGCGCAATGCCGCGTTGAAAATGTGCATTTTTGAGCCGTTGGCGGTAATGGCGAAGTAGGTTTCAAACAAAAAATATTTTCTTATTGTAAATGTATTTAAAACAACCCCAAATTGTGTGCTTTACATTGATAAAGGACCAATTTAATCCAGGAATGTAAAAAATGTCCTTGTAATTTGAGCATTTTGAAGCGTTGAGCTCGCCAATATTTGCTATTTTTGCTTCTCGCCATTGCTAAAAATTGGCCGTTCACAGTTCAAGCGATTTTGGGCCATAAACTTTTTTTTTGGAGATATTTGCAAAAACTAAGGTCGTTTCATTTACTTTTGGATTAAGATAGATTCGTGGGCAAAGTTTTAAAGGAAATTGATTTTCCGAACCGAAATCAGTGGACCGCTTTTACAGAGACTGCCTCTTAAGGCTTGATACGTTTGAAACTTGGCTTCAAAAATTGATAAAGGTATTGCCTCCTTTGCAGGCGCGATGGACTAGCATCCCATTTGCAAAATTTAGAATTAGACAAATCCTGCCATATTGAGTAGATATAGGTATCAACCAATTACATTCAGAGCCAAAGCAACTATAGAGATAATTGCTGAACGTTCTTCACAACTGTAGTGTTAGATGCATATTTGTTCAACTTACCTTGATATTTAATGATGTTTGTATGTTTCGAAAACTTCCACTTGTCTTTTTCACCAAGGCTGGTCCAATAACAATATCCGGATTCAAAATCGCATGTTTTAAGTACCGTGGCTTCAGTAAGGAAATAAACTGAGCATGTTAGAACAGGGAAGTTTTGTATCTCTAAAAAAATTAAGCTTGATGACTAAACCTTTCTCGACAAACTTGCCGAATGAATCATGTTTCAGTTACAACGTTAAAATATCACTACTAATATTTCAAGAAGTCAATTGAATTCAATTTAAAGACAGACGTTTTCAGGTCTTTTAGGAATAAGATGGAATAGGGCGGAAACAGACAGACCGCCGTGAACTGTTCAAGAAAAATATATTATTACGTTTGTTTCCGGGCCATCTAAAGAAAAAAAAAGGAAATTTAAAAATGCGTTTACCTTGAAGATGAACATCCCCTAACACTCTCTCGTTCACAATCTTCTCTGAATTATTCACAAATGAATAACTGACCTGTGACAGAAAGTTAAAATCCGTATAAAATAAAACGCGTATTCTGCTCACACTGACTGGTTGACACGCGTTTTTCGGATCAGGTACCTGCAGCTTATTAAACCCAAACTTTTAATTCAAGAATAATAAATTATATAATTTGGGCCTCGACATAATAGAGAGATAGTTGTCGACAACTACCAGTATTCGACAACTAAAATGACTCGACAACTATAAGTGGCGGATAGAGCTTTTCCACACACTAGAGGCCAACATTATCGATAACTTGTATTTTTATGCAAGAGATTGGGAACTAGCGTACCTGCGCATGTCAATGTAACTAAGTGCATGTTTGGGCAATATGGCGTAGTAAGTTGTTGCTTTCGGCTCCAATGGACTCATATACTTAGGGCCGGGTCGCATTTGCGGACAAGTTTGGTAACTTTAGTGCATTTCTTCAATTTAAGCGTCAATTATAGCAAAGACGAGTGCGACCTACGTTTTCAGGACGAACAACTTGTCCAAAAAGATAAAATAACAAAGAAGCCGCAGTCCTATGATTGGCCCGCGTCGCATGTGTGCACGTTTTGAAATTTGTTTGATACAATAATTGCAAAACAAGTGCGACCTGCTTGTTGTGAGTCGGACAAATTTTGTCAAAACGGACAAAGGTTCCGTAGTCCTGCCCTGGAGCTGGACAAGCCACTTCCCCACACACCGGGTCACTCCAGATAACAATGCTTTCTTGATTAACCATTGTGTTTTTCTCTGAGAATAACAAATTTGAATTTTGTAGCACGTGTTGCCATATATTTGATTCCAATTTACCGCGGCCTCCAGGACTGTGTGCAAGTATAATATGGTTTACGCCACCAAAACTGGATTTAAAATATGTGAATAACAATGCATTGTTTTTTTCGTTTGTTTCTATTAATTTTCTGTGGTAATCGTTACAGGTCGAACCAACTTAATGATTTTAATAATGTTGTAAAGGACAAAGCTGTTCTCCCCAAAGCCCAGAATTTGGTCATTTCACGTCGTTGTTTTGCAGAGGACAGCTGAGGAATGTCCCAAGAGGTTTATAGCACGTGAAAAGCTATTGTTCTAGTATCTAAACCTTTTGTTACTCAACAAGATGTCTCGGACAACATGTACTGACAACTTTTTTTGAAAATGTTGGGACATTTCAAAACTTGTCCGCAAGTGCGACCCGGGCCTTGGTGAGACGCTCAATACATAAATTATCATGCCCATACCTTATAATAAGGTTAAACTGACCTTGACTGTAAAATTTCCAGGTTGTCTGTCCGTGTTAAAAGTAGCCGTGAATGATATGTTCACACAGGACAAGTTAAACGCGGAATCCACTGAGACAGTTTGTCCAAAGGTTGAGATGTTCAGTTCCAACGGGCAATTCGGGCAATATACACCCTCACAACAGAACCGGTAAAAACCTGTTGTACAAAATACGGTTTTCTTATCTCTAAATAATAACAAATACACTGGTCTGTTGTTTTCTCTTTGTTTTAAAAGTAAATGAATTAGAATGAATTAAAAAATAATTAAATAAAATGTAGAACATTCAGTTAGAAATACATGTGGCAGATAGTCACTAACACAGATATTCCTCCTCATTGATGTTTTATCAATTTTATTTTATAACCAGCTAAGAATATTTAATAGCCGATTAAGAATATTTCAACCAACCTGAAATACGTAACTCTGAACCAACGAAGGCAGATAACAACGTTTTGTGATGCTGCAGTGTTACCTCTAATCTGCGTGTTCCTGTTAAAAATATTCAAAGTTGACGATTTTCCGAGATAGTACTGAGACTTATTATATGGCAAACTGGTCCACGATGAAAAGGAACATTCTGATTGGTTCCCTGAGCGGTCCGAATTTTGCAATACGGACCGCAAAGATGGACCGCTCACGAACTCATTTCGCCAATTCCTTTTATGAAACATTGAACAAAAGAAAACTGTTTTCTATTAAGCAGAAAAAAATTTCCTCATGTCTGGCGGACAATTTTGGTTAAACTTTTCGCAAAGTGGCCTGAAAAATGCAAGAATATGCTTAGCTTTGGCGCGCGCGCGTTAGCCGAGAATGGTTGCACTAATTTCTCAGCAAATTTTTTAAAAAGCCATTATAATAAAAACTTTATTGAACTAGCTTGTTCGGTCCGTATTGGGAAATATTGGTCTCGTTCTTTTTTTGCAAGTTTATGGACCTCGCCTTCGGCTCGGTCCATAAACTTGCAAAAAAAGAACTCGACCAATATTTTCTCAATACGGACCTCACGCTAGTTCAATAACATCTATATATCTCACGCCACGCCCAAAAACGTTTATCGAAAAAATAACATTGTGGGTATAATATAACTATCTACATAGGAATATATTTTCATTCAACATTTACTTGAACACCTTATTTGAAAAGAAAAAATGAAGACCACAAATCAAAGACAATTGAAAGTAAAAAAAAAAACTCGAAAGGTAAACAAATATTAAGCGTGCAATGGCTCAAACTTCCTGAACTTTCGCTAAAGCTTCAACTGACTGTTACATTTGCACCCACAAATCCTATAAGAAGTACTTACATTTGTAATTCAGTTAAATCTGTAGAGTGGAGAAAATTAAAAGGTATCGTTTTGACTTTGGGTCAATCGAAATCTCGAGCTCGTGTGGCAATATTTTACGCCGACTCCTTTTACGCTAGAGTATACGTAGAAGTTTTAGCGCTTTCTGTAGATTTTGTGGACGTCTCAATAGTAGTTATGATTAAAGCCGAACATGGCTAAACAAGTTTGTTTTAAAACGAAGCAGAAAAAGGTGTATAAAGAGTTAAAATAGCTTTTAAATTCGACAAGTTCTATGCGGCATGACACTGTAAATGACATGATGAATAAACTTCGGTTAGCATAAAATAGTTTTCATTCAGCATAATTATGCGGAGAAATGCGGACTTTATAGACTTCAAACTAAGTAAACAAACACGGAATATATTTCACAAGTAGAGTTCCCGGGACTAACCTTTATTCCAATGATATAGGTCTAGAAAATAACCGCTAAATCACTGCTCCAAGACCAATGAAAATTCTGAACTTTCCGAAAGTTTGTAAGCTTGCAAGCAGGGGGGGCAGGCAGCGCCCTTTGATCTTGCCGCTTTTCCGCAATACATGATCGCACAAGTAAAGAAATATGTCAATCATTCGAGAAACGTACCTCTACGGGAGTTTGCTGTGGAATTTCCATCCATGGTGTCCCACAATGACCAAAGTTCAGTTAAACAGCGACCGAATCGTTCCCATAGATGTTTGGACGTGGAATCGCCAAAATATTTCTGAACGAACACAAACGCACGTCATGTCAGCCATCGTCCGCCATGTTTTTTTTAAACAAACCAGTACTTAGTCTCGCTCGGCCAAATTTCTAAAATGTGCAATCATATATACTAGGTCCCAGGCCTCGCTGCTAGCCCCCCCTGTTTGCAAGCTTTCCGTGCAGTCACTCAGTTTCTCAGCGACCTATTCCGACCACAATTTCCTCGATTTCTCCGTCAAAATACTTTTCAATCATTGATCATATTTTCTGCTTTCGATCCATGAACTTTTTCATTTCCAGATGACTATCATAGCGCAATTTTTTTAGAGCTTAGATCCGTGGCGGATTTTTTCCGTGGATCTGAATTTGTGTTTTCATTCTTTCAGCCGCTGTGATTGGTTTCTCCCGCCATTTTATGAATGTAATGAGAATAAGAAACTTTATCACGATAATAAAATACATTTATTTCTCTCTTTGACAACTGTTTTCCATATTTATTCCATAAAAGCAATATACCACACTTTCTATGGGTTTACCGGCGCAAATAAACCCACGCGGGATGTTGTGAGAACACTCGGAAAGCTTGTAAATCACTCTCCTAACGGGTCGTGATTTACAAGCTTTTCTCGTGTTCTCACAACATCCCGTGTGGGTTTATTGCGCCGGTAAACCCATAGAAGTGTGGTCTATTGCTTGAATAAACCACGCACACACGACAGCCAAAAGTTACCTGGATTAGTCCAAAACAGTCGTTTTCCAGGAATAGGACGTTCATACTCTCCACTTGGTTTGCGCATGCCTACAGACAAGTGGTCGCCGCCCTCACCCTCTCCCATAAAGACTACCATTCGATAAATGCGACATTTGTCGAGAAATATTGATTGCGACATCTGCTCTGGGTACCTTCAAAGAAAAACAGTATATTTAATACAAGGTTTAGCAATCAAAGCAAAATAAGGGCAAAGAAAATATCCTGCATACTGTCTTTAAAGCAACTCCCTCCTTGTTATGCTCTCTTGTCACTCACCTGTTCCATTGAAGATACTTTGTCCATTTCTTAACTGTAATGATTGGTTGTTTGGTTACACTCTCCTCTGCTTTATTTTTGTCTTCCTCGATGCCATTCTCATTAACATCGTACTTCCACAACTCACACACGTTATCACAGGACACGTAAAATGTGTAATTCCCACTTTCGGGAACCTATATACAATAATATGAAGTTAACAATTTAACAAAATATAAAACAGTTTTTATTGATTTTAATAAATTAATTGGGTAATTCTGTAGACAGCAATTTCACAGCTGTTCATTTTATCTGGCTTGAACCTCAGTTGATTCCCAATTCTGAAAGCTTCTGAACTGAGTAACAAGTATCAGGAAAACGATTCCCACTCAAGTAAACGTATTGTGATACTGAATGGAAACTTTACCTGCAAGTAACTTGTCAATCGTTGAATGTATCTCTCTGCTATATCAACTGGTGCATCAAAATCCCGCAGAATGATCCGGCTTTTAGCTGATCTTTTAAACGCGGGATGTTCACTCACAGTTGGTGCTTTATTGGATTTGTAATTCACGTTATACCACCCTTCACGCAAAACTCCGTGTGCATCTCCAGAAGACTCTACAACATATAAAAATAATGTAAAACAACTATCAAGTAAGTATTACTTGTTATTCATTTCATATCGCCTGTAAACTTTAGTCTCGACCTCTAATTGAACCATCAAGTGCAAGTCTAATTTTATTGTGTAGATTGGATTCTACAATTAACCCAGCAGTTCCAGCTGCTTGCGAACATTTCATGACATACATGTGAGCGAAAGGACGTGGACGCCGTTTGTGCCGAAATTATGCCAAAATTTTAATAATTTTAATGACTCAATTACTCAACTAATAAAACTACGTGGATCAAAGAACAAAGAAAAGCCAGCATCAAGTAGACTGCGGGCGAGCCCTCTTTCCGTTCAAAGGTCATTGACCGAGAAAAAAAATACGCAAACTGGGGCCCAGATAGATAAAGAGAAAATGAGGGACTGGAGACAATTCACAAGTCACGGCCCAGAAAAATAACACCACATTGCTCAGAAACCTCAATAAAGACACATTTCATTTCACTCGTCAGTACTTTTTCGTTTCCTAATTCCAATGTTTCTTCTGACAGTACACACCGTGGTAATTGAAAAGATTGCTCGCCGTCTATATATAGCTAACAGTTTAGAGGAAACCACAGTGTAACTTACCAATTGTTCTCATGACAACTTGGCAGATAACTAACGTGACATTATCTCCAATCAACGTGACCGTCACGTAACTGCCTCGTGCAGGTGGAGAGCAATGAACTTTGTTGTCCTGAGCTTTCCTGCCATATGCCATCGATTCTGTACAAGTTGAGTCTAAACCGGTCTGACTGGTGGATACAGTGACGTTGATCATTCCATTGTCACGTGGGCAGCAATCAATTTTATTGATGATTTCAACAGTTTCCACATACATTGGTTTTTCAAGGGTAACTTGCCACCAAGGTTTGGACTCCTAAATGAAAACCAACAAAATAGTTTCAGTGCAACTACTGTACCTGGGCCTGGACGTTAAACGATGTCAACCACATATTGCAGAGCAGAATAGAGAATTCAACTTAATCCCATGTTGAAACGTTGTAGTCAAGTCAGCCGCTAAAAACTGATTGGCTCAAGCAACTGAAGTTAGAATTATTCGTTTCCATTCTGCAAGGCTGTTTTGTTTTCGTAAACACAAACAAACACAACATTATATTCAGGCCAATCACAATCGATAGTATCCAACGTTCCATGCTAACAAATTAAACCAAAGTAAATCTCTGTTGGACTTTTTTGGTCAGGGAAGAAGATAAAGACCAGTCCGCTTGCATTGATCAATGACATTTTTGGTTGACACTCATGCAAAAACCATTTGCGGGCCCAAATCAATCGTATCATTATAAGAATAAGAGAACCTTAAATCGATAACTTTCAATGATAAAAGGAAGGATTAAAGAAAAGCTGAAAAGGCACATTTTGCCTCCATCATCGCATACAATCATCGTCTGATAAACGATTGTTGACTCCGAATTATTTCTTACCTTTTGTGAACGAAAGCAAGTGGTGTAAGATCTATCAATGGCCAGGAAGGGATGATTAGGCAACAGAACACTTGAACTTTGTGTCAAACTCCGGTGTGATAATGAATTTACTGACAGACAGAACATAAAACAATCGGTATTTAGTAATTTAAATGCGTAGTAAGAATTAAATAACTGAGCGGGGTGTAGCTGAAGTAACTGGTAAATAGACTGATGTACTGCGTCAGAGATAAGTGAAAGCAATCATCGGTGTAACTTTAAGGTAGTACAACTGGCGAAAATGCTCCGAAAAAGGACCCTTTTGGAGAACTGATTCAAATCCATTTAAAATTCCATAGAAAAAGTTGTTAAGTCATTTATTTCACAGAAACAGAATCTGCAATCGAAATTTTCATTTTCTTAACGGAAATGTGTGAAATTCATTACCTCACAAACGGTGTAAAAATCATTTTTTTCTAATTTTTAGGTTTATGTTTTAATTAGTAGTCATAATTTTTGTTTTACAAACAGTTATGAAGAAAATACATGAAATATGAGTTAGCCGCAGTGAAACAGCAAATTATGTGTTAATTATTAACAGGCATTAAAATCAAGCACACAACTCCCTTAATTTTATTCAAATTGAATTATCTTTTGCGGCTAAATGCAGGAAGATTAATTAACATGTGGACAAAAACTGTGCCAAATTTTCGTCAGCATTGAGTTTTTCCTAGTTGCAATTTGTTAAATTTCATCACATGTAAGCCAAAAAGACGCCGCTGTTCGATACTTGCGTCTGCAAATCCAAGATGGCGTCTTGAAATGGCGCCCCTGACAACGAAATTCAACCTCCGCTTTCTCCAAAACGCGCAAACGGTGGACTCTTATCTTTTGGAATTGATCATAATAATGTTTTATCTACCAGCTGGCTGTAAACGAAGGCAACTTTATTTTTTACGACTCAGCCAATTGTACTACCTTAAAGGTTATCACCACCGTTATAAGTCACCTCGGGTCTGTTTTCTGTTTGTAAGTTAGCTTAGAAGCCAACCAATGGATGCTTCCTTTGCTGTTCACATTACAATTATGAAACTCAGCGAAAATAAAATCAAAGAAAGGAACAAATATAGACCCGTTATACAAATACATGTAGTTCAATAGTCTATGGGAACCTACCAGGTTGCTTCTGGCACAACGGGTAAACCTTTAACCCACAACCAACGTTCTTTATCCTTGATGAACCAGCCGATAGTATAGCACAGCTTTGGGTTTTCTTGTAAATAGTAGGATATCCCGGCATCCACAAAGAGCCATTCAATGGGCTGCCATCAATCCACACCCAATCACCCTGGGCCAACATTCCAATGTGTACGTTCTTGGGTTTTTTTGGTCTCATTTCATCTAGCATATTGGAGAATGCATATCTTAAACCTTCTCGAGATATCTTGGCCAAGGACCCTCCTTTACGATTGCACTTTGCCAAGGCTTTATTCCAGTTTACGGCATTCTTGGTGTTTACGTAGAAGCAACCACCATGGAAATGGAAGAAGTTCGGACTGCACGACAAAGGTTCTACGAAAAACAAGTAAAAAGATGCGATCCACAGCAATACATTGTCAATTAGAAAGTCAAAAAGAATAATAATAATAATCAATATAGCGCCGGACATCATGTTAATGTGCCACTATAAAATATCCTAATTGATCAGATTAAAACCCAGGAAACTCTGGAGGAAACCTGTATAAAGTGTTACATTTTGTTAATGTTTTGAAAGAATACTGGAATATTGCATTTAGAGCTCTATGCAAGAAAATGTCCTTAGCTAAGTCTCAACCTGGCTATGTCAGCCTCAGCGTTCTTATAAAAAAACGTTCTTATAAAAAAAAGAGTGCAATGTAGTGTTATATATCTTGAGTAATGGAATGTAACGTATTATAAGTTGTGTCATGTAAGCGATGTATGTATGTATATATATATATATATAAATATATATATATATATATATATATATATATATATATATATATATATATTATATATATATATATATATATATATATATATATATATATATATATATAGTATTTAAATAAACGTTATTTGTTTTTCGCCATTTCTAGCTGCATGCTTTGTTACATTTCCGGGTGGCCTTTCACCTCTCTTTCAAAATGAGTCCTGGTGTGAAACCATTTAAATGCTAGAATAATAATAATAAAATTATTGTGCACCAGGACCCGTTTAGAAGCCGAGACAAATGGCCTATTGTGAGAGTACTCTGAGCTAAGTACGCTTCTCCCTCGTTCTACAACTATCTGATTGCATTTATAACTCGATAAACGCACTAAAGCACTGATAGCCATAAAGCCATAAACTATTGTTACCGTCAAGGCATTTGTTCAATGTACTTACTGGTCTGATTACACCTTGCTTTCACTTTATTAATTTGATCTTCAGACAACGCTTGATCATAAAATTGTAAGCAGGAGATTCTACCACGGAAATGCGTCTCCTGTTTCCTTGAAGCTCCAACTCTAACATTTGACTGAGTTGCTAGTTCCATCTTTGCTCCAACAGACCTCAGCATGACAATGTTGTCGTTAACCCACACAGCTGCAAAACCCGTGTGGTAGTCGTACGTGGTTCCAATAAAATTCCACGCGTTTGCTTCGATAACGTTCGTCTTATGAAGCACGTGAATCTTAGAACTTTTCCTGTCCACATATCGTACTTCAACACCCAAGGTTAAATGCGAAACCCACATGGAGCAACCGTAATTGAATATAGGGCCACTGCTATTACCAAGATTTACCCAGACGAAAACACTGATCGAAAATCTAGTGTCAAGTTTTCCGGTATTGTTCAGTTCCACACAGCTGCTTTTAATACCGCTAAAGAAGAAGGAGCCATTTGGATTTCCAAAAGGACCTGGTGCAAATGTGATGTTATTAGACACAGCCTTCGTGACTCCATTTGGACTTATGTCCAGAGTTCCATTGGTACCACTCAGCGAAAAGAGAGCCACGGGCATAGGAACAGCTTAGAATAGAAACAACAACGTAACTGAAGGAGCATCAGGTGTTTACACAAAATTATAACAAAAACGTAGGATCTGTTCCCTCAATTTACGGGATAAAAATTGTAAAGAAATCTCAATGATAGAAAGCAATGTTTTAAAATAATTTCATGTTCATTGTGGGAAGAAGACTTTTGGCAAATTTCAAAAGATTGTGACCCCGAACAAACCAGTGTGGCGTGCAATAGAACAAGTCCACCCAAATCTCTTTTGACAAAGCCTTCCGATAAAACTGAAGACATTATATTATTGCATTATATTATTCACGAGGTTGAACCCGCGAAATGTAATGGTCACCTGCCTTACCCATGGGTTGGCCTTGGAGGGAAGGGAGGGTGGGGAGTTGGATGCGAAGAATGGAGGTATGATGGGGAGGGGGGGGGGGGGGGGGGGGATCCGCTCGATCGAGAAAGTGTAAATGACATATTAAGTTTTATTCGTTTCGAAATAGCTTTAATAAGATATAGAATTCAAAGATTTATTTCAAAGATTCAAATACGACCAACTTTTTGCAAAAATTGCATTCATAACTGCGATGATCACTTATTCATTTAATTTCATTTCCGCAGTTCACATATGCATATATGATTTCATTCATATATTCATTATCAATAATAAGTCTCTCGAAAATAGAAAAGGCTTTTGCAAAAAGTATGCGCTGGTCACATTTGTCACATAACATACCGAGCGGCTGTTCACAGATGTATCCGTTCTTTTGGTTGGTACAGCTTTCATCATTCCAACGCCATCCATACCCTGCCCATGAAGACCGTTTACGAATCAAGAATGACCCGCATCTACCTTGTCCACTCGGTTCGTTTGGACCCCACAGATTATTTATAATTGAAACATTTTTCCCATCTAACCAGATCCAGCGTAACTTGCTGCTTAACCCAAGGTAGAAATCACGATCATCGAGCTTGATTTCTCTCCTCTGATTGGATAAGGCTTCCAGTGTGACCGCGTTATTGACAACAGCTAGGTCAGCGCCCAACTTGTGGCAGAGGTTTCGCGTGTTGCGCCATTTCCGAGTTAATTGGAAATAGAACATATAACACGATCTACCGGCTTTGTACCAACCGGGCGCGCATCCAGAGATTGAACGGCTACCTGCAAACAAAATACTTCATTTAGTTAATTTATCTCTGTCAAGTTTGCGGCTTGTTGGCTTCTAATAACAAGACCTACATGTAGACGATATTTTACGCGCTTTGTGTATCAACTCGACCGCCATTTCCAACACGATTCATTTGTTTATAAACTGTGGTTAAATACACTGCTGAAATAGCCTATGAATAGGATCCGCGGTGACAGGATAAGGAAATAGACTGAAGCGAGCCGGGGGAAGACTGGGGTTGTGATGAACTTGCGTTACATTTAGTTTGTTATTAATTTATTTTTCTTGTATTCAGTAACTTGACCGCTTGCTCATTCAATAGCACGAAGAGATGATATAGATTTTTAGCCTGCAATGCAGGTGGTTTGTGGGCTTGTGATTATTTATCCCCTCCCTCCTCCCTCGCGTTTCTGCCTGACTCCCTCTCCCTTCGCCGTTATTTTGCACTTGCCCCAAGCCTCCAATGTTTTCCTAATCCAAGATGGCGGCTTATAAACACTCGATGGAATATTCAGCGCTCGCTCGCCCAAAATACGCCTGTTTTCCAGGCTAATAGATTTTAAAATCAGCGCACGATCCCACATAGTTCTGTCTTCCCCATTTTAATAAGTAATTTCCTCTCCGGCTCAATATTACAAGAATTATGACGTAAGTTTTCGCTTGATTTCGTCTAGGTTCTATATGTAATTTGTTATTCGTTTTCCTGTATAAATTTCTCGATTTCGTTCAGTAAGTAATTAAAATTAATTAAAGTACCTAAAGAAGAAAATTGTTTACATGTGGTTGATCACGGCGAACTCCGACTCGTTCTAGACGGGTCGGGAACGCTCACTGATATTTTCCCCAATTTCCACTTCGCCTAACACCCCACTCCGCACTTACGAGCCTGTTCACAGACTCCTGCTGAAACACTGAGCTAACTCAGAAAGAAATCAAAATTGAAATATGCTTCTATACTCCTCGATCTTTAACAAACCATGCTCCTAAGGCTTACGGTTATTATCCTTTTGTCCATATATTTTTACCTTAGTTAGTAACTATATTATTTCGAACCGGATTTAGAAACATACAATATGAGTTTAACGAACAAAACCTGGTTAGAAAAGAAACAAGATTTTTGCTGTTCTCTTACCTGTTTCAGTGACATCGAAAGCATAAAAAGAGAAATTCAGTTTGCAACAGGTCACATTTCTGTGTTCATAAAGGCTGATCATTGACGAATAATTCCTTCTATCAATCAAATAAATCTTCCTGGAATTGCGTCGAAGTGCCTCGTTATTTAGCACAACAACATCAATCGGAAAAGTAGAACGATCCAACCTTGACGTAACAAAACTTTGTCTGCTGGAAGCTTCAGAGTATAGAAAGTAAGGCGTCTCCCTAGGATTCCCCCGTGGATGTTCGAGGGTGAATCGGAATTCTTCGGGGTAGCGACGGCGCTCGGAGGGTTGCGTGGATACTTGGAAGTCTTTACCCTTGTATGAGGACACATAGTAGGTTGTTTCTTCTGCAAATAAGATCTAAGTGAATACAAAAGCCACCGTTCTACTCTTCTCTTCAAAATACCTGCTCACGATTTTGACACTTTCCGTCCCTTGTTCGCCAGTTGCCACCTCAATGAAGTATTTGACTCTGTTACCCCTCGCATGGTACTGTTGGGGGGGGGGGGGGGGGGGGGGAGGGGACTCCTATATGAAAGGGACGGAGATGCTCGTCGGAAATTTTAAATTGAACCCCTAAAGGAGACCAATCTGGGCGTGTATCTAATCGATCTCCTTTAATGAGACCACCAACACAGTATGACGGTGTTTTTTTTTTCTTTCTTCGCGTGCAACCCTAATACAATACCTTGATGGCTAGAAATATCGGCATTCAGGTCATCCTGAAGACCCTAAGTGATACCAAAATCCGTAATTTACAACTCTAAACGAGACGACGATCATCCCCGTCACTTTCATCAGGAGTTCCCCCACTCCCCGGGATGGTACCTCGTGTCTCGTTCACGCCCTTCCCATTGGGATCTTTAAATTTTTTATCAATCTACTTTTCTTTCTAAATCTGTGCCCAATAAAAAAAAATAACACTAAGTTAAAATTAAAGTAAACAATAAATGTAGAAATCAAGTCTGTACAACGTAATATAGCAATGTCGTCAAAACCTACGGTCTTTATACAACATCCGTCCTCAGTGTATCGGAGACTATCACACTCAAATATTCTCATGTACGATGCAAGTTTACTAGTTTTACTTATTGGTGTGACCTTCATATGTACATGACTATCTATCACCCAACTCGTCGACCAAGAGGCTATGTTTTGAGAAGAAAAAAGCTCACAAATGATGGAAAGTCTACTAATAGCTTTTCTTTACTTATATATTGTAAATACCAAAGGGTGGGGTAGGGAACAGGTAATTATGGACTGTGGAATTGCTAGCAACAAGCAGGCATGAAACACATTTTTTTTTGGGGGGGGGGGTGGGGATGGGGGAGGGGGGAGGGAGTGGATTGAGGATTTGCTGCCCTAAAATAGATACACTGTTAGTACCTGTTTGTTGACAAGTTCCTCTTTGAAACGTAAAGTCGTCCAATGCTGCATCTCCAAGATAATTGCTGCCTCTAATACCATCGATAATTATCTAGAAAGGAATAAAATAGAGAAGTACGTGTAACATTACAAATCACGTAAAACATTCTTATATGTATGTCACAAGCAAGTTGACACGAGGGTATTTTCTGATTGGAAAAAGTATTACAATGGAAATCTATGAGCATCTGTTGGCCTGAGACAAGTTGTTACAAACAAGCATTACATTTTAAACTTACTTGATAGCTTGTAGTCTCATTAATGCTTAATTGTCCTTGTATCCAGCGGGCTCCTTGATTCTGAGATTTCAGCCAAACCGGTTTTGACCTGTTTGTAGCCTGGCTTCTTATGTATATAACTACACAGCTCATGGCAGAGCCAAACATGTGGTAGTAGAACATCATGCATTGCGGTCCCCGCATCCATGGACTCTCAAGCCGCGCAATGTCTCCTGGCTTTCGTGGAAGAGAAGTCTCAATATAGATGTACACACCACTTCCTAGGATTGAAGGAAATGGTATTAGTACCGCAATTGCTAACAATACACTAGTCTTCATAAGGCTTCATGCCCTAAATATCCCTCCGTTTCCTCCCCAACAAATCTTCGAGTCATCAACTGCAAAGAGATAAAAGTGATTTTCAATTGAATTTCGTAAAACCAAAACCAAAGCAATCACGACGGCCAATCACAGGAAACAAAAACAAATCACAATGAACCGAAATGGGAAGTTGAAGCTAGCAAATACACGTAACCGGCGCCAAGCGTGGAAAAACACGTGTGACCAAGCCACTGTGAACTGCAATTTTATGAAAATCCCATGAAAGTTTTGCGAAAAACCGATGAAATAATATTTCAGGGCCTGAATCATGTAGATTTTCAGTTTCATGGACTTTTTCAGGCCATGAAGTTTTCGCGAAAAGGTTGTAATGGATTTCATGGGTCATTAAATTGCCATGAAATATATGGCACTGGTTTTCATGAGCCATGAAAATTTAGTGGGTATTAGTGGGCCAAGTATATTTGATAGATTCCATGGGCATATGTGTGGCACTAGTTTTCATGAGGAAAGAAGTCGGGAAGAAATATGTCACCCTTCAGTTTTCACTCAGACTAATGTCAAACTCTACAAATGAAAGCATTGGCAATGAAAAAAATGTACAATTAGCCTAATTATTATGCGATTTATATACAATTATGTGGTTGATCGCAGTGCCTAATAACAACATCATTCGTTTTCCCTCTCAGTCTGTCTGTTTTAATCTCACGGAACGTTACCACGGTAAATCTCCGACTCCTTTGCAATTTAGGCATGTTGGAATTTTTTCGTTGCGATCACTTTATACGCTTTTTTAAGTTGCTCTGTACTCATTTTTCATTTTGCGTCTCTTGATTCAGCGTACTTAACAGTCGGGGAAGCAGGCGCCAGGCTTAGCAACAAATAAAAGGGGCGAAAAAGTAACATTAAAGCTCATGCAAACTATTATCTTCTACCTGAATGACCACTGATCGGTCCTGTGTCCCTGCTAGGAGTACTTCCTTGCCGAAGCAGCCAATCAAAATGATCGGTATATCTCTCGTTACTCCAGTTGCAGAATGTGTTACGATCAAAGGTACAGTTTCCTAACATAAAACCAAATCCCATGAATTAAGTAAAATATTTATTTAAAATTAACAGTTGTAGTTGTCTTCGAACCCTATCATAAATGCCACCTATTAGACGGCCAACCCCTATTAAACGGCCACCTATCTAAGTCCTAATATCAGTATAATACTGTAAATAAAACAGCCACTTGCCATTTCCACGAGGGTGGCCGCTTAATGGGGGCTCGACTGTACTTATTTTCATACATGTACATCAGCTTGTATAGTCTGTGTCAGTAAAGCCAGAATACGGCTTCTCCGAAATAGCTAAAACGTTCAGAAAGAGAGAAACCAAGCGAAATACATGCTTTCACTAGCATCGACATGACCACGGCTAAATTCATTACATTTTTTACGCTTTGTACATTTGCCCCCGTTTATAGGTCGACTATTGCTTTCAAGCCTCAGATCTATTAAATAGGCGAGTTTTGCAGTTATACCGGCGAAACCCCCTTATAAACAACCCCAATTTTAAAATTTTGGGTACAGTATTGTGATTTTGGGCCCCAAGAAGAGGGACTTATAATTACTAACCTACACCACTTACTAAAACAGAACAATTTATTAATAATGGATTTTTTAAAAACTTGCTGATAAATTAATGCAACCATTTATGGCTAACGCGCGCGCGCCAAATTAACTGAGCTAAGCAAATTCTTGCATTTTTCAGGCCACTTTGCGAAAAGTTTAACCGAAATTGTCCGCCAGACACGAGGAAACATGTTTCTACTTAATAGAAAACAATTTTCTTTTGTTAAATGCTTCATAAAACGAATTCGGCGAAATGAGTTCGTGAGCGGTCCATCTTAGCGGTCCGTATTGCAAAATACGGACCGCTCAGGGAACCAATCAGAATTAATGCTCCTTTTCATCATGGACCAGTTTGCCATATAATAAATGGTCTTAAATATACCGGCGCGGAGGGCGTGCAAACAAATATTCGTCGGTAAATACAAGTTTAATTGTTCTTCAAAGCGAAAAGTGTTGCGAAAAAGTTTAGAGACTTCTGGAGTTGCTGAAAGTAAAATTTCTCCCATCTAGCGCGCAGTAGGTTGACCAAACCTTGGTATCTTCTTTAAGTTCAAATACAATGTGTTATTATTTATTATTTAGGCTAATACCAAATGATTAACTTACCTGTTACCGTTCAATAACTGAAATACGTTTTGAAGACCAGACGTCTCTAAGCTTTTTCTTTGTAAAAAGTAAAATGATTGAACCTTTCATCTTTAAGTTATCAGGCAAAATAAATGATGATTAAAATTGACACGATTCATTAAATGGAGCGAGAATTGACAATGCATTTCATTGTATTTTGCAACTTTTAGGAATCCAATGGGTAAAATAAAATAAATTTCATACACAAAAAATTACAGTAGCTTGCGAACTGCTATTACAAGAGAGAAATATAACTTACCGTAAGATCTTGTGAGGAGCCACAACTTATTGGGAAAAATGCGTGCGTTAGCAATAATAAATACGTGCCCTGAAGAAATAGCATCTTACTCCAAACGTGTACTGCACAAGGTACCTGAAAAGTTAACATAAATTAGCATAACCCAGTGACCGACTATTAGGTGAAATCGCAATCTGATTAGATACGCAAGGGTGGTCTAATTTTCGATAGACTGCCCGGGGAGAGCGCATAAGTACAGGTATTTATTATCGGCGAAACTTAAACAAGAAGTTATACAAAACAGGGATGGCAACTCTTACATTTCACACCTTTCAAGTGTGAAATGCAAATTTGTACTCTTGCAGTCGTGGCACATTGTGGAGTCATGAAACCAACATATATATTTGACAAATATAAAATAAAACTTGCTAATATTTTACAGAACATTCGGCGTTTCAAAAAATGAAACGCATTTTATCAGTAAAGAGCGTAGAAAAAGCGCAGGTTGTCTGTCAGCTGTTTATGTTTTGATGGTTGATTTGCAACTAGGCGTGATACTGATGGCCAGGCCAGGCCCTTTTATACCGGAACTTCTTGTTTTAAATGCCAGTATAGATTGAAAATAATTTCTTGTTGGCATGTGACGTGTACATTTATTGGCGATAAATATTGGCAATACAGTGGCGGTCGTTTGTTTTACATACATACATTCTCGCATAATATTGTATTTACAGTGGTCAATGTAAATCAGCTAGTTTGTAGGCGCGCATGGAGAATAATAATTAATGAATATTAAATACTGGATAATATTCAAAATTATACACAATCATTTTTAGACAGTCATGCAAAAATAAAGAGCACGACCAACCATTAAAGTTTTCTTCTTTTCCCTGCTGTGAATTTGATGAAAAAAACCGTCGAATTTTATCGGTTGTTTGCGGACGATTTTATGCGAAAGTTTGCCCTGCCTCTTTAACATATTTTCCCGTTTTAAGTTTGCAACATTTTATTTCGGAAAATGCAGCAATCATGTTAACAGTTTGTCATTTTTTCATAAACTGTCGATGAGATATCAGGTCAGTGACTTGATATCGTAGGATTTCAGGGCAGTTCATAGAGCTTCTGATTAGATGATTATATGATTCCGAATTTGTGTACGGTAGGGCTAATTTAAGTTAAA
The DNA here is from genome assembly GCA_029204205.1 of Desmophyllum pertusum. Taxonomy (NCBI): domain Eukaryota; kingdom Metazoa; phylum Cnidaria; class Anthozoa; order Scleractinia; family Caryophylliidae; genus Desmophyllum; species Desmophyllum pertusum. Next base: position 2,265,746 of record MU826352.1, read on the forward strand.
CAGCAGGTCCCTGCAGCTAGTATTTTTATTGTTTTTCCGCATTCGGCAGAAAAAAGTGACAGTTCAAAGCACATTTGCATGTTGTTATTTTAGACTAAACTCATAATTATTCTCAAATTCAAAGACATTTTGAGAGCCAGCGCATTTGAATAACTAAAACCGTCCATGCAAACCAGCATGCTCTCGTTTTTTTTTTAATTTGCGTGTTTTGTTTTTGTGGGCACCTACTAAGCTACTTATTATTAAACGTTTAAATGCAAAGGTTATATTTTATTTCACTCCAGCTCTGCATGCCCTGTAGAAGAGACTAGTTCTACTAGTCGAAATATTGGCCATTAAACCTGCCCTTTTAAATGTCCGTAGTACTAGCCTTGCATTTTAAATTGTTCTACTTATTATTGTTATAGATGCCTAGCATGGCTAGCTCGATATATACGAAATAAAACGACTGTGACCAGAGGAGAAGTGTCGTAAAGACAATATTTAATAAATCATCATGCAATCGGCACGGCATCAGAATACAAAGAGTTGCTTAAATTATACGTATTATGTTCAGTATGTCGTGAGTATCAACCGAGAACAGTGATATGTGAACATACGTTTTCAAAGCGGAAGTTTCATGTATACCAACAAGAAAGGTAAACCTTCCCAACTAATCTTTTTCGAACCCTTCAAATAGATCGACGTCGAATTTCAATTTAGACTGAAAATATTACGAAATGAAGAAAAAAATCATCATGTAAATGGATCAATGAATAGTTGTAAATCATCTTCCTTAAAACAAAGTCCAAACACTAGCAGTTTTATTTTCAACAATTAATTTCCATGCGTCTTTTTATCAAGTCTGGCCGAGTAAAAACTAAACATTCGTAGGTTGCTGATGGAACATCGAGGGTAACTAATAATAAGACAACACTTGAGGTCCCTTACATGAGTTATATCTCAACAAATTGTACAAGCTTAAAACGTGAAGGATTTTGAAAATATTGGCCTGTGCTATGTCTGCAGTCAAGAGTTCCAGTAACCAAATGTCACTATGGAGAGAAAACTCTGACTTATACAGGAGATCACTTTCATTTGCTAAAATTACTATTTAAAAATTACCCTAGAATTAGCGCATCAAGGACATTCATGAAGGAATGTAGGCGAGTCTCGTTAACCATTTGACTTGGAATGTTTCCTTCTTCCAGATCAAGAGATAAAAAACATATTATCCACCTCGTTTCTCCGTTCTTTCTGTAAGTTGTGGAGCGATGGCCCGCGCCGCGAAAATTCAGAGTCTTAGAGGTGGTTTTCTACTGACGCTGAAAAATATCATGTACGTATACGTAGATGAAAAGTGTGAAACTACTGCAGAGAATAAAATAAACCAGAGAATCATATCACCTAGCTGTTAATATTGTAAAATCTAGCTACAAACATGACTTACCGCACTGAAGCTTTCGAATTGGAAATGAATTATGAATTGAAAAAGTGACGTTAAAGCTCGGATTACAGCTGCTGTCGCCAGTAGAGCTTGAAAACAGCACATGTCTAGTTGCAATTTATTTAGTAAAAGCATTTTAATGTTTACGTAATAAGCTAATAAATTAGAAATTCTCATTCATAGTATAAATTTTAATGGCATTGTTTTAACAGAGATTATATAACGTGGCGAAACTCGTAAAGGAATATTGACAGTATAATTTAATTTTAACCCAAGGAATAACGAATACTTGCCCCGATATTTACAGTTTGAAAAACGTTTCAAAAAGTTGTTATCGTCGGTTTGCATGAAATTAGACAGATCATAGTCTTTATAATTATACCTAATCATTTTCGTGCAAAAAATACATAGCAAGACCAAACATTTAAAGTTCTATTTTTTTCCTTGCTGTGAATTTGATGAAAAAACCCGTCGAATTTTAACGATTTAAATTGTCAGTTTTGCGGACGATTTCTTGAGACCACCGCGAGTTCGAGACGAGCCGTGCGTGGTGCAGCAGACGCGTTTTGGCGCGAAAATTGCCCTGTCTGTTGTTTAACATATTTTAAATGCAGTGATCATGTTAAGAGTTTGTCCTATTTTTTTCCTTAACTGTCCATGAGATATCAGGTCAGTGACTTGACATCGTAGGATTTCAGGGCAGTTCATAGAGCTTCTGATTATAAAATGATTATGATTCCGAATTTGGGTACGGTAATAGGGCTAACTTAAGTTAAACAGCTGGTCCCTGCGGCTAGTGTTTTTATTGTTTTTCCGCATTCGGCAGAGAAAAGTGATTGGCAGTTCAATAACGCATTTGCATGTAGTCTTGTTCGGTTAGACCAAACTCATAATTATTGTCAAATTCGAAGACGTTTTGACAGCGTTTGTGAATAACTAAAACCGTCCAAACCAGCATGCTCTCGCTTTTTTTAATTTTCGTGTTTTTTGTTTGTTTTTGTGGGCACCTACTAAATGCCAGCATGGATAGCTCCCGTATAAACGAAATAAAATGACCACAATTTAAATTATTAGCGTGACCAGAGGAGAAGTGCCGTAAAAAAAAAACAATATTTAATAAATCATTATGCAATCGTCACGGTATCAGAAGAAGAAAGAGTTGCTTAATAATGTTCTTATTAACAATCTTGACCAAGGTTGTGAGTAGCAATCGAGCACAGTGAGATGTGTAGACATTACCATTCAAAGGAAGTAGTTTCATGTATACCAACGAGAAAGGTAAATCTTCCCAAACAATACTTTTCGAGATACATAGGTGGGGGGGGGGGGGGGGGGGGGGGGAGAGACAATTCCGAGAGAGACTCTTCTTTTACATATCTATATTTCTTAGCAAAATAATTATATTTGCAACAATAGTGGCCAGGGAGCGGGGGGTGGGGGGGGGGGGGGTGCAATTTTAACACTGCCTACATTCGGCGGCTTGCGAAATCGCTTAGACTGATGAACTGTTTCTGCATTAGCATAATCGCCTAGCTATTTAACATATTTTGATGTACTATTTCAAAAACGAGTGCGAGTGTTTCATCACGATTTCCAAACACGAGAAAACAGATGAAAGCACGATACCGTAGGCCGAGTGCTTTTATTGTTTTCGAGTGTTTGGAAATCGTGATGAAACACGAAGCACGACTTTTGAAATACCTTCTCAAACAAAAGCTTTAAAAAGAAAGCACTAATTAGTAGTAGTTGACTCGCATTGTTTTCCAGTTCTTAATTTACGGTTACCAAACGTAAGCTCTCAATAGTAGTAATGAAATGTAATAAATGTATCATATCTGATTATGTCGACCTGAAATAAAGATATTTATTACATAATTATATATCTGGAACTGACCATTCTATGACGAACGTAAACCATTCACACCGCTCTAAAGCCTGAGTTATGGGTGGCAAGATTTAGCTACCGAACCTAGAAAAGTTATTCTACTGACGATACAATAAACCACCATCTTTAAAACATCCGCAAGTAAAAGCTGACTTGACCAGCTTGAAGGTTTAAGAACTTACCACAGTGAAACAAACACTTCTCTCCAAAACTCAGAAAAACAACCCCCAAAACCCTTTTTACAAGAATAATAGATTGCTACTTCGCATTCAAATGTAAGCGATAGTCCTGATATATATACGCGGCACAAGACCTCCGACACAAACTATGTAAACGTGTGAGAGCAAGCTCCGGCCCAGCCGGCAGGATTCCCCTCCCCTATGAAGATTGAGTTATCTATAAATAGTGCAAAAGTAGGAGGAAATAAGTAGGAGGAAACTTCTATAGTAGTTAACGCCAGGTATAAAATCGCAATCTGATTAGATACGCAAGGGTGGTCTAATTTTCGATAGACTGCCCGGGGAGAGCGCATAAGTACAGGTATTTATTATCGGCGAAACTTAAACAAGAAGTTATACAAAACAGGGATGGCAACTCTTACATTTCACACCTTTCAAGTGTGAAATGCAAATTTGTACTCTTGCAGTCGTGGCACATTGTGGAGTCATGAAACCAACATATATATTTGACAAATATAAAATAAAACTTGCTAATATTTTACAGAACATTCGGCGTTTCAAAAAATGAAACGCATTTTATCAGTAAAGAGCGTAGAAAAAGCGCAGGTTGTCTGTCAGCTGTTTATGTTTTGATGGTTGATTTGCAACTAGGCGTGATACTGATGGCCAGGCCAGGCCCCTTTTATACCGGAACTTCTTGTTTTAAATGCCAGTATAGAATGAAAATAATTTCTTGTTGGCATGTGACGTGTGCATTTATTGGCGATAAATATTGGCAATACAGTGGCGGTCGTTTGTTTTACATACATACATTCTCACATAATATTGTATTCACAGTGGTCAATGTAAATCGGCTAGTTTGTAGGCGCGCATGGAGAATAATTATTAATGAATATTGAATACTGGATAATATTCAAAATTATACACAATCATTTTTAGACAGTCATGCAAAAATAAAGAGCACGACCAATCCATTAAAGTTTTCTTCTTTTCCCTGCTGTGAATTTGATGAAAAAACCGTCGAATTTTATCGGTTGTTTGCGGACGATTTTATGCGAAAGTTTGCCCTGCCTCTTTAACATATTTTCCCGTTTTAAGTTTGCAACATTTTATTTCGGAAAATGCAGCAATCATGTTAACAGTTTGTCATTTTTTCATAAACTGTCGATGAGATATCAGGTCAGTGACTTGATATCGTAGGATTTCAGGGCAGTTCATAGAGCTTCTGATTAGATGATTATATGATTCCGAATTTGTGTACGGTAGGGCTAATTTAAGTTAAACAGCAGGTCCCTGCAGCTAGTATTTTTATTGTTTTTCCGCATTCGGCAGAAAAAAGTGACAGTTCAAAGCACATTTGCATGTTGTTATTTTAGACTAAACTCATAATTATTCTCGAATTCAAAGACATTTTGAGAGCGAGGGCATTTGAATAACTAAAACAGTCCAAACTAGCATGCTCTCGTTTTTTTTTTAATTTGCGTGTTTTGTTTTTGTGGGCACCTACTAAGCTACTTATTATTAAACGTTTAAATGCAAAGGTTATATTTTATTTCACTCCAGCTCTGCATGGCCCTGTAGAAGACTAGTTCTACTAGTCGAAATATTGTCCATTAAACCTGCCCTTTTAAATGTCCGTAGTACTAGCCTTTCATTTTAAATTGTTCTACTTATTATTGTTATAGATGCCTAGCATGGCTAGCTCGATATATACGAAATAAAACGACTGTGACCAGAGGAGAAGAGTCGTAAAGACAATATTTAATAAATCATTATGCAATCGGCACGGCATCAGAATACAAAGAGTTGCTTAAACTATACGTATTATGTTCAGTATGTCGTGAGTATCAACCGAGAACAGTGATATGTTTACATACGTTTTCAAAGGAAGTTTCATGTATACCAACAAGAAAGGTAAACCTTCCCAACTAATCTTTTTCGAACCCTTCAAATAGATCGACGTCGAATTTCAATTTAGACTGATACTATTACGAAATGAAGAAAAAAAATCATCATGTAAATGGATCAATGAATAGATGTAAATCATCTTCCTTAAAACAAAGTCCAAACACTAGCAGTTTTATTTTCAACAATTAATTTTCATGCGTCTTTTTATCAAGTCTGGCCGAGTAAAAACTAAACATCCGTAGGTTGCTGATGGAACATCGAGGGTAACTAATAATAAGACAACACTTGAGGTCCCTTACATGAGTTATATCTCAACAAATTGTACAAGCTTAAAACGTGAAGGATTTTGAAAATATTGGCCTGTGCTATGTCTGCAGTCAAGAGTTCCAGTAACCAAATGTCACTATGGAGAGAAAACTCTGACTTATACAGGAGATCACTTTCATTTGCTAAAATTACTATTTAAAAATTACCCTAGAATTAGCGCATCAAGGACATTCATGAAGGAATGTAGGTAAGTCTCGTTAACCATTTGACTTGGAATGTTTCCTTCTTCCAGATCAAGAGATAAAAAACATATTATCCACCTCGTTTCTCCGTTCTTTCTGTAAGTTGTGGAGCGATGGCCTGCGCCGCGAAAATTCAGAGTCTTAGAGGTGGTTTCTACTGACGCTGAAAAATATCATGTACGTATACGTAGATGAAAAGTGTGAAACTACTGCAGAGAATAAAATAAACCAGAGAATCATATCACCTAGCTGTTAATATTGTAAAATCTAGCTACAAACATGACTTACCGCACTGAAGCTTTCGAATTGGAAATGAAATTATGAATTGAAAAAGTGACGTTAAAGCTCGGATTACAGCTGCTGTCGCCAGTAGAGCTTGAAAACAGCACATGTCTAGTTGCAATTTATTTAGTAAAAGCATTTTAATGTTTACGTAATAAGCTAATAAATTAGAAATTCTCATTCATAGTATAAATTTTAATGGCATTGTTTTAACAGAGATTATATAACGTGGCGAAACTCGTAAAGGAATATTGACAGCATAATTTAATTTCAACCCAAGGATTAACGAATACTTGCCCCGATATTTACAGTTTGAAAAACGTTTCAAAAAGTTGTTATCGTCGGTTTGCATGAAATTAGACAGATCATAGTCTTTATAATTATACCTAATCATTTTCGTGCAAAAAATACATAGCAAGACCAAACATTTAAAGTTCTATTTTTTTTTCCTTGCTGTGAATTTGATGAAAAAAACCCGTCGAATTTTATCGGTTTAAATTGTCAGTTTGCGGACGATTCTTGAGACCACCGCGAGTTCGAGACGAGCCGTGCGTGGTGCAGCAGACGCGTTTTGCGCCATAATTGTCCTGTCTGTTGTTTAACATATTTTAAATGCAGTGATCATGTTAAGAGTGTGTCTTTTTTTTTTTTTTCTCTCAACTGTCCATGAGATATCAGGTCAGTGACTTGACATCGTAGGATTTCAGGGCAATTCATAGAGCTTCTGATTATAAATGATTATGATTCCGAATTTGTGTACGGTAATAGGGCTAACTTAAGTTAAAACAGCTGGTCCCTGCGGCTAGTGTTTCTTATTGTTTTTCCGCATTCGGCAGAGAAAAGTGATTGGCAGTTCAATAACACATTTGCATGTAGTCTTGTTCGGTTAGACTAAACTCATAATTATTGTCAAATTCGAAGACGTTTTGACAGCGTTTTGAATAACTAAACTCGCAGTCCAAACCAGCATGCTGTCGCTTTTTTTAATTTCGTGTTTTGGTTTGTTTTGCGGGCACCTACTAAATGCCATCATGGATAGCTCCATATAAACGAAATAAAATGACCACAATTTAAATTATTAGCTTGACCAGAGGAGAAGTGCCGTAAAAACAATATTTAATAAATCATTATGCAATCGTCACGGTATCAGAATAAGAAAGAGTTGCTTAAACTATACGTATAATGTTCTTATTAACCGACGACCGGGAGGTCTGTATGAGATTATCTTGGCCAAGGTTGTGATCATCAATCGAGCACAGTGAGATGTGTACATACGCATATACCATTCAAAGGAAGTAGTTTCATGTATACCAACGAGGAAGGTAAATCTTCCCAACAATACTTTTCGAGATACATGGGGGGGGGGGGGGGGGAGGGGGAGGGAGACTCCGAGAGAGACTCCTCTTTTACATATCTATATTTCTTAGCAAAATAATTATATTTTGCAACAATAGTAGCCAGGGGGCGGGGGTGGGGGGGTGGGGGGTTCAATTTTAACACTTTGCCTACATTCGGCGGCTTGCGAAATCGCTTAGACTGATGAACTGTTTTCTGCATTAGCACAATCGCCTAGCTATTTAACATATTTTGATGTACTATTTCAAAACGAGTGCGAGTGTTTCATCACGATTTCCAAACACGAGAAAACAGATGAAAGCACGAGGCCGTAGGCCGAGTGCTTTTATTGTTTCGAGTGTTTGGCAATCGTGATGAAACACGAAGCACGACTTTTTGAAATACCTTCTCAAACAAGCTTTAAAAAGAAAGCACTAATTAGTAGTAGTTGACTCGCATTGTTTTCCAGTTCTTAATTTACGGTTACCAAACGTAAGCTCTCCATAGAACTAATGAAATGTAATAAATGTACATGTATCATGTCTGATTATGTCGACCTGAAGAGATATTTATTAGATAATTATATATCTGGAAACTGACCATTCTATGAGGAACGTAAACTATTCACACCGCTGTAAAGCCTGAGTTATGGGTGGCAAGATTTAGCCACTAAACCTAGAAAAGTTATTCTACTGACGATAACAATAAACCAGTATCTTTAAAACACCCAAGTAAAAGCTGAATTGACCAGCTTGAAGGTTTAAGAACTTACCACAGTGAAACAAACACTTATCTCCAAAACTCAGAAAAACAACTCCCAAAACCCTTTTTACAAGAATAATAGAATGCTTAACTTCGCATTCAAATGTAAACGTGTGAGAGCAAGCTCTGGCCCAGCCGGCAGGATTCCCCTCCCCTATGAAGATTGAGTTATCTATAAATAGTGCAAAAGTAGGAAGAAATAAGTAGGAGGAAACTTCTATAATAGCTAACACCGGGTATAAAATAAAACGGAGATAAAAGGAAAACCCTGGTGACTTGTATGGGAAAGGGAGGGCCCAAAACCACCAGCTAAGCCGACCAGGAACCCGTCCTATAAGACAGTTTATAGGTTTTTTTATTTAGAAACCTAAACGCTAAACCTTAACCCTAAACTCTGACCCTGGTTACGGCAGAGCCAATGGGGGAAAGGGACAAGTGAAACCCAAAGGTAGTAGTGAAAACCAGGGAGCAATACATGTGCGGGAAGCGACGAACAACCACAATCTAATGTCGACAATGAACAATCGCTTTATTAGTTTAATGTTTAGTTTAGTTTAATGAGTTTACAAATAATTACAAATAATCTTATAGTTAAATAAACGACACACATTTAGAATTACAAATGGTGGCAGGAGAGAGTAACAGAACTTTCGTTCCACTTGACACCTAACTCCTTTATAAAAAATACGTAGGGACCAATATATTCTCTTTTTATACTGAGATATAGGATCTAACTGCCTAAAGTTGACAGAAGACCAAAACTCTTTCTCAGCTCGAGCGAATATACGCCTTCTTATTATTTAGACCTTACAAGGAAATTGAATAAAAGGATACCCTTAGTGAAATCACAAAACTAATGATTGAGATTGGTAGATACGATCAAACCCAAGGGCCATGGGATACTAGACTCTGCATATACTTGTGGATCTAATCAAATTGAAGATGAAATTCGATCACTTCCTTTTCTACTGTCCTCAATACATATATTAAATTCTAAGGGACGGGTCTTCCAGGAAAATATAGTATCCCCTATCAATCATCTCCTATATTTATGGAATAAAACCTCTGTTCCTATGTCTTTATACTCCGATAAAGATCATAGCCACGTCATTTCGCTCTGCGAGTGCGAGGGAAGTTTTCCAAAAGTTAAACTGCTAAGAAACTGCTACGTTTTTCGAAACTTAAGTACGAATGTCGCTAAGGATGGAAGCCAAATTGGAAATGGTCAAAAATAAGTTTCCTTCATATTTTGTGTGTAGTTAGCCCTTGGGGTGGAAACATTCATGATGATATTTTTTCACTTCCTGCACTAACCTAGACTTTGGATCAGGGGGAGAAGTTAATGCCCAAAAATGTATTTTTTGAGGTATTTTTAACCCTGAAAACTGAGATTTTGTTAACTAATTCTCTCAAAATACAAAAGACTGGTTAAAATTCTGCTGACATCTTGGTATAATATCATCCTTTCCACTCTACAAAAACTGGCAACGGATTTTTCAGTTTGCCTCCTGGGGGCCCCCTGGCCCCTGTCCTGTAAGAGGGGGAACCGCCTTTTTAAAAAACTGAAAATGAGACATCTTTGGCTAAAGTCAAATCAAACTGGTATTCATATTTTGACCAAATTTGAAGTTGCAAATTAATATTTCGTCCTTTGTGAATCTTTTGGCACTGAAAAGTTCGCGGAAACTCGATTATTTTTTGCAGAACACATAATTTACAATACTGACCCACGACAAAATGTTAATTTTCTGTCATTTCCAATGTCAACTTTCTGGGGCCTTAAATAATGCTATTTGTAGCAACTTACCACTACACTGTTTCTCTATCATCGATAATTTGAAAACATTTCACTTTTACCGCTTACATTTAAGCAACTTCAGAAAAAAAATGTTTTGAATAGCACATCCACTGGTGAAACTGTTAATTTATGCAAAATAATACCACTCAAGTTACCGGCCAAAAATATATAAACTCAGTTGTGTAGTCAATTAAACCACAGAAAATAAAAACTTACAATAAAACAATTGATGTTTTTTCATACCATTTATTAAGTAGTAACTTCAAGAACCATCTCAGAGGCAACGAGGAATTCACGCCGAATATTATAATTCATCGATGCTTTTCGTTATGCCCAGATAATCAATGCCACCATGTTGAAACTATAGTTCTCGTCAGCTGCATGAACTTTCCCCCTCTGATCCAAGTCTAGGTTAGTACAGGAACTGAAAAAATATCATCATGAATGTTTTCCACCCCAAGGGCTAACTACACACAAAATATGAAGGGAACTTTATTTTGGACCATTTTCCCAATTTGGCTCCATCCTTAGCCGAATCGAATTCGACGAATTAAGTTCATGTGGAGTACGGGCGTCTGAATCAATTTGAAACGGCTGATTGAATTCGGATCGGCTCAGCCGCTTTTCCCCGCATGGCTCAGCCGGGAATAACGGCTGTGGACCGGCTTTGATTCAGACGCCGAACTTCACATAAGCCGAAACAAATGCATTAATTATTATAATGTATTTTTTCAATATAACAGCAATTTTCCCCTATTAAATTAAGTTCGGCTGAATTAAGCTCGGCGTCTGAATCAATTCAGTCGGTCTAAATTAATTTGGGTCGGCCTAAATTCGAATTTGATTCAGCTCATGTGAAGTACGGCGTCTGAACTGGGCCTTAGCGACATTCGTTCTTAAGTACAAAGTAAACGCTCAAATAAGCAATTTACCTTTGTCTTCATTTTATTGGAGAAATTTTCCATACAGGAAGCCAGGCGAAAAATCGCTGAATGAATCAAAAGCGTCTGCCAAACTATGGAAATCAAATTAAAATCCTCGACTTGAAAATATTTAGCCTCAAAATCACTCCAATAGTTCACTCGGTCGAAGTCTGCTCGAAAATGCGTGTAAAAGCTGAATTTCTTGCAAACAAGCCGAGTTTGGCCGATTGTATAAAAATGATTGAGTGAGCGTACGCGTGATCTGAACGTCATATCTATTCTTTATACTCTGGTAAAGACATAACTTTTTCTGTGAAAAACATACGCGAGAGAATCTCAGCTATTTTATAAAAACTACTAAATAATTAATGAACTCCTCTAATTATTTTGTTAATATCCAAATGATGAAGTTCATCTTATCATGCTTTGATTTACGCAACAAATTATTATCAATCCAGACTGATGTAACTTAATTGTTCTTCCTCTATCATTGTACTTTCTTTTTGTTAATATGAGTTTATGGTCATGCAAATAAAGCTCATTGTTGTTGTTTGTTGTTGTTGTTGTTGTTGTCCTTTTACTTCCGGTTCCCACCCCTTCCTTATTGGCTTCCGCCTCTTTGTGGTTTTTCTATTGCGAAATAATGTTGCGAATTTGTTCCTATTTCTTCCGGTTCCCGCCACATTGGGTTCCCCTTGACTTCTCGCACGCTTTATTCCCGGGTTCCCTTCTCTACCCCCACAAAACTAAATTGCATATTCTTTCACGGACTGCCGCACGTTGCCGCATGTCAGTTTGTGGAGTCGCGCCTGCTGCTTCCACCTCTCGCGCTTCTTTTTCAGCTGTCGGATGAACCCTGTTCTTCCTTCGATTGATAAAGATCAAAGCAAACGGAATGAAAAATGCCACCATCAGAACTCCGCCAGTCATGTAGAATGAAGTAATGTAATTTCCCGTTTGATCTGCCATTAGACCTGTGGAGAGCAACAGAACAAAAACGCAAGTGACCGATTGGGTTTTATAAGGTACAATACTTCTGACGTTTAAGAAATACTCACTGACAGAACCAAGAAACGGCGTCGATAGATATTTGAGTAAAGGCCAGTTGTTGTTTGTCACAATAGCCAAAAGACTAGTCTAATAATTAGCTGGTGAGAATAGCAGCAACATAAGAAGAACAGATAGTCAGTTATGTCTGTCTTGTTGTGGGATACTACCGAACATGCTACGGCTGTTTCCAGCCTTCTGATTGGCTGTATTCATCAAGACATGGGATGAAATACTCAGTATGCGCATATGTGTCAGCCAAGTTGTCCTCGGTAGCTTTGCCTTACATTTCTTTAATATTATATCTCAGTCAAAGTTGTAATGGAAATAACTTACCAGCAATAGGGCCCCAATAGCCGCTACTAAAGCATAGAGTGTGTGTACGATACAGAAGGACGCGTCACTCTCTTGTTATCCACACAAGACAATAAAATAAGCATATGTACTGTTATGAACATTCCATCACTTAAACCAAAAGCCACGCTGAATACGACCAAGGCCCAATATTTTGTAGCAAACGGCAACAGGAAAGCTGAAACACCAGCGCGAGAAGCAAGGATGACTGATAAATGAAAACTGATTCACTCCGATCGTTACACCATTCCTGATATTAGCCTTGCAATAGACGAGGCAAGGCCGATGAAGATAAACAGTCGAGAAGCTTCCTGCGCTGTGATTCCAACATCTTCACAGTAATTCACCTGTCATAAGAGAAAATATATGTGTCATATCTGAAAGCTCAATTTTTTATTCAAATTTAATTAAAAGTTATTAGCCTTAAACGGATTAAAATTGTCCATGTTAGAATTTGAAGCGTCCAGTCTTCCTTTCGAAAGCCTATTTAAAAATGTTGAGTCACTGCCGTGTCAGCTCATGGAATTTTATTTCTTGGACACAAAATTTATGGAACGCCACAACTGTCTTATGATATTTCTGTCAATTATATTCGGTGCTTACTTCATTATATTCGGTGCTTATGTCATTATACTGGGTGCTTATGTCATTATACTGGGTGCTTATGTCTTTATATTCGGTGCTTCTGTCATTATACTCGGTGCTTTTGTCATTATATTGGGTTCATATCTCATTATATTGGGTGCTTTCTTCATTATATTCGGTGCTTACTTCATTATATTCGGTGCTTACTTCATTATATTCGGTGCTTACTTCATTATATTCGGTGCTTACTTCATTATATTCGGTGCTTATTTCATTATATTCGGTGCTCACTTCCTTTGGTGCTTTCTTCATTATATTCGGTGCTTTTGTCATTATATTCGGTGCTTATTTCATTATATTCGGTGCTTACTTCATTATATTCGGTGCTTATTTCATTATATTCGATGCTCACTTCCTTTGGTGCTTTCTTCATTATATTCGGTGCTTTTGTCATTATATTCGGTGCTTATTTCATTATATTCGGTGCTTTCTTCAATATGATCGTCACCAGACTTCCGTTTTGCGTAAGAATCCGGAGGAGGTCTGGGGTAGGGTAAAAAATATACCAGAATGCAGTTCTCGCTTTCCCCATGCGAGCACGATGGAGGACATTTTGGAAAAGCTTGGACTTCCATCGCTCGTAAGTAAATTTCGAAGAGAAACGAATTGTCCCATCTACAATTCTTTCCATGACCGATGATGATATTAGGATACTAGGTATCGAAGCGATTGGAGATCTTGTGAGACTAAGAGTAATGTGCAGAGAGTACGAATATGAAGAGGGCAACGCTGCTGGCCATGGGTCCTCAAACAGCGGTCCAAGTGTTGCATCAACAAGCGGAACCAGTGATAGACCTTCAGCTAACTCAATCCGCGAGGAGCGAATGAGGCTGTTCAATCCTCGAGGCGCTCGATCGCAGTCCAAGAAGAAGAAAACTCCCCAGGGACGCACTTGGACTGTACAGTTTGTCTGCCTAGCAGACATGTATCAGTGCAAAATACCATCAGCTACTTTGAAACAGACGTTGCATAAAGCCGGTTTAGGAGCGAAAAAGATCAAGTTAACTTTGGATGATGATGAAGTCTCGGTTCACCAGAAGCTTATATCAAGTGAGAAGGATGACTTGGGGGATGTGAAGGGATTTCCACAGTTACGTGATGGAGGTGGATTTGAAATGCTTCATTGCCTTCCAAATTGCCGGGACCTAACCCCTCTTAAGTGTTCTTGGGCTGCTAAGGAAATGAGAAGCAATTTAGGTGGCCAATCGAAAATCTATCTCAGACCAATTCAAAAAGATCTCTCCACTAAATCCCTTGTTCCACAAAATTCTTGTGAAGTTAAAGAAATGTGCATGAGCTGCAAGAAAGAATTCCCAATGAGCGAACTTCGTACACATTCTTTTTACATGTGCCTTGCTGGCCTTAATAGTGGTTCAGATTCAGAGGGGGAGAATAACACGACAGCCCACAGTCATGGAAGTGCAACTATTACTGTCCCTGATGCTGATTCTTTACAACCAGAAACTGCAGAAAGTACTCAACCTGAGGAACAACTGGATGCAACTCCTCAAGTTCCTGATCAATCCATTCCTGAAGAGAAAGAGGATACTGTTGACGATGCCATATCCAGTGTTTTACACTATTGTAGGGCAAACAACATAAACAACCCTGTGGAGATTCTCCGTTGTTTACAAAAAGCCATTGTCACTGGCAGAAAATTGGAACTTGAATCAGACAGCGAAGTCTTGGAGGGTGAGACGAACTATATCAATGTGGACAGAACGAATTTACTTGATGGCACATTTGAAGAAGTAGCTGCACTGGAAAATCTTCGCTTGACTTTAGAGGTTTCATTCTATGGGGAGGTAAGCAGTTTGTTCTTTGAGACATTTTTGTTACATTTATGCACCTATCAATGTTAAGCCCGAGGGGGGAGGGGGCAGGCTATGGGTGGGGATTTTGACTTTTTCTCCAAAAAAATGTTCAAAGTTCCACTCCCCAGGAACGACATGTTTGGTCAAAAGTATTAAAATTTCCCCACCCTGGGGCAGGTTCAGGTGTTAATGCACACTGCAGTCATGGAAACCAATGCTGAAACAGCAGGTTTATTTCTGCCTTGTCCTGTCCGTTCCAGGCATTGAAGACCGGAATTGTGACAAAAAGCAGTCGCAAAGACCTTGTGTGAAGTGTCTTCGAAAGAACATCCGGGAATCGTTGAGAGCGTAGACCGCTGAACTCGTATTAAAAATCCCCAGGGTCCTGGGTTCTATCTGCATGAATCTCGTTCCAGTCTTCCAACTAATGCGAAGAGCAACTGGTTTCCAGGACCTCTCCATTTTCCAAGATGGCGGCTATGTCAAATTTCCCACCCTGTAGCTGTCAAAATCCTTACCCACGGAGCAGTGTCCGCTATCAAATTCCCGTGGTTTCCCCCCCCCCTCGGGATTAACATTTTTTGGTGCATTACCTACCCAGCTCTTTGGTATATTTTGTACTCCTCTATGTTCCCATTGACAAATTATGCCCATCTAATTTTTTTTTTTTTTAATTTAACGTTTATTTTTTGCCTCTTAGTCGTACTGCCTAAAATGTGGGTCTTTAAGACCCAATTTTAATATCTTATTAAAATAAGATATAGGTGAGAGTTCCATCCCACCACATTTCACAAACGTCAAATATTTTTTGGGGGGTTCATTTTTTCAGGTAGCACGTGATTATGGTGGGCCACGAAGAGAATTCTTCCGTCTAGTACTCGCAGAGATCAAAGAAAGTACTTTGACAATGGCATTCGTGATCTTCTTGCTGATAATTATTATTTAGTTGGAGTGATCATGGGTAGGTAACAAATCAATTGTTGGGTCTATGAATGTGCTTTTTATTTTTATCTCCATTGCTGTAGTTTGTTTATCCATTGTTACCACAAAAATACTCTCATCTGGTGTGTTCTATTACATACCGGTTCAGTCTGGGTCAGACCTCACCTTAGTCCCAAGCTCTTCCTCAAATCTTTAACCAGAGAACATCTGCAAATTCGTGTACTTTGGTAAAATGTCTGCTTAATGAACGTGAGCTGAGAAAGTTTTTGGACCTAGGATTGATTGTTTTTGCACTTGATCCAGAAGGCATACGCCTGATTTGATTTCTAATCATTCACTCTTCCATGAAAAGTACTGAAGTGACACTTATAACTGATCTGCAGGTTTAAGCATAGTTCAGAATGGCAAGATTCCCCAATTTTTCTCGGAGGATCAGCTGCAAGAGATATTCCATGGCACGTCAGTCATTCCAGCAGTTGCTAATCTACAAAAGGGATTATCTGAATTAGGAATTTATCAGGTACCATTGTAGTTTTGTTAATGAAGAAAGGTATACTTTGAAACTTGTCCTGATCCTCCTTTGTTACAACAACAAAATGTAGTATCTGCAATTGTAGACCTAGATTTGGGGTGTGATTAGAAATGCTTGCTTATGTATTCAGAAACGTGGACTTGTAAAAGACAGCCAGGTAAAAAGACATCCATAAGAAATTATCTGTGATAGTATTGAGTTAATATTATTATAATTAATCTAAGTAATGTTTTTAAATCCCTACAATGAATCAATGATTTTATATAAATGGACTAATTTACAGTCATTCAGGGACAATCTGTATTTGGTGAATATAAGTAATAATAATATCTATTTTATGTTGGCAGGTCTGCAAGCAGTTGCCAATCCTTCTCCATATTTTCAGACCTAATACAGCAGCCGCTCTTACCATCAAGAAAGTGACAAACCTTTTGACACCAACATTTTCTGAAGATGGATCAAACCAGAGACGCTATGAAGGAATCGTGTATGGTGCATTTTGTAGGTACCTACGAGAAGTACAAAGTAAGTGTGCATCATGCCGGTGATAATATTGTGATTGTGGAGAATGATCACCATAATAACGTCTCTTTTATACTCAAACATGCTATCATTTTTTACATTATATTCTTGTTAAAAAAAATTTAAACTTCAGGATAACCTCTACACTGAATATCCTTTCTCTCTTTGGGCAGATTCAAGAACTTTTGATAGGATCCCAATGTCATCTTGTTCTTGATAAAAAATGGATATTAAATTAGGCCTGCACACCTTTTATTAAAGGGGCTGTGTCCCGCTATTTTTGGCAATTTTGTTACACACAAACTAGTCTAAAATAGATTGAAACCACTTGATAATGGTTTCAAACCATAGAAAAACATAAAGCAAATACAAGAAAAACGACATCCCAACGTTTCTCAAGTTAAAGTCCATTTGTATGAAACAAGCGGTAAATAATGCGTAGAAATCATCTGTTTGTTATGTAAGTAAGATTCCATCTTTGAATTATTTCATTCACATGTTTGAGTTTTGAGCTCGTAAAAAAATAATACAGGAAAGAATAGCAAAAAAATGCGTGACATAGCCCCTTGAGGGGACAACATGCTTGGACGCCAGCAATGAATTAAACCTATGGTTAGTTATTATATTAAAAGCTTGAAGCTTGCTTGTAAATAATTCAACTTCAGCAAATTTCTCCACTCTCCCTGTACCCCATACACCAGATCTACCACCAACATACCAGCAGCACATAATTTTGCTCTCCATCTACATTGATTATTATCCTTTTCTGGGGTAAGGGGGGGGGGGGGGGGGGCACTTTGTTCTTTTGAAATAGGAATTTTCTTTTATTTGAGATCGAATTATTTTAAAACGATGTACTTTCTATTTGATTGATCAAACAGGTGGAAGGAGAAAGGGATTAACTCTTGCCCATATATTGTGGTTCACCACGGGGTCAGACGAAGAACCTCTCTTGGGATTTAAACTGCATCCATCGCTACTATTTCATGGAGTTGATACATCGTTCTTGCCGTTAGCAAACACGTGCATAAATGCAATTAGGTTGCCCAGGCCATCATTACACGTCTCTATTCCATCTGATGACACACTGTTTGAATTGTATGACTGTGCCTTTTTGACTAACTATTTTGGTAACAACTAATAATATTGTGATAGTTGTACTGTTTATCATACTGTTGTTGTTCATTTGTAAAAGGTAGTGGTTAATGCCAAGATTAACCTAATTGAGGAATGCTACCATTTATTGGTGTGGTAGCTCTCTTTTTTGATTTGCTTGTTTTAAGATAAATGTTGGCACTGATTGTCATAGGTCTGCTGTTCAATCATGCTTTTGTTCAGGTTTCTTAAAAAAGGAGATATATGCTGTGAGGGATGTAAACAGTGAAATGTCATTTATTTTCCGTGTTAGACCTTTTTGAATCAGGCAAATGTCATGACTTGTACGGAAAGATTAGCACTTAAATTGTGACAGATGTTACATGTACTATTCAATTATTACACTGTTGCTGTTTACAAGGTATTAATTAATGTAAAGGGAAGTGGTTGTGTAAAGCTAGGAATGATATAGTAGTGTTATTCTTGCTGTCATTCATTGCAATGGTAAGCCTCCATGTTTGAAACCATTTACTGATACATAAAGTGGCTCAATAGTTTTGCAAGGGTATACATGTACCTTCCCAAATTTGAAACAGCTGATACATGTACGTTACTGTCATAGCACCGTCTGCCTAGCTACTTCACCCATTTACTAGAAATAGAATGAGGGACGTTAGATCGTTTTAAAAGTTTAGGTTCAGATATCGAGAAAAATGTTTATATGTAAAATTGATGACGTCATCGCTGTGTTGCTATGGTAACACTGATGCCAACCAAACCAATTTTTTTTTAAAAGTTCATTCTATTTCTAGTAATTGAGTGTAGTAGCTAGCCAGATGGAGCTCTGACAGTGAAGTATCAGCCGTTCAAATTTGAGAAGGTATGGCCTTGCAAAACTAAAATGAGCCACCTTAGAATCACTTCGTTTTGTTACTGTTTACAGCTACCTTCAGGAATAGATAGTTAATTTCTTGACTAAACATTAAGTGCAAGATAGTATATTCTAGACGTTGTGTTATTGTCTGACTACTGTAACCACATACTGAAATGAAAGTTTGCCAATCACTGATACAAATGACACAATAATTGCAATGAGAACTTCAATGTAATTCCACTGAGGTGAATTTTGTATTGTACTAAGCAGTCAGATTTGTTAAGATAATTAAAGTGGGAAGTGGTTGTTACTTTTTTTCTGTTAAAGAAGTTGATGCAATAATAAATTTATTTTTCCCTGCATGCATGTGAAGATCAATTTCTCTCTTGCACAATTTTGTTATGAAACCCTTGCTTATGTGGAGCTTATATGGATAGAATTCCACCATACACAACACTATTAATCCCTTATTTCCTTCCCAAAACTAGTCCTTGCACAAGTGAATGGTACTCTAACATGCTGCTACACGAAAACACAACAGTATTTAAAAAGCAATGATACAACGTTAACAGTAATACAGTAATTTCTTGTTAACGGGTCTTCAGAAACTCGTCTGCAGACATTTCAGCAAAACGTGTCTTGTATTGCACAATTGCATGTAGACATCTTTTAAATAAGAATGTAAAAAAAAAGTAATAAAGGGGCATGACGAAATTATCTTAGTGAGCAAAGAAGCTCAGAAAGTGGAGCCTTGGGGGAGGTGAGAGAAAGGGGAGGGCTACTTTTCTCATGGGAAGTGGAGGCTGGGGGGATTGAAAAACGATGGTTCAACCCCACTTCCCAACTGTTCTTATGCTCCATCTTGCCTGTTTCTGTTTCTTGAAGTGATAAATGTACATCCCTCTAAGTACCCTCTGAATGTGTGATAATGTCAAGAGCTTTGAGATACAAATCAATTCCGAAGTTAGGTGATATCCATGTAGCTGGAATTTCAATGCTCAGCTGCTCCCTGCAGTTGTCGCTCAGCTGAAATGATGGAGGGTCAAATATTGGTCTACCAGACCCATCCTCGGCTTCATCGTCAATAAAACCTTCGACCCCAGAAGAGGGAATGGCCTCACCTCTCAATTCTATTCCTACTGGGTTTTGAAGTTGACCTGCGACCCACATTCTAATAGGTGATGATCTTGTAGTTCGCATTCTGTGCTGCGACCAAGCCCTGTTCCAAATGTCTAGCTTTTCTTGGATTTTAGATAGATAAACATGATGAAGAGCAGCCAAATGAAGATCATTCAAATGGTCTAAAATTCCCTCATCTTCCATGAAGTAGAATAATTGATAATGAAGCCCCAGAACACCCTGATATACGTCTTTCCACAACCGTTCGATCCGTTGGTTGTGGGTACTCTTTCCTGTTATGGCACTTCCTCTATCTCTCCCCCTTCTTGATATCATGTAGTCAACGATACTGACATTCTCACGACCCTGATCGGTTTCGAATTCTGCTCGGTAAGCCAAACCTGTCGACTGCTTCTAAGAAAGAAGCCAGAACTGTCGCTGCCTTGTTGTTGTCTGCACACTCTAACATTACTGGTAAACGGCTATAGCCATCAATTCCACCAATGATAATAAAGTTCCACCTCACAAGTTTATGGTTAGTGTCAATATGCCACAAATGGTTAGGGCCTTGGACATTATACACTCTTCGTTGCAACCGGCCTTTCTTTCTCTCGCGTACTCCTTCCTGATCTACACGGTGAATGCTGTCTCGAAGCCGCATCCTTTGCACTTTAATGCCTCTTTCTTGTAGGAGAAACTTCATCATTCCTTCTCCACAGAAGGGAAATTCCTTCGATAATTCTGTAATATGGCGATCAAGCTCTCCATCCGAAATGTCACTAAAATCTTGAGAGCTCAGACCGTAGCTTTGCATTCTACGATAAATTGTGCTCTCCGAGACGGACAACATAGAAGCAATTTCTTTAATCATAAAACCTTCCTCTAAATGATTCTCGAGGACTGACTTTGGGATGTTGAACTCTGGAGCTCCAGACCTTAGACGTTTTCTTTGAGGCTTCCGTCTGCCGTAGATAGCGCATTCCACTCGTAAATTCATCATGTCAGCCCGGTTATTTACACCCAGTTTGTTTCATTTCACATACAGATAGCAGTGGAATTACATCAGGAGTGATTTTCTCCTCTTGAAATACTTCAATTAGATTTTTCTAACTTATGTCGTTTGAGAATGGAGACCATAAGTTCCGTCTTATCCGCCATTTTAATTTCCGATTGGAAAAAGAGCGGGAAAAGCGAGAATTGCATTCTGGTATATTTTTTACCCTACCCCAGACCTCCTCCGGATTCTTACGCAAAACGGAAGTCTGGTGACGATCATATTGAAGAAAGCACCGAATATAATGAAATAAGCACCGAATATAATGACAAAAGCACCGAATATAATGAAGAAAGCACCAAAGGAAGTGAGCATCGAATATAATGAAATAAGCACCGAATATAATGAAGTAAGCACCGAATATAATGAAATAAGCACCGAATATAATGACAAAAGCACCGAATATAATGAAGAAAGCACCAAAGGAAGTGAGCACCGAATATAATGAAATAAGCACCGAATATAATGAAGTAAGCACCGAATATAATGAAGTAAGCACCGAATATAATGAAGTAAGCACCGAATATAATGAAGAAAGCACCCAATATAAATGAGATATGAACCCAATATAATGACAAAAGCACCGAGTATAATGAACAGAAGCACCGAATATAAAGACATAAGCACCCAGTATAATGACATAAGCACCGAATATAATGAAGTAAGCACCGAATATAATTGACAGAAATATCATAAGACAGTTGTGGCGTTCCATAAAAATTGCTTGTTTTTACGCTTCCGAAGGCTTCCCGAGCAAACTCGCACTGATTAATGCAAACATATAATTATGGCAATTTAAACCCACGGGCTATTGTTAAAGTGTATATGACAGATATTTTTTTTATTTGCTTGATCGAATCTACATAGGATCCTGATATGAACATCGAAAAAAAAAAATTCCATATCGCTTTTCTTCACCGCGTTTTAGCCGTCTAAAGACGTGAAATTTCATTTCCGGTTAGGTAAAAAGCCGAGCGAGGTGGAGTCCTGGACCGAGTCGGTCGTGACGTGAAAACCAGAACGCCTTCGACAACAACTCAAAGACAGCGAGGAGTTTCGTGGTTTGTAGCCGTGTATAACCAGATATATTTTAGTTCAAATTTTGTCTAGAACCGTCAAAACTTACACAAAGTTAAGTCTACGGATGATTTTGAGTTTGGGAGCGATTCAGAGCGATCAGACGCATAATTCAGTGTTTCTTCGACTGTTGATGAAGTTGAGTGCGATAGTTTTAATATACAGGTTTATAGAAGCAGCAACAGACAACTCAGACCCAGAAGGTCCTTACGATGAGTGGCTTCAAGAGTACATGTATACCGCTAGCAGATAACGACAGCGATATAATTTCTCATTCTGAAAGAACGTGAATTTCGGAGCCCGGACATGCTGGAAATGCGTGTGTATAACTACGCCGTAAAAATAACATTGTTTGTTTACACAATTGCGCTGTTTGAATCGAAATGAGTTGAACCGATTTGTAATAAGCTTTTTAAAAATTCGCTTGTAGTTCTCGTTAGTATATCTTGAGTTTTTTCCTTTTCGAGGACTGTTCGTGAGGGGCGAAGCGAGAGCAACTCGCGAAGCGGCGAGCGACTTTGAAATCGAATGGATTTTTAGCACGAAGATCGCGGCACGCTCCAAATGTAAATAGTGTCACAGAAGCGGTCACGACTAAACAAGAGGGGTTTTTTCCTTTTTTTCGCTCCTAAAGGTATTTTTGTTTTTGAATTTAGATTTCAGTGTCTGTTGTCCTTGCGGAAGAAGCAACAAATGCAACTGCACAATCTTCGGTAGAGGCAGACCAATGTGTACAATGTGATATGTGGATAAATAAAGGTGGATCATGTATCTTATGGGGGGCCTCGGCCGATACATCGGTCGTTACATCGGCCGATATATCGGTCGATATATCGACCGACACTCGACCGATACTCGACCGATACTCGATCGATACTCGACCGATACTCGACCGATACTCGACCGCGTATCGGTCGATATCTCGACCGATACTCGGTCGAGAAATCGACCGAGTAATCGGTCGAGTATCGGTCGAGTGTCGGTCGATATATCGACCCGATGACCCTCGTGATGTCGGCGCGATATTGTCGGTGGTGTATCGGTCAACTATCGGGCAACTATCGGTTACATATCGGTCGACTGTCGATCCTAACTCGATCGACATATCGGCCGATATAAAGGCTGATGTAAAGGCCGATGTAAAGGCCGATTTAAGGCCGATTGGAGGCCGATTTAAAGGCCGATTTGAGGCCGATGTAAAGGTCGATGTAAAGGCCGATGTAAAGGCCGATGTAAAGGCCGATGTAAAGGCCGATTTGAGGCCGATATAAAGGCCGATTTAAAGGCCGATTTGAGGCAGATGTAAAGGCCGATTTAAAGACCGATTGTAAAGGCCGATTGGAGGCCGATTTGAGGACGATTTGAAGGCCGATGTATCGACCAATCATCCTTCGCTATAAATCTGAGTATAATTCCTAAACATCTTTATTTACCAATTGACACCTGACCCACGATGTAAGGTGTTCAATCTCATACTTCCTGCCATGCTATCATTTCACAACGCGCGAAAACTGCTAAACACGAATTAGCGTCCTTAGCAACAACTCTCTATCTGTAATTCACCCAAATTACACAACAGCGGAAATCCACCAGTTTTTGAAGTAGGTAATTAAAAAAATCAAGTAGGTAAAACATTCTAATTAACTCGTAATTTTGACACTTAAATGTTTTATTTTTCATAGAAAATTAATTAAAAACTTCTTCAACAACAACAACAGCAAGCATTTAGGAAAAGGTAAAGAGTACATTGACGCGTAGTTTAAAATGAAGCTACATAGATATTTGGAACCAGAAGACTATTAATGTGATGGGCTCCTGTGTGATGTTAATATGCTGCATGACAAGCGTAGGACCAATCTGAAAAGGAGAAAAAGAGTCCCTGATGGGATTCAAAACCTTTTACTGTACGTGTACACCTGTCGGACGCTCTTACCACTGAGTTATGGCTGCGTCACATGACGTGTTTGGACCAATTCGCGCGCGAGAAAAAATTTTGATGGATTTATAACGGCCGACATACATCTCGGTCGATAGCGGTCCACTGGCCAACCTTATATCGGTGGCGTATCGATCGAGATGTCGATCGATACTCGGTGAAATATCGATAAAGTATCGGTAAAGTATCGGTAAAGTATCGGTGAAGTATCGGTGAAGTGTCGGTGTACCGCCAACTATATCGGTCGACATACATCTCGGCCGATATGTCGGTCCATTGTCGACCGAGTATCGGTCGAGTATCGACCGAGACATCGACCGAGTATCGGTCGAGTATCGGTCGAGTGTCGATCGAGTATCGACCGATACATCGGTCGATACATCGGTCGAGTATCGACAGATGTATCGACCGATGTATCGGTCGAGGCCCCCCCATAAGATACATGATCCAATAAAGTTACTATCGCGAGCCCATCATGCAGCGTCGAAAAATTATTCAGAACTGAGCGAAAACGTTACCGGACAAAAATGGTTCTGAATCACAACTCCGGTTTCTTAAAGATAAATTATTCCTCTGCCTCCCAAAGTAAACCACTGTTGACTGAGAAACTACTAGTGAGAGCTTATGAAAAGCGATTCAGGCCAAGTCATCACAACAGCGCATTGAATGAAAATCACGCAGCTGTTGTTTTCTGACTTGTCTGGGACTCCGGGACATAATTGCTCCATGAAACATTCTTTCTAAAGATGAATAAGAAACTCTATCAAATTCAATGACCATTTTTCTTAAATACCTTAATTAAGGAGCGAAAAAGAAGGAAAAAAACCTTGCTTAGTCGTGACCGCTTCTGTGACACTTATATTTACATTTGGGGCGTGCCGCGATCTTCGTGCTAAAGATCCATTCGATTTCAAACTCGCTCGCCGCTTCGCGAGTTGCTGCCCCTTCGCCCCCTCGTGGACAGTCCTCGAAAAGAGAAAAACTCAAGATAAACTACAAGCGAATTTTAAAAAGCTTATTACAAATCGGTTTCAACTCATTTCGATTCAAACAGCGCAATTGTGTAAACAAACAATGTTATTTTTACGGCGTAGTTATACACACGCATTTCCAGCATGTCCGGGCTCCGAAATTCGCGTTCTTTCAGAATGAGAAATTATATCGCTGTCGTTATCTGCTAGCGGTATACATGTACTCTTGAAGCCACTCATCGTAAGGACCTTCTGGGTCTGAGTTGTCTGTTGCTGCTTCTATAAACCTGTATATTAAAACTATCGCACTCAACTTCATCAACAGTCGAAGAAACACTGAATTATGCGTCTGATCGCTCTGAATCGCTCCCAAACTCAAAATCATCCGTAGACTTAACTTTGTGTAAGTTTTGACGGTTCTAGACAAAATTTGAACTAAAATATATCTGGTTATACACGGCTACAAACCACGAAACTCCTCGCTGTCTTTGAGTTGTTGTCGAAGGCGTTCTGGTTTTGACGTCACGACCGACTCGATCCAGGACTCCACCTCGCTCGGCTTTTTACCTAACCGGAAATGAAATTTCACGTCTTTAGACGGCTAAAACGCGGTGAAGAAAAAGCGATATGGAATTTTTTTTTTTCGATGTTCATATCAGGATCCTATGTAGATTCGATCAAGCAAATAAAAAAATATCTGTCATATACACTTTAACAATGCGTTGCAATTAATTGTGTATTTGTCCAGACAGTGCTTTGCACGTGTTCGTATTTTCATAAATGCATACTGATGATCGGAACCTGTCCCCCGCGACCAAAATAATGTACCATAGTGTATGTTATTGTAAAGAATGTAATGCACATTAAATTTACTGTATTTGTAGAGTGATGTAAGTAAATGTAGTGCAATGTAAGCTTAGCAAAGCAATGTAAATAAGTGATGTAAACAAGTGATGTAGGTGTCTTAAAAATAATGTACTAACCAGATTGATGTAAGGAATGTACAATCCAAAGCTTCCAAAAATCAAAGAAATAGTTACAACAGTGTATACAGGAAAAGTCCACACGCTGCAGTAAAAACAGATTATACTCTTGACTTCATTAAATCTGTTGTTTGTCTCCAGATCCACATCTACTGCAGTTGTTGTTGTTGTTGTTGTTGTTGTTGTTGTTGTTGTTGTTTCTTCTACGTTCGGGATAAACGTCAAGCTTAAGAGACAAATAAGTGTGAAAGATACTGCCATTATTCTTAACGCGTTTTCTCCAACCAACTGAGTCCAATAGAACTTGAAGCAACGGTGCAGTATAAAAGACACCGATGCTCATTCCTAATGTGGCAATGCCGGTAGCTACTGAGAGTTTTTGTTTGAAATACTTCTCAATTACAAGGTGGCTGGAGTTAAAAATAAAACATGCCCCCAAGCCGAACACCATGCTGTAGGTAAAAAACATCACAGCGAGGCTATTGGCAAATGACGTCGTCACCAAGCCAACAATGCATAGTATGCCTCCCAAGAAACATGTGATGCGACAACCAAAGCGATCGCATAGATAACCAGCCAGCGGACTTAGTAACCATGTCATGCTTAAACCAACTGAGCCAACCCAGGCTGCAAAGGACGAATCAGAGAGAAACAACGTTATTTACTAAACGTTTTAGTTGTTTCCCTTACCTTAATTCTTACTGTTTATTTCCATTAACCCTCCAACTAACATGTTGAGAGGTTTAGGGGATGAGAGGGGAGGGGAAGGGAGGGAACGGAAGGAGACGGGAAGGGAAGGGAAGGGAAAGGAGGAGAGGAGTCAGTGATCAATCTCAAATAAAACCTGTTTTCACGCGATAGTTTTCATTCGTGAAGCTAGAAATGCTCTCGGCTACGCCTCGAGCAACTCTAACGCTTCCCTCGTGCTCTCCAAACTTCCCGTGTGTATCCATAACTCGATATATGCACGCTAAGCATGAACCAATTCTTAACTGATCGTGATAAATGTGAAATACACAGTTGGGCAGAAAGTTTTCTTCTACATTTTATGGTCTAGGAGGTATAGTCTTTTATTGTGATTCCTATGATTATTATTCAGTTATTACCGTAACTGCAGTGAGACTCAAGTATAACACAACCGGCACATAAAATAAACTGTTTCTCAAAGCTCTAGACGTACGGTTTCAGGTAACTGTGTTTTAGCTGTGAGAATAAAGATGTACGCAGTCGCAACAGTGTTTCTAAAAAAAATGGATTATCCTTAATTCTGAATTGACCTTTAATTAATAAATAAAACTTATCGAAGAGATATTTGCATCAAAACAGAGTAATGTACTGTCTTTAGCTGTCTTTGGAATAAGGACCTGATCCAATTACAAATAAACCGATCATGTACTTTAGTGAATTGTATGTGGCATCTCTCATTTCCCATTGTAAAGTCAAGATCCGGGGGGGGGGGGACTCCCATATAAAAGGTGTCGGGGGTGATCGTCGGAAATTTTGAAAAGAACCCCTAAAAGGTACCAGAATCTCGTTTTGTGGGCGTGGCTCCAATTCATTTTCAGTCCTAAGAGGTACCAATTCTAAGACAAAACTAGCCTTAATACCCTAAAAGGTACCGGAATAGCTCTAACGGTAGTCATTTTAGATTTTAACACCACTAAGCGGTACCAAACCACGCCGAATTTTAACTCCTAAAAGATACGACGATCATCCCCTGCCACTTTTATAGGGGGTGTCAAGATACGTTGGGTCGCAAGTTTCGGAAGGTCGTCGTGATTTTCGTCACGGGGTCGAGCAGGGATTTGGATACACAGGGTTTTTAGATTGGGATACATCATTTTTATGCTAAAATATAGGTATTTTGGAATTGACGTCTAATTTTGGGTTAAAATAAACTATACTTTTCTTTTGGTATGTCAAAACCCCACTGGCCGACCTGGTAGTCTTATACACTTAAATAGCCGTCAGGTTTATTGCTGATATACCTGTACTTAGTCTTGTCGCGTTAAAGTATTTCATCAGCACAGGGAAAAGAACGCCAAAGCTGAGAGTGAAGCCATGTCTAACAGAATTGCAAACGGCCACTGAAATACATACGATCCAGGACCACGAGCTGTCTTGGAGACGTTTTCCAAAGAAAAACCGCGTAACTTTTTCAAATCGGTGACTGGCAACTCTTTCTCCATCCATTTGGAGTATCTAAACAAACAATTATTATAAGAATAGTTAATAATTATATCCACTTTTGAAGCCAATATTTTGGTGCTAGAGCGTGTAAAAGCAGAACATGTTAGTGATTAATGCTGTGAGTAAGTAAACGTTGAGTATTGTTGACCTTACTAATCTCAGTTGTTTTTCGATTTCAAATGTCACAGAAAAAATACGTTCCATGTTTATCGACCGAAACATATTTTCCGTTACACAGTGGATTTTGGGTGCTACAAAAGTAAATCGTTGTTGAGCCTCGGTTCCATTTGCGTAGTCATTTATTATTTCTGTTCGTTTTATTTTGTCGCCTTTTCCATCCCACAAGAATTTGAAGAAAAGGGCATTTTATTTATTTTAGGCGCGCGTGCAGAGTTACTAGAAGAGACAAAATGTATACTAATTGAGAAGCAAGTAAGCTTTTAATAACTGTGATTTTTCCTAAGAGAGAGATAGTCTTTTAAAGTGTCACTTTTCGATTATTTTAGATTTTGTTTTCAATTTTCTCCTGGTAGTTTAGAGTGATAAACACGTTCCAAACTCAAGTCCGATATTCTAAAGTTTGAAATCCGGCCCAAAAAGGCCATGCGGGGGTAT
The DNA here is from genome assembly GCA_029204205.1 of Desmophyllum pertusum. Classification (NCBI taxonomy): domain Eukaryota; kingdom Metazoa; phylum Cnidaria; class Anthozoa; order Scleractinia; family Caryophylliidae; genus Desmophyllum; species Desmophyllum pertusum. Next base: position 2,294,523 of record MU826352.1, read on the forward strand.
TTGTATCCGAAATTTTAGTACAATTCAGCTATTTAATGGTATTATATCCTTATTTCTTCCGGGCAACTCTTTTTTGGAAGAAAATCAAGTTTTTTATGTCGAAACAGTCCATTTTTTGTCTATGATTTTTCCGCCTATTTATGTCCTTTAATTGCCATTTTGTGACATTTTCTAAAAAGCGGCTAGATTTTGAACTTTAATTCACAATCCGGCCGACTCAAGTCAGCTGAAATCAGGCTTTCTTTACATTTTTAGGACAGACGACATTTTTGCCGTCTTGAAACATCACAATATCATTGAAATGCAGAAATAGGTGTGCGTCAAATTCAGTGCGGTTTGGGCGTTGTGTGACGGCACAAACATATCGATGTCCATGCCGTCAGTTTATACTTCACACAGTGCGCGCGTGAGTGTCGACTGTCGTCGATAACGTTGTTGCTGTTCTTGACAAGAACTACGAGGATGCACCACTATTTCGATCAGTTACTGGAAAACCGATCAAATCTACGATCTTTTACACTGAAATCGTGATTCATATCCTGTTCATATATTCATTGTGAGAATAGTTGGACATACATGATGCACTCCAGCCGGTGATTTATGTACACAATTCTATTTTAAACTTGAAAGTTTATATACAACTGGAGTCACAGTCTCGATCGTGTAATATATAATTATTACGTCTACCACACTACTTTTCGGACTTTTTGCAGTCAATATCTATGATGTACAGTATAAAGCAACCGTACAAAAGACGTTTAATTAACTTTCTGTTTTTACTTCAATCTCTAGGTCCATGCTTCCAAACTTATAAATCCGTGTCCTTTTCCTGTATTTCATGTATGCCTTTCTATATCCTGTATATCACTTATTAAAGTAAACCTGTAACTTATTGTGTGTACGTGTGTTATGTGAGCGAATCGAAATGTACCCGATGGAAACACTTGAATGAAAAATCTGAATGCACATTGGAAATTGTCTCGGAAATTTCTGAAACCACATTCGTTCACTTTTTGGGTAAATGGTCTCGGAAATTTCTGAAGCTACAATTCGGCAATGAAAATGGTTTCGGAAATTTCTGAAACAACAATTCAGTGAAAATGGTTTCGGAAATTTCTGAAACAACAATTCAGTGAAAATGGTTTCGGAAATTTCTGAAACCAAAATTCAGTGAAAATGGTTTCGGAAATTTCTGAAACCAAAATTCAGTGAAAATGGTTTTGGAAATTTCTGAAACCACAATTCACAGCAATTCAGTGAAAATGGTTTTGGAAATTTCTGAAACCAAAATTCAGTGAAAATGGTTTGAACATTTTATCGGCTGAAAATAGGGAAAATAAGCTTATTTAAGCGGGACTGATTTTTGTATGTCTAAAAATAAATCATTTTCTGAAATATCAGCCGGATTTTACAATTCCGTCATAAAAATCTAAACACTGTCAGATTTCAGCTGAATTTCTTCAACTTTGGAATATCGGACTTGAGTTTGGAACGTGTTGATAGACTCTCCTATGATTGTCGACAACCAAACACCCAGTGATTTAACTTTATAAGCGGCCCAATTGACATTCTGTTTAGTCGCGATTCTGTTGAACTGAATGAAACCTTAATGATCCGACCCATAAAGCTTCTGTTGACTCTCAGGCCAGAGATTATTGCAAAGGTATCTAATCTAGCAGGTACAAAGAATGCTGAAATGAAGTGTTCGTACCATCTTAAGTCCAGAAAAATACCCAAAAGGATACCTTATTTAAGGACTGAGCACCTCAAAAATCATACCCTATCTCGCGGCACATACATGCCTATATAGCTAGCTTACATGTGGTAGTATCGCCCTACCCCCCACCCCCCCCCCCACACCACCCCACCGGGGGATATGGATATGTAAAGGCCGAGGAGTAAGATTCGTTCGTGAGTCACGTGCTGGTCACGTGCTGGTCTTTCCAACTTTGCTTCAAGTGTGTTTCTAACGGGAAATATATATTCGGATTTCGGTTTTTAGGAATATGAAAAAAGCCGTTTTTCGATTTTGGTTTATATTGGCTTCGGTTTCCGGTTTTGCTGTGTTTTAGTTTTGGTAGTTGCCTTTGGCCTTGTAGACCTTACATACATTACCATACACCTTGTACCTAGTTTTCGCACCAAGAGTTCACTTGTCTTTTCCATATACGTATACACCCGGCGTATCAAATCGAACTCAATCGAACTTAATCGAACGATTGAATTCGATTTAGTTTGGTCATCGAACGAAATCGAACTCACAAACAAAATTGCGAATCGAGCAAAATCGAACGTCGGGTTTTCGAACCGCTTGATTATAAATACGTAAATAGATTCAGAGTCGGGACAATCATCAAGGCCATCTAAAGTTTTGTTTCCTATATTTCCATATATTCTGAGTTTATTATTATTGTTATTACAACATTATCTTGAATGATTTAAACCGTCGACAAAAGTAGTTGTGAAGCTTGTAAAATATAGACCCGAGTGACCCCCCCCCCCCCCCCCCCCACTCTCCCCCTATCGATATGTTGGAGCCCAGCAATTCAATCCTGTGAGAATAAGGTCGCGAGAAGCTCAATATTGAGCAGGGGAGGGGAGGGGAGGAACAACATTTTTACCTTCCCAACACTTTTGCCGACGATTGTAGGTCTGTGAAAATGTCATTTTGTCTACAAAAGCGGCAAAAGAGTTCAAAACAAACAAAGTCGATCGATGACATTCGATTTCGTTCGATTTGGTTTGGAAATCGAACTCACAAAAAAATTATGTGTTCGATTTCGTTCGATGACCGAACAAAATCAAATTCAATCGTTCGATGATGTTCGAGTTAGTTCGATTAAAATTTCGTTCATACTCCAGTTTTGTATTCCTCGCTCCTTTTAAGAAACCGCTGGATACACGTGAAGCGGCGCGATTTTTGCATTAGGACGAGGCTAACCCTGTATTCGCTCACGAGCGCTTTTGTTTTACAAGGCCCGATTCACATGTTTCAACTGCACTGAAAAGCGAAACATCCAAGGGAATGGATCAAGAGAAAGGCAGAAAAAGCAAGGGAAAGAAGCAAAAGAAGCCGTAGAAAACAGTGTGCAACAGCTGAGTACAATAGTTTTGAGTATAATGGCGATTGAAGTAGCTCTGGTTTACACTTTTCAAGATTTAGCATGTACAACACATATAAACGTTTTGATAAACTTCCGTACCATAAGTCTCTCCAAAATCGCTCACAAACAAAAAAAATACGTGAGAAAAACAACATATCTATAACTGTACTATACCTTTTCTTCTGAACTTAATTAAACAAAGCATATTTCAGTAGTGTTTTATATTTATTTATACACAGTAGCTATTCGTACTCTAGTGAGCGTTATTGATTTCATTCAGACTACTTTGCTCCGTCTACACGTTTGTAGACACGTGACCTCGAACTCTGATGTAAGCTTGACCATGCGGTTGTCAGGGTCATCTTGAAGTATTAAAGTGTTTATCCGCAGTTACGTGATCGTAACATGGTGTCAGAAAACGGGATTCGTCCTAGTTGTAGCCTGCGAGAGCAGACGTAATTTCCGGCTCGAGTTCCCCAGGCTAACCTAGTTGTTGATATTGATATTAATAAATAGCGACCTTTAGATCGGAGTACGAATACGAGAGTTGACTACGAGTGCGAATTTCGAATTTCAAATCAGTCACGTTCCCAGAGCCCTCGCTCTTCCCTGTTGCTGAGGCAGTAGAGAGTGAAGCTCTAGGAGTAAGATTGGTGTTAGACGTGTTAATGTAAACCCTGCGCACTAGGTTTAAAAGTTGTACTCGTACTCAATCTCGTAATACTTTTCGAGAGACAGATCGTTTTACCCAAATTTCATGAATTTTTTGCTTTTTTTGATGAAATCCTTCCAAAATCTTTGCCGTTTTTGCATCTTTATATTTTTCTTGATTTTTTCAAATCAAATTTGGAGATTTTTTTTGGGGGGGTGGCACTTTCTGTCCCCTCTCCCACCCCTTCCTTAGGGTTAAATTAATTATTATCTTAGTCGGCAGTCCAGTCCAGAGTCCAGTCCAGAGTACAGTCCAGAGTCCAGTCCAGAGTCCAGAGTCCAGAGTCCAGTCCATGCTTTCCAGCTGGCCGTGTGTCCCGGCCTTCCAGGCGTGGTCAATCGATAACAATCGATATCGGAAATCAATCGATACAATCGATATCAATCGTCGATTGCGATAACAATCGAACTCACAGAAAAAAAATTATCGATTATTATCGATTGGCAAAATCGATAACAATCGATAATAATCAATAACAATCGATAATCCAAAGGAGTATTTGTTTTCAAACATATTACTGAAGATGGCGTTGCTATCTAGTAAACGTTAAGCATCTAGTCCAGGAGGAGTGTTCCTGATCGTTCATCTCTTGGGGTTTTAAAAGATTTTAACATGTCCATTCATTTATTTCTTGCTTACTCGTCTGTGATTTATTCTTTCGTTTCTTTCTTAATGCGACTAATTGAAATCACAAAAACACTGATTTTGGTGTTTATTCTGCTTCGTCTTTATGCAGGGTTCAATTCCTACTGTTACCATCCCCCCCCCCCCCCCCCCGGGCAACCCCCGGGAAAAAGTCAGCCCTTGTGGCTCGGGGGTGGGGAATTTTGCAAGTTAGTCTTGTCCCGGGGGTAGGGGGTGGGGATTGTTGAAGTATCTGTAGTCGCGCAAGGAATTATGGGGCGAAATTGGCGAGCGGACTTCTTTGCTGGGGAATCCCTTCAATTTTGTATGCGACTGGTTGGAGGAAAGCAATTTTTCCAAGTTTATAAAACCTGTATTTTAAAACCCCCGCCAAGAGAGGAGCATTAAAAGCCAAAGTAACGCGGGCGAGAAACAAAAACAATGGAAGAGATGTTTTCTTGACCTTTGGAGCCATACGAGTCCACGTCTAATTTTGTAAAACGTAATAAATATTTCTGTCTTCTTGTGAAACGGTGCAGTTTGTGTCCCGGGGGTGGGGAATTGTTTTCTATCTTTGTGCCCGCGGGTGGGGAATAGGACTCCAAGTGAAGAAAAAATGGCAAATGCCCGGGGGTGTGCCCGGGGGGGGGGGTGGTAACAGCAGGAATTGAACCCTGCATTATGGCGTTGCTATAACGAGACTTGAGGGTTGCACACCGCTACTTTGGCCGCAACTTCTTCTTTTTCCGGTATTAGGAACTGCGCTGAAGCCGAAGATCGATAAAAAGACCAATTGTTCCTGTTATTGTTTTTGTTCCTTTTGAATTTTGTTGATAATTGTAAAACTATTGCATGCTATGATGATTGAATGACTCAATAAAACCATACAGACAACATTGTGTCAATGATTAACTTGTAAAATGACAAAAATCGTTTCCGATAACAATCGATAATAATCGATAACAATCGATAAATCAATCGTTATCGATTTATATCGGAAATCGATATCAATCGAACTCACAACTTTTTTTCTTTATCGATTTCTATCGATTGGTATCGGAAATCGATATCAATCTTCGATTGTTAACGATTGTTATCGATTATCGGTTTATCGATTGACTAGGCCTGGCGGCCTTTAGAGACTAGATCGAGATGTTAAAATACTACTACGAGGCTCAAAGCAAAGAAAAAACTAATTTGTTTTGCTTGTTAACTCAAACGAGACGGCCTCACTAAAAATAGAGGGGGCTTTGTACAAAGGATTTGGAACGCTTTCAAATCACGGTCTGTTAATTTCTCTCAAACAAAACATATTCAGACTGAATAAGAATTGGGTTGTATTTAATGTCTGTCAGATCGATAATGAGTTCTCAAATTTGCAAAATGTTGCACGCGATTTTGCACTCCCGAAATAAAGAGATAGATGTACATCTACCCACATTTCCAAACCAAACCTTGGTTTAAGTTTCTATAAAGGCCCGATCAAACGGTCTCAACATTCTCTCAACAATTTTTGCATTGAGTCATGTTGACAGATGTTGAGACCATGCTGTGTCACAAACGGCTTCAACATTCCGAGAACAAAAGAAATGTCGAGTAGATGTTGAGACAAAGCCCGGGAGCTAAACGGACTCAACATCAACATCGGCTCTCAAAAAATGTTGAGACCCGGGGGGTAGTACTCCCTTATGTGCCGGGGACGTACCGCTGGACAGGGTATGGTTTTTGCCATCCCTGCCCTGAACAGGGTATATAATTTTATGCGAGTCTGTTCTAAACAGGGTATGGTTGCACAATTGTCATCGTAAAAAAATATGTTTTTTAAACGGTATTTAGCTAACCGAGATCGTAGACGTTTGCCGGTCTTTAGCGCGTATCAGTCAAACGTGATTGCAATTGCCAATAAAACACTTTAAAAATATGTAAAACAAGATAGTATGCCTTTATTCCTTTGTCCTAAACGGGGTCCTAAAATAAAGAATATTGTCTCTTTTGTAGGTATTTTAGTTTTTTTTTTTAGATTCCCGTCCTAAACAGGGTCAGGGTTTCAAACCATCAGCGGCACCCATTTACCCAAACATTGGTCAAGTACCACCCCCCCCCCCCCCCCCCCCCCCCCACACACACACACACACACACACACACCCTATTAGATGGCTATTAGATCTTCTTTGGCTTGGCTGCGATCAGGTGATGTCCAATAGAGAGGACCGATGGATTAGAAGCTTATTCGGCGAGTATTGGATGGGTTATAAATGTCCGATGGGAATCAACAAATACTATCTTGGTTCTTCAAACGATATCTCTATGCGATAAAGTATCATAAAGTAACAGCTCCTGTACAATTGCATTACTCAGGCTATGGCAGAAAACGAGCCAGTGACTCCCTTTCTTCAGTGATACAACTGCAGTCACAACTAACTTGAATAAACGAAACTCTGTCGCCGAGAGCCTCACCGAAATAGCGCGACACAAGCGAACCGACATAGCTGGTTTTAATTGATCAGCGAACTAATCAGAGGCAATGTGATCACTGAATTTTAAAACTAAAGCGAGTATAGCGCAGCTTCAAGTATGGCGTAATCATAATGTAACTTGAGGTAACTCACCTTTAGAGATGTAGATCGAGATGTTAATGCTACGAGCTCAAGCCAAAAAACTAAGCAAACAAACTAATTTACTTTGCTTGCTTAACTCAGACGAGACTGCCTTACTAAAAATAGTGGCCATGGGGGCTTTGAACAAAGGATTTGGAACGCTTTCAAATCACCGTCTGTTAATTTCTCTCAAACAAAACATATTCAAATTGATTCAGAATTGGGCTGTAATTAATGTCTATCACATCAACAATGATCGAGTTCTCAAATTTGATTAAGTTTCTATAAAGGCCCGATCAAATGGTCTCAACATTCTCTCGACAATTTTTGAGAGATGTTTAGACCATGTTGTGTCAAACGGCTTCAACATTTCGAGAACAAAATAAATGCTGAGTAGATGTTGAGACAAAGCCCAGGAGCCAAACGGACTCAACACTAATATCGGCTCTCAACAAAGGTTGAGACAAATGTAGAGAACGTTTAGTCGGGCCTTAAAGGGAGTGTTCACGATTCGGCGCATGTGCCGACTTATCAAATTTATCCGTTAAAAAAAAACACTTGGCATGTACATCTCGATACTTCAGTAATCACATACTGTAATCTGAGTCCAATACAAATGACGAATGACCAAAATTAACACAAAATTTAAATGGATAACACACCGAGAATGTCGACATTTGACAACCTCGTTCCCAGGGTCTCTCTTCTTCCCGCCAAACGCGATTGAAAAGTGTGAAATTTGTCTCTACTGAGTGTTGTAAATCAGGACGTGTTTTCGTGGTAAACACTTTGGCGGTTCCAATTAAAATTCGAGTTGTTGCAGGCTGTGCAAATCGGTTGCCGATGTATCCTTCTAAAAAGCTCTCAAAGAATCTTCTTTGCTAAAATCGCGCACTGCTCGCCCGCTGTACTGTTGAAGATATTTATGGCGCTACACTGTAGAGCGTATTTATGGATTGTTGGACCATAATTTGGGACAAGATAAATTATATTTGACACATCACATATATTGTACAGTCCATGCGAAAGACGATTAATGAATTTTGAAGCCTTCAACGATCAACGAAAGCCAGAGTTCTTATAGTCCGGCAGATTCGTGCAAGAATTGTGGGATTTATGGTAAAAGCACCAAATTTGGCACAGAGATAGATAATTACCTAGTGAACAATATTAGATATGGACCCACCTGGGATCTATCCCATAATTGAAGTTATAGCAATTTTAATGTGGCTCACAGGATATTCAGCATGGAAACGAGGCTGAGCGTATTATTTATTTGTAAAGTGGTTTACTTTGCTCTTAACAAACCCTTTTATGCTGCAGGAATCTTTTTTTCTCGGGGCATTTGTGTGCATGATATTTTTTTCTCCATGTAACATGCTGCAAGATATTTTTTGTGTGTGTATGAGCGGAGGAAAAGTCGCCTTTCCGTTGTGACTGACCTTTGATCGCCATCTCGTTGCTTTTTAATACGTTCAGCAATAATACATATGTATCAATAATACATATTTATTATTACTGAATGTAAAAGCAATGAGATGGTGATCCCTTTCCACTTGCACTGATGGAAGGCGTCAGGCCTAGCTAGGCCTGTTCCTGGACATGTTTTCTCCTTCATTCCATCGTACCACATCCATTGGCCCGGTACACATATTTTGCAGGTATAGTGGTGGCTACCGGCAGGGCCGTAGACAGGATTTAGAATGGGGGGGTGCGTTAAGAGTACCAAAGGTGCAATCGTACGAGCGCCGAAGGCGTGAGTTTCTAGGGGGTCCGGGGGTATGCCCCCCCGGGAAATTTTGAAAGATTAGGTTGTCTGAGACTACATTTCGTGCGTTTTGAAGGCAGTTTGACATGGAACCGAACGTAAAAACATGAGTATTTCTGGAACTGTTCAGTTAAATTCAAAATCGATTTTTGACAAACAGGAACTTTATGATGAAAGAGTACTAGAAATACAAATTGCGAACCTTCGATTAAAGAGGTTTTCAAGCCAAAGGAGTGAATATTTGGATGAAGAAAATGACTCGCTTGATGTTGTCTTTGTCGATGAAGACCATATGTAAACACGTTCAAAGCTGCGATTGGTTTGGTTTATTGGATGAACCAGTTGATTCAGACTTCATTTTCAAACTACTACTAGAGAACAAGCACTACTATTTTACTACTATTTCACTTCTTTTGAACCGTCGGTTCACAATAGGTGGACCTCCACAGCCCGTTTATAAGCTAGGGAGTACCCCCATCCCCCCTGGGCCACCATCTTGGATTTGACAAAACTGTAGACTGTAACCTGCGATCAGGCGTTCTTTTCCTTTCTTTTCGCGGAGAACGAGAGCGCTCTCTTCGAGGAGGGCCTGGTCGCAGGTTATTTAGACTGGGGGGGAGGGGGGTTGGAAAATCAGAGGGGGGTGGGGCATAAAGTAAAATCAAAGCAAGGAGAGGGGGGGCTCTAGGTAAAATAAGTCACTCAAGAGAGGGGGGGGGGGGGCTTAACATTTTATTTCAAGTACATATTACATTGGCGAATCCATACCTATTTATAAGGTGGGGACCGAAAAATTCATTAACCGGACCTGAAAATAACACGCATGCTCTTTTCCTCCTGCTATGGCTCTGTTGTACATTGCTACGGAGGTGATGTTTGTTCCAGATGTCCAACAATTAAACATGTAGTAGGAGCTAGCTCTTCTTTCTGTTATAAGATTTTAATCCACAGGTGTAGAGAAAATGCAGGGTACTTGTATAAAGGTGTGTGTATACTGTGAGGGGGGGGGGGGGGGGTCGTACATAATTTCTGACTGATTAGAGGGGCGGCAATAACTAAATTCACTCCTTTAGGAGGGGGGGTATTACCTAATATTTTCCTACATGAATCCCATTTTCCAACCCCCCCCCCCCCCCCCCTCCTGATAATTATTGCACAGTCCCTAACATGGACACTAGTTAAACAAAAGCACGAAGCATTTTCTATATTTCCATAGAGTTATGGTAAATGATTTTGAGCCAATCAGAGCGCGCGTAGTATCTTGTTTATTTAATAAAAAAATGATGGAATATATTAAGTAATTATTCTCACGGACTTCCTAACTGCGAGTTTTAGCATTTTTTTATGAATTGATTGGCAATTGTACCTTTTTTCGTACAATTCAAGGAGTAATCATGCTTGTAATGTCAAAATTAGCATCGAGCTTCGCGCTCTGTCGATTTTGAAATTTATAATACAGGCTGAGAAATTTCTGAACGCTGATTGGTCAAAACGAGCTGAATTTATCTCAAATACCACTCTTGACTTGCCATATTTGGAAGAGAGTGGTATTTCAAGTCTTAAAATACCGCAAGTGTGACAATTGACTCTAAGAAGAAAAAAAAACAAGATGGCGGACATTTCTATTGTTTAGCGTGTGGACTAAACTGAGCATTTCAACGAGATTATCTGTCAAAGTGTCCAAAAACCTACGAATATTGAAAGCAAAACACTTTTGTGTGGTATAACTAAGCTGAACAAAGCATTCCATTGCTTAAACGTTTCAAAACGAAGCTCCAATGACATGTGTGAAGCTACGATCGTCGTGTACTGGGGTAGGATATTTGCCTTGTATTATTTAACAAATAAAGAAGCCAAAACCATGTATTATACTGTCATAAAACACGACGGGAATTTGAGAACACGAGAGAAATTTAGAAAACACGGGCCGCAGGCGAGTGTTTTCTATATTTCTCAAGTGTTCTCAAATTCCCGGAGTGTTTTATGACAGTATAATACATGGTTTTGGCTTCTTTATGTGCTTTAAAATATAGATTTACGCGCGCGAAACGATAAAACACGCTTTTCTATGATTTATACTCTGATAAAACATGGTTTTTAACCAATCAGAGCGCGCGAAATTTTCAGTCTATATTTTAAAAACAAATAATAGCATGAGTTGTACGTTGTATTTGGAATAATACTGGACAATTTTGAAATATTACTCGCGGTATTATTTCCAAATAATACTACAACTCATGCTATTACCTATACTAATTCCTCGATTACTCTCTTAATTTTACTTCACTCAGTCCAATTACAAACATGGTCTATATTTCTCAGAAATAATCTATGTTCATTATGTAGCCGCTGTTCCAAGTCTCAAGTTTATTTGTTTTCACCACACAAATTACAAAAGGGGATAAGAAGACTTCTAAAGACGACGAGAATTCCTAACGCCATCACATAATCGAGCCGCTACCTTCCCAAACCACTAATAGGCCATTTCTGAGATGCCGTTTGACTCTGTACATGTTTTAAAACGAGTCCTGGTGCATAACCTTTCATATGGAAATTAGTTTGATTTACATGAAATGGACTTGAGAAAGCATTAGGTGTCCTTAAAACCCCTTCCACACGAGCAAGTTTTCCTTGACAAGTTTTCCTTGCTCGTGTGGAAAAACAACAAATTTAATTTAACAAGTTTTTCCTTGACAAATTTCATTTGCTCGTGTGGACGATAAACAATTTTTCTTTGACAATTGTTCTTTGTAACAACAATAATATTGTACAGCGGATTATCGTCTTTAATAGGATCCAGGTCGCTAGCAACAAGATAAGGCCGCTGGGCACCAGGGATTCCTTGTCAAGTTTTCCTTTTTGCACGTCCACACGAACAAGTTTCGCAACTTGGCAATTTTTCCTTGACAAGTGTCCTTGTTCAAAAACTGGCACGCTTGTTTTTGAACAAGGACACTTGTCAAGGAAAAAATTACCAAATTTCCCTTTCCACACGAGCAAGGAAAACTTGTCAAGGAAAACTTGCTCGTGTGGAAGGGACTTCAACAAGAAGTTCCGCTATAAAATGAATGGCACCTCCCACATTTCACACCTTTCGTGTGCGAAATGCAAATTTGTACTCTTGCAGTCGTGGCACGTTGTTGAGTAAAGCGTCCTGTAAACTAAACATGCTTCAAAATCTCATGAAACTAAAATATATCATTAACAAAAATAAGATATAACTTGCTAATGTTTTAACAGAACATTCTTAGAAAAAATGAAACAAATTTATCAGTAACGGTCGTACAAAAAGCGCAGGTTGTTTGTCAGCTGTTTTACCCTTTGATGGTTGATTGACAACTAGGTGTGAGAATGGACAGGTCAGGCCCCTTTTATACCGGAACTTCTTGTTTAACAGCGTATTAACCAATGTTCTTATTCTTTACCGCCAAATCAGCGCTTAATAACATAATTAATAATAACTCTAAGAATAACTAACTTGTATAACGCTTATACATTGCGGTTCTAAGCGATTTACAAATTAAAGTATAATGTACAACAATTATATCAAGGTAAAAAATCACTTACAAATGTAAACATTTGTACTTCATCTCAACCTCGTCCCCAGGGCCTTCTCTTTTTTGGCAAGATGGCGGCTGTTGGAAAAGACCCTGGACAGGTTGCGACTTTCTAAGATCTACCTACGGGAGGTTTTTCTCGTCGAGACTTCTAATATTTTCATACATGAAGTATAAATTAATTTTAATTTTTAATAATTTTAATTAATTTTATTTAAAAATATATTTTTTTAGTTAAAATACATGTAAAGCTTAAAAAAATCGGACCCCAAGTGGAATCGAACGCGGGACCGATGGATTACCAAGCGTGATGCATGACAACTAGACTACCCGGGCTAGCTGCCAGATTTCGGAATAATTTGGCCATAGATATCCCTAACCCCAATATAATAGCTAACTAAATAACTCGGGCTAACCGGAGTGCTAAAGTAGGCTAACTCCGAGTGCTAATTTGGGCTAATTCGTGCCATATACTTGACTATGTGGTATATTCGTCGTGAGGTGTCCTACCTCCCGTAGGTAGATGCTACGTTGTTCTGACCCTCTGGACAAGGCTGGGTCGCGTGGTACAAATACTCCAAGACTTTTGGAGTTTAGTGAAACACAGAAAACGTTTCTTAATTCTTAAATCCACGTTACTTTGAAGTCGCCGAAACATATTTGAGAAATGTACAGCTTGCTCTTCGTGTACAGTTGATAATTTTCAATATTGCTCTACCGTGCCTGTAACAGCACATTTCCAAGTCTCTACGTTATACTCGGAGTAAGTTGCATATCCTTAAGGAAGTCCATACGAGGACGGTAGTAATAGTTTTAATCAAACTACACATAACAGCTGTGCGCGTGGAATATAATAACTCAGCGTAATTGTACTTATCGCTACGAATACAACAAAAATGACCTGTGAGATTTCAGCTAGATGTCGAAAAAATAACAAATTTGAAATATTTTCAACAATTGGGTACCATGTGCATTTGATTTAATGAATTGGACTATCAGAAATATGCTTTATAGTTTTCCCTTCGCGTTTCTTATTTCACATGCTGTGCTCTACGTGTCTACAACTGCGCAATAAACGCTTATCTCTTCAATCTAGTTGCGCCTCTTGAGTCAACGGGTACGTAAATATACCTTTTATCACCAATTTAGATTATAGATTTACTAATTTCGTCATTACAAATAAATCAAAGCGTAATATGGCCCGGCAATTGCACTACTGATCAACTAGCGCATATTGTTCAACGCGCACCCCTTGCCAAAGAGAATTGGAGGCAATTACGTCAAAACCAAAAATGCCAAAAATGCGCTTTTCTATTGTGCCATTTTAAAACGCGCAAAAGTATATAAATGAAATACTGTTTTTTAAAACCGATACATTGAAAAGACAAAGTACACCAAATTTCATCTCTACTGAAAAATCAAAGCAACAGTACTTGAGGGTTACAGTACTCAGACAATGAGTTGCAAAATGGTTGAGACACTCTCTTCAAAAACAGGATTTCATTTCAAAAGCATGTCTTCGTTTGAAAATAAACAAATAATTTCATTTCTAACCCCCCCTCCCCCTTTCAGTGTTGTTTCTATATGGTTTGAATGTATTCCCGACATTTTGACAACATTGATAAGGGGGGGAGGGGGTGTACAAGGTATAATTTTTAAAATGTCTGAAGTTGTCCTCTTAACGAAGAGTGTCTCAACTCTTTATGCAAACAATTGTCTCAATGGGTTATCAATACAATTACCGATTGCGAAGAGATTAGCCGATGAAAAAAGCCCAAAATTGTACCAATAAATAGGAAAATAATTGTTTATTACAGTATTACCAGTAAGGAATTGTAATTTAACAAACGAAGTGAAAAAATCGTGGCTTTCAAACATTTGAAATTCGTTTTTTTTTACTTCATTTGTCACGCGCTCAGTCACACAATTTTCAACACTTCAAATTACGTAACATGTGGATATCGCGTGACGAACACGTTTAAGCTCGTAATAACGCATTTCTTTCTGCCCATCACAATGTAAAACAGTCAATGGAAAGAGAAAGCTGTCTTAATAAATTTCCACAAACGAAAAAAGCTCTATCTATTTTACATAAAATTTCCGCACGGTCTACACAATTTGGACGGTCAACACATAGGTAAATAAAGTAAGATGATATATTTTATATATTTATCGCTGTAGACCGTAGACCGTTGTAGACTGCGGGGGTGGTATTTATTTCACTCAGCTCCGGAAGATGTCAGAAATGTAGAGATGAGTTATTGCAGTTTAAAACAAATATGAAAGCAAGACATTTCAGCTTCAGCAAACGGCTTCGGGTTGAAAAAAAATCCGAATTAGTTAGGCATACCTGCCTCACAGCGACTCGGGTAAATCCCTAACAGAAGTGCCTTCTGGTTTGGTCCCGCAATGCGTTCGCATTTAGTTTCCATCTCGTACACCTTCGTTATACTCGGAGTAAGTTGCATATCCCTTAAGGAAGTCCATACGAGGACGGTAGTAATAGTTTTAATCAAACTACACATAACAGCTGTGCGCGTGGAATATAATAACTCAGCGTAATTGTACTTATCGCTACGAATACAACAAAAATGACCTGTGAGATTTCAGCTAGATGTCGAAAAAATAACAAATTTGAAATATTTTCAACAATTGGGTACCATGTGCATTTGATTTAATGAATTGGACTATCAGAAATATGCTTTATAGTTTTCCCTTCGCGTTTCTTATTTCACATGCTGTGCTCTACGTGTCTACAACTGCGCAATAAACGCTTATCTCTTCAATCTAGTTGCGCCTCTTGAGTCAACGGGTACGTAAATATACCTTTTATCACCAATTTAGATTATAGATTTACTAATTTCGTCATTACAAATAAATCAAAGCGTAATATGGCCCGGCAATTGCACTACTGATCAACTAGCGCATATTGTTCAACGCGCACCCCTTGCCAAAGAGAATTGGAGGCAATTACGTCAAAACCAAAAATGCCAAAAATGCGCTTTTCTATTGTGCCATTTTAAAACGCGCAAAAGTATATAAATGAAATACTGTTTTTTAAAACCGATACATTGAAAAGACAAAGTACACCAAATTTCATCTCTACTGAAAAATCAAAGCAACAGTACTTGAGGGTTACAGTACTCAGACAATGAGTTGCAAAATGGTTGAGACACTCTCTTCAAAAACAGGATTTCATTTCAAAAGCATGTCTTCGTTTGAAAAATAAACAAATAATTTCATTTCTAACCCCCCCTCCCCCTTTCAGTGTTGTTTCTATATGGTTTGAATGTATTCCCGACATTTTGACAACATTGATAAGGGGGGGAGGGGGTGTACAAGGTATAATTTTTAAAATGTCTGAAGTTGTCCTCTTAACGAAGAGTGTATCAACTCTTTATGCAAACAATTGTAGCTTCCCGACTATGCACTAAACTAAGACAGCAGCTTTTTCATTTTGTTTTGGCACTTTACCTGTGGATATTAAATTCATTTTTTACACATTTGCAACTCGAGCCATTTCACCCAAGGTACTTCCTTCCCTATTCACTAGTGCATCAAACCTGTCAAACTCATCAACTTCGCCATTTTTCAAAACTAAAATCATGTCACAGTCTCTGATGGTTTTCAAACGATGAGCTATAGTAATAACTGTGGAGTCACTCAGTTTCTCACGCACTACGTTCCAGATTGTTTGTTCTGTGTCTGGATCCACGTGTGCAGTGGGCTCATCCAAGATGATAATCTTATTTTTCTGCAACAGCACGCGAGCTAAACAAATTAACTGTCGTTCTCCTACACTGACATTTGCACCATGTTCCAACAATTCGTAATCTAGCCGTCCCTCAAGACTTTCTACCAACTGTTTCAGTTGCACGTCATCTAAAGCTCGCCACAAATCTGCATCTTGAAACTGTGCCACAAGATCGAGATTTTTTCTCAGCGATCCACTGAAAAGGACAGGACTTTGCCCAAGAACAGATATACATCGTCGAGCGTCTTGAAGGTTAATCTCTTTTATTGGAACATCATCGACCATTATCTCACCATCAGCGTCTGGCATGCGCATAAGAGCTGCCACAAAAGATGATTTTCCTGCACCCGTGCGACCTGCAACACCGATCTTCGCTCCTCCATTGATGTTAAGATTGATTTTCTTCAACACTTGAGGTCCCCCCAGATAGTACGTGAGTGATACATCTTGGAATGTGATAGCTCCTTCGCTTGGCCAATGTTCCGGGGGAAGTCGTTCCACGTTGTATCCAGGCTCAGAGTCCAGCTTGGTGTACGTCATAACTCGTTCAACTGACGTCATGAAATTCTCGACATCCGAGGTTTTTCTGACAGTGAATTGAGCCATGTTCGCAGACTGAATGACGTAAACCAGAGCAAGTCCGGCGAATGCTGTTTCATAAAAAGAGAAAACGATTTTGTTTTTTTAATTATGCTTTCTCTTTCATATCTAAAATGATTTATCATAGAGTACCGTATTTACTCGAAAAAGCGCCGCCCCCGAATTAGCGCCGCCCCCGAATAAGCGCCGCACTTGAGAGCAAACTATTAATAAGCGCCGCCCTCGAATAAGCGCCGCACCCCTCAACAACAACGTGGTGCTTATTCGGAGCACTTGAGCTCTAGAGCGGCGCTTATTCGAAGAGTTTTAAAGTAAAAATGCAAAAACGATATGGTTCGTATTAAATCAACCGCCCCCAATGCAGCTCATTGATTCCGATCGCGAAGGAGACAGTGAAATAGACATTTTAAACTAACTTTTACTATGTTGCTGTTATTGTTTTTAGAAAAAAAAATTACTAGTTATGTGTTATTCACAAACGATTTTTAGAAGTTTTAAATAAGCGCAGCCCCCGATTAAGCGCCGCCCTCAAATAAGCGCCGCATCAAAGAGTCGAAAAATTAAATAAGCGCCGCGGCGCTTTTTCGAGTAAATACGGTAATTGTTTTTGCGTGAAAGGTAACTGAAGGATTGGCCATTTAAGGGTAGGTATCGAACGAACAAAATTTTATCTATTTTAAAGGATAAATAACAATCATCGTCTGCCTCATTAACCGAAAGTATATAGTAATACTCAACACACTATCACGTGATGAATACACTTGTGTTGTATTAATCCAGCAACCGAAAACAAAAGAAACCGCTCCAAGGCTCGCAAAGACTTGCAAGTACCATAACTTACCTTATTTTAATACTGGTATGCGATCAATTTTAAAGAATTACAGAGATCACCAACAAAGCGTAGTGAATAATGGCAGACACTCATATTGGTGTAGCATTGTTTCTGATGTTAGATCCAGAAAGTCACATAACTATTTTTCGTGTATTGTTTTCAAGATATACCTACCGGCATCTTGAGACACCACAACTGCCGCAAGAGCCACTGCAGAAATTAACAGAGAAGCGAGAAGGTCCAAGCGTACACCAAGCCATCTCCCACTTGCCATCACCATAATATACGACTGATTATGAATATCTTGATGTCTATAAGGAGAAAACTACAGTAGCTTATAACTAGTATATTTAGTCACATCCGGCTGTTGAAAAAATCAAGGAACCCATTAAGTCGCATTGTTATTCAAAACTATATTTGGTTTCATGTTTTATTATTATTATTTTTACTGTTGAGTTTGTTGCCTTGATCCGAGGGATTTTCCTCCCTCCTTAGTTCAGTGATTCGCCCGCTCTTCGATCTTTTTTATTTCCGGTTGGCGCATATAACAGACTCGAGGGAAACTTGCATACGCATGCTAAACTTTGACAAATTGGATGGCGTGTATTGTTACAATGAAGATGACGCTACCGTTACCATTCGACAAAGTTTTTGATTAATTTTTGACATATTTTTGACAACTTTGATGGGTTCCGTTTTGTGGCGCCACCTTTTGAACGAGACTCGAAACTAAAACCATTCAAATTTGACGACTCGGCCGCCTCCAACACTCCTTGGATTTTGATTGGTCAAGTCAAACGGAACCTATCCGAAAGTCGTCAAAAATTAATCAAAAACTTTGTCTAGTGGCAACGGTAGCGTCATCTTCACTGTAATACATTTTTCTTCCCACACGCCAGCATCTCTATAATGAAGAAAAATGCTGACACTCTAAAAAATATATTAGGTAATCGTTTGGATTGGTCTAAGTGGAGCATGGGTATGCAAGGTTGCCCCGACTCAATTCTTGGCGCTGCTGTAAGTACAAAAAAAGAGAAGAGCATTCTGATTCTGAGGCGGGAGTAGTGTAGTTCCTAATGAGTGGTACCGAATTTTTTCCTCTTTTTTATATCCCATTTAAAACACAGCCAATTGGAGCGTTCGTTATATGATGAAAGTTCTATAATTCATGATATGATTGTTTCTTACTCTTACCCCTTGGCACTCTATAAACACTCTTGACTCCCTTCCGTTCTATAATAAATGGTAAATGACAGGCCTACACGGACTCCCCTCGTGACTTGTTGTTGCGACGCATTTGAGCCTCGAATCAAATTTTCGCTCCAACGAGCGTATCTTTGAGAGATTTACTTCTCTTATATGCTAAAATTGGAGGCTTTGTGTAGATTTTTTTCAGCAACGGCTGATTTTGTATTAAACCCCAGTTTCCCATTAATATTTGTTTAAGGTCACGCACTGATGGGTGATATGTAGTGACAAATGACAATATTTTCTTGTGTCTTTTTATTTTGTTTAAGAGCCGACTTTCTTCCGGCGAATTTCACCTCTGTTAGTGATCTCTCTATGAAGTTATGTGGATAGCCACGCGCTCTAAGGCGCAATTTGAAGTTAGAGAGACACTCTTCAAATGTTGTTTCTGAAGAGTTTGTTCTAAGAAGTCTCGTTGCTTCGCCTTTAATAAACAAAATAAAAAGACTCACAAGAAAATATTGCCATTTGTCACTACATATCACCCATCAGTGCGTGACCTTAAACAAATATTAATGGCAAACTGGAGTTTAATACAAAATCAGCCGTTGCTGAAAAAAATCTACATAAAGCCTCCAATTTTATCATATAAGAGAGGTAAATCTCTCAAAGATACGCTCGTTAAAGCGAAAATTTGATTCAAGGCTCAAATGCGTCGCAACAACAAGTCACGAGGGGAGTCCGTGTAGGCCTGTCATTTACCATTTATTCTAACATACCTGTAAAACTGATCTACGAAATCCCTTTGTCTTCCTCTTGTCCGAATCGTGTCCAGTCCATTCAGGGTCTCCGAAATGTGAGAGAAGACTGGACTACGGTATATGGACTCTAACCTTTTTAGCTCTCTGGACGTCTTCAAGTAGTACCTCGAAATGTACACGACCAACACAGTCATCGGAACAACAACAAACAGAAGCCACGGATTTGTGACAGTTGGCACGAGAACTGTTGTAAATACCAACAAGACCAACTGAATTGCCATCAGAAACGTTGTGGGTAGCACCTCGTCCATGCAGCCTACGTCTTTAGAGAACCGATTCAGAATTCTTCCCACAGGATTTAAATCAAAGAACAGAACCGGTGCCTGTAGAACAGCCAAAACCATTTTGTCATGAAGTCGCTCAGAACATCTTAGAGAAACCCAAAGGAATGCATATGCTCGAATGAAGGCAAATACGAAAGACGCACATACTAGACAGCCATAGATAGTTAGATTAGTCGTATCCTTCTGATCTTCGGGGAGTTTCTTTGTCATAAACGAGAGCCACACATCAGGAGCAACTATCATCACTGTGAATAAAGAAGAAAGAAATGTGTTATACGCGTACGAAGCAAGCATAAGCACGATTAGCGCTAAAATAAGCACTAGGGCAGGGCGGTTAGCGTTTTTCGCCACGCACTACTAAGGGTGTTCACACGTGCGATAGGTGCAGGCACGAGGCGCAGTGTCTTTAAATTTTGATCACCATTTTGCTTATGCTCATGATACTTGCGTCGTAGTTTTAACCAGGCTTTAGAAACCACCAATCTGCTTGATAAAGGACCTCTTGTTCTTGCGTTATGCCGTTTTATTAGTATAGGTGATAGCATGAGTTATAGTAGTATTTGGAAATAATACCGCGAGTAATATTTCAAAATAAAAGCGGCTCGTGATATTTTGGACAATTTTGAAATAGTACGAGCCGGTATTATTCCAAATACTACGTACAACTCATGCCATTATTTGTTTATAATACAAGGCAAATATCCTACCCGAGTACACGACGATCGTAGCTTCACAGATGTCATTGGAGCTTCGTTTTGAAACGTTTAAGCAATGGAATGCTTTGTTCAGCTTAGTTATACCACACAAAAGTGTTTTGCTTTCAATATTCGCAGGTTTTTGGACACTTTGACAGATAATCTCGTTGAAATGCCCACTTTAGTCCACACGCTAAACAATAGAAATGTCCGCCATCTTGTTTTTTTTTATTAGAGTCAATTGTCACACTTGCCATATTTGGAAGAGAGTGGTATTTCAAGACTTGAAATAGCACTCTCTTCCAAATATGGCAAGTCAAGAGTGGTATTTGAGATAAATTCAGCTCGTTTTGACCAATCAGCGTTCAGAAAATTCTCAGCCTGTATTATAATTATAATAATGATTGACGGAAGTCTATTGCCAAGTGTGAATTTTCATTTCGAAGGTCACATAGCAGTGAAATCGACGGTAACCAAAACGGTTGCGCCGGGTTGATTTACTTGATCCCTGCAAAGAACGTTTGTACGGTATGGCACTATAGCTAAAGATTGACAGGTTAACTTACCTTGAGCGAAGAAACACAAACAAATTACTGCAAAGATCACCAACGAATGCATCCCACTTCTGAAGTAGTTCCAGTAAAGCTTAGATGACACCACTCCGATGGAGCGATCTTCTCGTGATATGGTTAGACCTTTGCCTTCATTGGAAACTGCCACCATTCTACCACAGCTATCAGCAACTTCACTTTCCTCTTCATTTTCTCTTGCAAAGGTTTTATTGGATTGGCTGTCCTTCAGAACTGTCTTGTAGAGCTGGTCCATATTTTTATTTAGAATACCCTGTTCTTGAAGTTCAGTGAATCTCCCTTTTCCCAACACGCGACTATTGCACAGCACAATCACTTCATCGGCTTCTTTCATGTGCTGTTCTTGATGAGAGGTCAACACTAGAGTTTTATCGCCCAGTAAGTCTTTGAAGCATTTTTCAAAGATATGTTGACCAACTTTAAAATCCACAGCACTCAGAGGATCGTCCAACAAGTAAAGGTCTCCATCGGCGTAGACTGCGCGTGCTAAGCTAACTCTAGCCCGCTGACCGCCACTTAAAACAGCACCGCTTTCTCCGACAATCGTTTGGTCACGGTCGGGAAGCTGCTGGATGTCTTCCGTTAGAGCGCATGCTTCGGTTATTCGCCTGTACTTGAGTTCATCGTATGATTGACCAAACAAAATGTTTTCTCTTATAGTTCCTGAGAAGACCCAAGCTATCTGAGGCACGTAAACAGGAGTCCCTTGGTAGGTTACAGTTCTGCTTGCATCTGAGACCTCGCCAGCGATCGCTGATAAAAGAGTAGATTTTCCACTTCCCACTGGTCCGGTGATAACTGTTAAAGTTCCTGACACTGTGGTGAATTCGATATCTTGCAGAATATACTCATCTTCCCGCTCGTTTTGTTTATGTGTCAAACCCGAAACACATAAAGACGTCCGCGTGTCAATATCTTTTACTTTATAAGTATTCTGAACCTCTTCCATGTTCTCGTGACGGTCTATCAGACTAACGTTTAGTTTTGCTGTGCTGCTCTCCGTGTCACTTGTGCCTTCTTTAGACTGGTCACAAGAGATCGCAGGCAAATTTTCTAAAAGAAGAAAATTTTCTATTCGGCCGAGGGAAACAAAAGCGTCGTACGTCTTCAGCAAACAATAGGCTAAGCAAAAACAAGTGTCATATCCTGCTAAACTGGTAAAAGAAATGAGCATAAAAACATTAACAGGTGTGAGGGGCTGGCCAGTTAAAACAAGAGTAATAACTGACACCAGGGTCGCCATTGGTGCTGAACTGTACTCCAACCAAGCGACACCTGACAGAACGGCAGTCTTCTTACGGATGATGCCGATTTCATCTCTGAAAACAAAATGAAGATTATTTTAATCCTTGGCCGAACATCTAAAGTCATACCCTCTAGGGGGGAGTGGGTGGAACACGTCCCTTGTGTTTACGTCATTATAATATAGTAGAATATATACTTTATTTAAACACGGGCAAATTCCTTCATACATTACAATTACATTATAATAACTAACTAACTAAATTAGTAAATAACTAACTAAACTATGTACAATTATAAATGATAAAATCAAATAATAAAACGCTGGTTTTCGAGGATGCCGTATATAAAATTATTTCAAAAACTGTGGTGACGCAATTTAGTTTTAAGGTCATTCCTTAGTATTGCACTGCGCATCCTTTCTGCGCATAATTTCGCGCGTAATTAGCGCGCGCACATTAAAAACATGGCGGCTTTTCATTGTGGCTATGCTCGCCAGAGAGGTAAATGATTGTTTTCTCGTAAACGAGCGTGGTGACCTATCATTTTTTTCGCATATTTAAGTCTAGTAATCATCTTCTTTCTATACAAGGAGTATAGACCAATTCTCAGTGCAGGAAAATTAATAATCACTGAAAACGTGAAAAAATACGTGTTTTTGGTTGATTTTGTAAGGAATTATGAGGTTTTTTAGTCGATTATATCTCTTTCGCGGGGCTGGTGACCTATTCTTTTTATTCTATATTTTGAAACATTACATCACAATGTTCAACTAGGGAAAGTTTCAGAAACTTCCCAGTGTAACTTCTATTTCGATGGAATTACCTTAAAATCGTTTAAGGATGTTGCTAGTCGTAGATTAGAGGGTAGGCTGTTCCACAACCCTGTTTCACTGTATACGAAAAACCTTTCTTTAATAATCGGTGCGGGGTTGTGGAAGAGCTACAGTGCTTTGTAAAATTGTTGACACACTCTCCCCAAAAATTGCATTTTTATTTAAAAAACCAAGACCTCGTTGAAAGAATAAACAATAACATTGATTCTGACCCCCTCCCCCTTTCAATGTTGTTTCTTAATAGTTTGGATGTGATTCTGAAATTCAAACAACATTGGTAAGGAGGGAGGGGGAGAAGACGAGGTATAATCGTTAAAATGTCTAAAGTGACCCTGTTAATGAAGAGTGTCTCGACTCTTTTTGCAAAGCCGTTGTAGCTTGTTTTCGGTATTCCTTGATCGATAGAAGGTCACGTCGTTGCGATACACTGGAGTCATCCCATTTAAAGTATTATACATCATGATGGCTTTCTTTGCTAATATTTGATGACTGAGTTTTCGCCACCCCAATGCCCATATTAAAAAAAAATCATAGCCAGCGGACATTAAAATACTGACTGTACGATTTTGAAACTTCAGAAGCTTTTTAGAGAGACCTTTGTTATAGTAATCTAAAACTCATTATAATAACTTCATCGGGCATTGTGGCGTATTTTGCGGGATAAAATGGAGAATTCAGCGGGTTAAAATAACCAGAAACAAGAAAATAGCGTAGCCAGCCAATCAGAACTAACTTTCAGTCCATAGTTGTGCTATTTTAAGAGCGTTACCTGATTGGTCAGTTAGATTAACGTGATGTCGTAGCCTCGATCAGAAGTAAATAAAATAACTTTCACGTCATGCAGATTGCACGAAACTATTTTAACTATTAAAATAGTTTCAATCATAGTCTCCTATGAGCAAACTCGTGAATGAATAAATTAATATGCATAAATTAATAGCGCGATTGAAGTTTACACCTATCGATCGACCAACCGACCGAGTGAAATGTGTCCAGCAAATGCTATAAACTGTCCATTGCTTTCGCATTCACAAGTGTGGCACGAATAATCCTTTTCTTAGATCATCGTGTCAGGGTCATATATATTCTTTATTAACCAAATAGAATTTGATTGTAATATGAAATTAAAGAAAGTAATTCACGCTTGAGGTCTGGACCTCCAAAGTGCATCATTTTCGTTTAGAAAATAGCTGTCATATAAACGACATGGAATCTTTTGTGCATTATTTAAGCAATAGGCCGCACTTTCTATAGGCTGGTTTTCACTGGCGACGGAGTCGGAGTCGGAGTCGTAGTCGGAGTCGTAAGAGCTTACGATCTAGTGAAAATCAAACCGACGGAATCGGAAGAAGGATATCGATGCCGCTTACGACTCCGTCGCTTACGATCTGGTGAAAACTAGATTGTTGGAGTGGTAAGCGGAAGCCGAAGAATAAACCAATCACAATGCTCGTTTCCATGCCCGCGAAAGTACAAATTTTGGCGCTAAAGAAAACATGGCGGATGCAGACGAGCAACTTGTGCTTTGGCTACTACAAATCATTATTTTGCGCAGGCAGAGGCGCCATAGGAATAACGTAGTTCGAAAAAGAAAGCGATTTTGGGTTCGAGACATTTATCGACGTCCTCCCATGCATTGCTTCTCTTATTTGTGTCTTTAAAGTCTTTGCACGATTTATCGTACAGTACCGGGAAAAGTCTTACCGCCTCTGCGACTGTTTCGTCTAAGGTGGCCGCCATGTTTTTTGGTATCAGACTGTACTCGGAGGGCCTGAGAACTGGCATTGTGATTGGTTGGTTCTTACGCTTCTGCTTGCGACTCCGACAATCTAGTTTTCACTGGATCATAAGCGTCGGAGTCATAAGCGGAATCGGAAGAAAATGGAACCGTTCTGATTCTTCCGACTCCGATTCCGTCGAGCTTATGACTCCGCTTACGACTCCGATTTTCGATTTTCACTGGTCGGAAGCGCTCTTACGACTCCGACTACGACTCCGACTCCGACTCCGTCGCCAGTGAAAACCAGCCTTATGGGTTTACGGTGTGATAAACCCACTTGGGATGTTGTGAGAACACTCGAAAAGCTTGTAAATCATTTACAAGCTTTTCTCGAGTTCTCCCAACATCCCAAGTGGGTTTATCGCACCGTAAACCCATAGCAAGTGCGGTCTATTGCTTTTATGAAATAACTATGGAAAACATTTGTCAAAGAGAGAAATAAATTTATTTTATTATCGTGATCAAGTTGCTTATTCTCGTCACATTCATGGAATGGCGCGAGAAACCAATCACAGCGACTGAAATAATGAAAACACAAATTCAGATTCATGGAAAAAATCCGCCACATCTAAGCGCTAAAAAAATTGCGCTATGATAATCAAAAGGAAAGGAAAAAGTTCATGGATTGAAAGCAGAAATATAATCAATGATTGAAAAGTACTTTGACGGGGAAATCCAGGAAATTGTGGTCGGAATCGGTCGCTGCGAAACTGAGCGACTGCACGGAAAGTTTGCAAGCGTACAAACTTTCGGAAAGTTCAGAATTTTCATTGGTCTTGGAGCAGCGATTTAGCGGTTATTTTCTAGAGCTTTATCATTGGAATAAAGGTTAGTCCCGGGAACTCTACTTGTGAAATATATTCCGTGTTTGTTTACTTAGTTTAAAGTCTATAAAGTCCGCATTTCTCCGCATTATGCTGAATGAAAACTATAAGTTTATTCATCGTGTCATTTACAGTGTCATGCCGCATAGAACGTGTCGAAATTAAAAGCTATTTTAACTCTCTATACACATTTTTTCTGCTTCGTTTTAAAACATACTTGTTTAGCCATTTTCGGCTTTTATCATAACTTCCATTGAGGCGTCCACAAAATCTACAGAAAGCACTAAAACTTCTACCTATACTCTAGCGTAAAAGGAGTCGGCGTAAAATATTGTCACACGAGCTCGAGATTTCGATTTACTCAAAGCATAACTATGCTCAAAGTCAAAACGATACCTTTTAATTTTCTCCACTCTACATATTTAACTGAATTACAAATGTAAATACTTCTTATAGGATTTGTGGGTGCAATTGTAGAATTCAGTTGAAGCTTTATCGAAAGCTCAGAAAGTTTGAACCATTGTGTTTACCTTTCGAGTTTTGTTTTTACTTTTAAATATTTCAATTGTCTTCCTATTGATTTATTGATATCAGCACCTGGGGCAGTGAAAGTTGGACAATCCTTCGTCCTCCCGCGGAGTGCAGCCATATTGCACATAAAGTTTTGTCGGTTGCTCTCGTTGTCTATGCGTTTACCGGTACAATAGTCCAATCAGAGCGCGCGTAGTATGTCAGTTATTTTATGATTTCTCATAGAGCACGGCAATAAAGCACGCATTTCCCGGATGTTCACTACGCTTAATTAGTTTAATCTTGATTTCAAAGCTGAACCTGTAGCTTTTTCTTGACTATTTTACACGACTAAAGCCCGGTTTAAACGTCGCATTTCACATGTGCCGAATTTAATACCTTTTTGGGTCGACTCAAATTATTAAATAAACGTCGAATTTATAGAGTCGCATTTAGTTCATGAGCGAGTTTTTATAAAGTTTCGTTCCCAGGCCTCGTTTTCATTTCGAGTCTTCCCGCGCTATTTCAAACATTAGGGTTCCCTGCAGACTAGCGAATGTTTAGATTGAAAGCTAAAATACGAACAAGTGAAAATAAGAACGAATTTCTTTTTTCGCGAACCAACGTTTTATTTTTGGCGCCACTCTTGTTGTTTTCAAGCATGACTGGTCACGTCAACACTTATACCTTTCAACCAATCACGAATGCTGTTATATTCAGAAATACATTATAATAATTTATGCATTCGATTCCGCACATGTGAAGTTCGACGTATAAAGGAACTGTCGGACCTCTATCGAATATTCGACTGGCCCAGTCGAAGATGCGGCAGAAGTCGCACTTAATTCAAACCTGTCGAATTTAATTGATTTAAACGTCGAACTTCACATGCATTTAATTCCTGAATTAGATTCGGCACATGTGAAATGCGACGTTTAAATCGGGCCTAATTAAGTTGAATATATTGCGAGTTTGACCAGCCATGTTTTACCTGTATTGAAAACGAAGTGAAACAGTATCAACGAAGGCGACGGATTATGCGGAAATCAACAGAAAGAAAATAATTTCGCTCACGGAGAGTGGCACGGTCTAGCCGGCCGGAACCATTTTGTCAACAATAACGATCAAAGTGATTTAGCAAAACAACTTGGACCTACGAAAACGTTTAGCCGGGTAAGGAAAAATTATTATTTTAGTCATAACAGAAGCCAAAACACTACACTCTCGTTTTACATAAAAGTGAAATAGCAGCGAATTTGTTTTGTTTTTGAACGCCAAATGTCAATGAATAATCTGCAGAAATCTTGGAAAGAAGACAAAATTTACGAACGGCAAAGTTGAAAATAGGCTTGTCAAACTCTCAGAAACTTTCCAAAAATCTCAGGAGAAAACATAAAATGGAAGAAAACTATCTTTAATTCGGTTTAGAAAATAGCTGAAGGAGGAACTTGAAATAAAAAAAAACAAAAACAAAACAAAACAAATTCGTTGCTATTTCGCTTTTATGAAAAAAACGACAGTGTTTTCTTTTCTTGCCTCTAAACGTTTTCGTAGTTTCAATTTGTTTTACTAAATCACTTTGATTGCTATTGTTATTCAACGAGGTAACGGACTTATTAAATCAGCTCACGATATTTGTTTTCCTACCTTCGTGTATTTTTTAAATTTTCTCGGTATTCATCTTCCCACGCATGCGTCTTGATAGCACGGATCCCAGAAACCACCTCGTTCATCATGGAGATGCGCCGGTCGGACACCGCGGCTGTACGCAGGCGCAGTGCAGCACCAATGTAGGACAGCCCGCCAAAATAAGGTACAAGAAAACAAAGGAAAATGACTCCCATTAGAGCCTGCCAGCCAACAAAAAACAAAAGGAATACCATAACTGCCACGAGTTGAATGAACGCAAAGGCTCCGTAGGAGAAGAACGTGACAGCATCTTCCTCCAATCGCTGAACATCGTTTGATACCAGATCAATCACGTGACCTGTGGAAAACTTTGACAGCGCATGCTTGCTGAGAACAAGGGTCTGAAAAACAAAAATAAAGGAAAGCGAAGTTGAGCTTGCTTTGAAACGGCTGCAAGACCCTTGCAATATATCGCGTGATTAAGCTAAGGGCCTCTTTGACATTAAAGCAGCGAAAATGTCGTGCAAAGGTTTCAGTTGACGAACCGAGTAAATGTTGGATCGTGTTTAGACCTAGGCCTGTTTACGTCGTGTATGGTAGCCCCTTTACTCCTGATGATATGAATAACGTTTAAAGACTGAGTTACGTTGCTGGTAGCATTAATTGGTCAGAGCACTTGCACGATCGATTGCAAAATAAAATTGTTCCGTAACAAGTCCGTAACCAATCAGGAGCAATACCAATCCATGTGACTTCTCTTGAGCGCGTTATAGTGTTTGGAGCTACTTGGTACCTTTATTTTATTTTATTTCAAGGTAAACCGACAAGGAGTGAACAATACGGTTCTATTTTATTTGTGCTTACCTTGCGGTAGATTAGACCTTTTATCGCGCTACTAATTCTGATACCAAGCAGTTCACATCTGTAGTCAAACTGATGCCTACCAAGATTTCCAATCAAAGCGTTAATTCCCATAGCTATTGCACAGCCGTAGAGAAGATAATTTTCCACCTGTGGTTCCGCCGATGCCAGTGCAGAAATCAGATATCCGAGAAACAGTGGTTGAAGAAGGCCACAAGTTGGATACAAAGTACCCACGATAATCATGTAGTCTTTAACAGAGAGCATCTGTATAACGCTTTTCCAAAGTTTCGGCCTTTTGCCATTTCCTTTGCATTTTGTGTTTTCTTTCCTCCATTTCTTTTGAAGCCGTTCGGTCAGTGAACTGGTAAAGTTTTCTTCTGAAAGTGGTAAAAGGTCATCTTCCTCTAAAGGTCGCTGACTGCCTGTCTTGAAGACACTGTTCATCCATTGAAAGAAAAGAAGAGACACAAAACTGACATTTTCTATATCGCCCTCGGTGGTGATCCTCTTGTATCCCTTCTTTGCCATGACTCAAGATTTCCAATCTAAAGATGGCAAACAAATGCAGAATACACATTGGCACATACAGTCTGAGACTTAAACACGGAGCGAGCCTATAAAAGGCAAGGACACGCCCCCTCTAAAGCGCTTTGTTGGCTATTTTTATCATTAGTGGCATGTGGCCAAAGCCGAAACGTCGCACAACAATGGTCGTAGCTACAACGGTCGAGAAAAATTGGGGTTGGTTTATCCAAACAACTAATTGATTTATGTCAAATAAAACAAGCTAAATAATAAATATTGAGCGCAAAACAAATATATCTATTCACCGTTTGGAAGCACTGAATGCAAACGATGAATTCCCTTCGCCCGTTTCGACATGTACAGTACAGTTCAAGTCCCTGAGAATTCAAATTTCGCGGCCGTAGCTAAAATTGCTGCAAAGCTGCAAAGCTGCAAAGCTCAAGCCTGCATGAATTATTATAATGTATTTTTCAATATAACAGCAATTTTCTCCTGGAAAATTCCCGTGGAATTGCCAGCAAGGCATCAGATGTTGATTCCTATGTGTGGACCAAGGATGGCGATTCTCGGGCGGGCTTTTTGATTCTACAATGACCCCAGGTGGGGTGTTGATGTCCAAGACTGTTGTAGATGGTGACAAGAAAGGTGGCTTTTGGGTAAAAGCTGTTAATTTGTCTCATGAGAATGTGACACTGTTCAAGAGCCAGAAATATGGAATTGTCACTGACATTGATGATTGTTCAGAGCCGTTCAACCTGGCTAAGGAAACCGATTGCCCCACTGTGTCTTACTTGGAAGATGATCAGCCACGAGGAAGTATCGAGGAACTTGGCATTGATTTAATGAACAGTAATCTGAGTAACTCCCAGAATGGAGAACTGAGCTGATGCTGTTCCGGTTAAACAGCAGCTTCGTAGAGTTCCTTTTGCCTATCACTGGAAGGAGTTAAGTCAGACTTGAAAGCTATGTTGGAAGATGGGGTAATTGAGAAATCCACCTCCGAGTGGGCTAGTCCTCTGGACATTGTGAAAAAGCTTCAGGGCATCTAAGGATATGTGTGGATTACAGGAAATTGAACGAAGCTACTAGGGTAACTAGCTACCCCCTTCCCAACATCACAGCAACACTGGACAGCTTAGCTGCAAAGTTGTTCACTACTATTGACATGGTCTCTGGATACCATCAGATTGAGGTGGCTCCCGAGGACCGGTACAAGACTGCTTTTGTTTCACCATTCGGTTTGTTCCAGTATTGTCGTTTACCATTCGGGCTCGCTGGAGCACCTGGAACATTCCAAATGGTGATTGAAGACATGCTTCAAGTTTTGGACACTGAAGATGTTTTGGCTTGCTTGGATGATGTGATCTGTTTCCACTCCAGTTTTGAGGACCAAATAATCAACTACCTATTTCTCTTAAGAATCTTTTCAGAGCAAATGAAGATATACATAATTATAACACAAGATCAAACAAAAATTACATAAGCCTGTGATCAAAACTAATGTCAGAAAATTTAGTATTAGTTATAAAGGAGTAGATGTATATAATAGCTTACCAAGTGATCTTAAAAAAATTCATTGTAAATCAACTTTCAAGCGAAAACTTAAAACTTTTATTCTTACAAAGCAAACATAGATAATCAGCAAGTTAATGATATATTTTTAAAATAATTGTGAATTGATGTTGTTTTCTGTTCTTATTGAGTATTGTTAGGTAATCTGGTGATAGCTCTTTCCTAGCCCTGATACGATCATCTGTAAAATATTATAATTTCCGACATCGCTTGAGTATTATTTTTAGTTAGTAAAGGGGGTTTCCTAGATAAGCCTAGAAAGGCTTCTGAGACTTCCTGCTCAATATTGTAACATCAGTGATGAGATAGAAATTGTAATAATAATACTTGATTTTGGGCAAATAAAGAATTGAATTGAATTGAATCTGAAAGGTGTTGAGAGTCTACTGAAAACTATCAGAAAGTCAGGATTTAAGCTGTCTGGTAAGAAGTGCCAGTTTGCTACTGGCAAAGTGAAGTTCCTTGGTCACATAATTGATAAGGACGGGATAAGACCACAGCCGGAGAAGCTGGACATAATCCGCGACTGGAAGATCCCTCAGAATGAAACTGACCTTCGCCGGTTTCTGTGTGTTTGCACATTTTGGAGGAGGTTTGCGAAAGATTTTGCACAAGTTACTGTTCCACTCCATGACCTCCTGAACAAACCAGAATTTATGTGGACGTCTCAATGTGACAGTGCTTTCCGCCAACTTCAGGAGATTTTGTGTTCTTCAATAACACTGAAGCTACCAGATAGACATGGACGTTTTACTGTTACCTGTGATGCCTCTGATAAGGCAGTTGGATTTGGTCTAGAGCAGTCCGATGTCTGTGGGGGTAGAAGGCCGGTTGCATTTGGTGGGCGGAAACTCAATAAGGCTGAATGCAATTATTCTACCACAGAAAGGGAATGTCTTGCTGTGATTGAGGTCCTGAAAGCCTATCGTCCATATTTACTTGCACGAGAGTTTGACTTGTTCACCGCTCACCAATCTCTTAAGTGGCTTCTTACTCGTACAAAGGAATACAGTGGGCGATTGTGGAGATGGATTGACAAGTTCAGAGAGTTCCAATGCAAAGTTCACCACATTGCAGGAAGCAAGAATATTGTTGCGGATGCATTAAGTAGAGTCCAAGGAGTGAGAGCAGATATACAGGAAGCGTGGTCTCTTGAATTTGTCAGAGACCAGCAGGATAATTGCCCAACTCTTACCCAAATCAAGTCTTTGCTGACATCCAAAGAATCTCCTCCGGAGCATGTGACTGACAAAGAACTGAAGTTCTTTTACAAGGAAATGCCAAACTTGTCTGTGGGGAAGGATCGATGTTCTCAGACACTGCACTGTGGGTGAACTTGGTTCAGGACAAATAGTTGTTCCTCGAAACCTTACTTTAAGGGTTCTTCAATTGATGCATGATGACTTGGGACACTTTGGCCTTGCCAAAACTACTGCCAGGATCAAAGAGAGGTATTTATGGCCATTCATGTCACTTGAAATTGAAGAATGGTGTAGAAACTGTCTGCAGTGTCAGAAGAGGAAAAAACCTGTTCCTATGGAGTTCCATCCCCGCCAAAATTCGATGTTTATATTTTACATTCTACTTCACGCATTTTTGGCTACATTATACAATTCGACATTCAACTTTGCATATTCCGGATTCATCCTTAACGATTGTACATTATACTCTTCATTTTTGATTGACAGCCCTCAATAGGGTTGCTCTCACTACCGATACCTTTAGTTGAGATGTGTTATCCATCTACGCGAGCTCTTGCATTCGATTGACCCTTAGTTCCTTAAAAGCCACGAAAATTTGACTGTCACGGGGTAGAGTAATTCCTCTCTACTCCACTCACCTGGAGGGATTTTTGACACTCTACTCTTCGCTATACTCTTGGGGAGGAGGCGAGGGTTGCGTGTGCCCACGATGTTATCCTTTCCTGGATTGCGGTTGGATGTCGAATGAAGCCGAATATCAAAATTTGCGTGTATCATCAAGACGGTATTAAAGACCCGAAAAGTTGAGTATATCAAATGAGTAATCTACATTGTTGAATATGAAAACTTAAATATAAAATGCGTGCGGTTCCCATTCAGATTTCGTGGAAATGAAATCGCCAATGTCGCATGCCGAATGCGTAATGTTGAATGTCGAAAATGAAACATTGAATGTCGAATTGTATAATGTAGCCAAAAATGCGTGAAGTAGAATGTAAAATATAAAGCATCGAATTTTGGCGGGGATGGAACTCCATATGTTCCCGCAAGAAGAGCCCCACTACAACCTATCATCACTAGCCGTCCAGGGGAATTGGTAACAATGGACATTGTAAGGGACCCATTGAGCTCCCAAGGAAATCAGTACTGTTTGGTCATGGTCGGTTATTTCACCAAGTGGTTCGAGTTGTACCCACTTAGAAACCAGAGGGCCGAAACCGTTGCTAAGAAAGTATTTGAGTGCTGGATTCCCCGGCATGGAGCTCCAGAGCAAATACACCATGATCAGGGAAAGAACTTGACGGCCGAAATTATTAAGGGGATCTGTTGTTTCTTTGAGATCTGGAATACACAAACGACGCCATTTCATCCTCAGTCAGATGGAGCTTCTGAGCGAAGTATACGTACAGTGAATGGCATATTGGCGAAGGTAGTTAAAGAGGATCAGAGGAACTGGGACCTGTACATTCCTTCCACATGTCTTGCTTACAATATGTCTGTTCACAGTAGTACAGGTTTTACCCCTAGCTTCTTGGAGTATGTAAGGGAACTTCGCTTAACAAGTGATTTAAGCCAGCCAGACTCCTGCGAACCGCGTCCGGAGCATCAGCGTCCGGAGCATCACTCTGATTATGCTACTCAGCTTAAGTCGAGGCTAACTCAGGTTTTCCACGCTGCTGGCGAAACTTTAAAGAGTTCACAACGTACTCAGAAGGCTTTCTACGACCGTTGGGCAAGAGGCAATGCCTACCAAGTAGGAGAACATGTCCTGGCGTTGGATACGAAGACCAGGAGAGGCAGGTGCATGCAACTAAATAGACCTTGGACAGGCCCGTGGGTAGTAATCAAGCAGCTGGGTGAGGTTGTATACAGAATTAAGTTCTGCGGGGCTGATAGGAGTTACACCAGAGTAAAGAAGAGGATTGTTCATTACAATCAGCTGAAACCGTTCCATGGAGCCAGTAACGAGGGCCAAAGCGGGGTTGTTGGTGTGCCAGAACCTTCTGTGGTCCCAGACATTGTTGAAGGATTTCTTGTCTTGGAGGATGACATTTTCCCAATTGGAGACCCTCCTGAGAACCCTGCAACTGAACATCAGAATGAGCAAGCAGAGGAACTTTCCAGAAGGCCCCAAAGGGAAAGGCGTCCACCCGTGTGGACACAGGACTATTACCTGGACACATAGTTTTATAGGACATTGTTATGAGACGAACATTTATCTGGACACTGGACTGTTATTTAGACACTTAGTTTTAGAGATATTTGCCTCTCTAAGAAGGGGATAGTGTAGGACTGGAATCTAGTCGGCGAGGTTACCAAGTCGGTCTGGTTGCCCAGGTCGAAGAAGCGTGTTCTTCGAGCGAAGCAGTTCGTTTATCGTTTTAGCTTTCGTCTTTCGTTTGTTACAAATACGCTACATTCTGCTGGTGCACCTTTCCGTCCTTTCCGAAGAATTGAGCCCGAGGGTGTGCACGTGCCATGTTCAAGCTGTGATATTGACATAAAAACCGACTGAATAACCAATAGAAGGAAGTAAAACTTTACTCCAATGGTTTCGGTGACCTTGAACTTTAGAAACTGATGATGTCCGTGGGCACCGATCTACTATTGATACTATGTCAAACACCTGATGAAACACCATTTTAGCTACGGCCTGGGCGTCCTACTTTCAGTTGCGGTTTATTGCGTAACCCTTTCACTCGCTCTTAATTTTTATTTTGCAGCCGAAATACAGAAAACCAAACACCACATGATCATGAAGTACTGTTCAATATTGAGCCTCGTTTGACTGGTTTCATCAACAGACAAACAAAGTTAGGCCCAACTGAGTTCAGACGCTGAACTTTTCATGAGCTGAACCTAATACCTTGAATTAAGTACATGGAAAGTTCGGCGTCTGAATCAATTGAGAACGGCTATTTGAATTTGGATCACCTCAGCCATTCTTTTTGCCTGGCTCAGCCGAAAATTTCGGCTTTGGAACTGCTTTGATTCAGGCGCCGAACTTTTCATGAGCCGAACCTAATGCATAAATTATTTTATTATATCTCTTATATAGTACGCGCGCTGTGATTGGTCAATTTTACGGGCCGTATTCTACGGTACGGCCCGCGAAATTTGAGAGTGCTACTAATCATGACGCCATCTTTGCAAGTTACTTTCGATTAATTTCAAATTCTGCATAATAATGTCTCAATAAGACGATTTTGAAACCTGCAATCCGGATGAAAGAGCTTTAGAGCGAAGCGAAGAGGATCTTCCAAACTTCAAACGCGATTTATCAGTCAGGAACTTTTAGAAGCCGAAAACGTCTAAGATGTGCGAGCCGGCCGGACTCGATTCAGGAACTTGACAGTTTTATCTCTGCCGAAAAGTCCGCAAACTGACTGTGAAGAAGACGAATTCTGAATGGAAAAGGTTTGAAAAGGTCTGTTAAGAGCAGACGAATGGAACATTTAACGTGGAAAACGTAAGTCTTACCTGTTGATGTTTTTGACAAGCTTCTCGGCAAATTTTTCACCAAGTTATTATGCGACTTCTGCAGCGAACACTTCCCAGGACTACACAACAAAGCGCCACAAAATGGACGGCAGTATCTGAGAAGACTTTTGTCCCGTAGTTTCGTTACAATTTTAGTGTTCTCTCGTCCAGTATTTGTAAGAAACACTCGTATTTTCACTCAGTTTGACGAACACGCTGTAAGTTGATTGCGGTGCTTTCTTCTCAATCGGTGAATCAAATTTATTGTCCTTGTCTGTTTAACGAACTTCAAGAAGTAGTTTAAAAGTAAACTCGAACTGTACCTAGTTTTCATGCTTTTACAGAAAATAACTAGGTAGAAATTGTTTGAAGACGTTTGAAGTTTGGATTCAAATCGTGTTTACAACTCGTCGAACTCGAACAATCGACTCGTCCTTTGCCTGTGATGCGTGTCAGTCAAATGAAACCCCTTTCCTCGCGGTTGACTTGAAATGTTTTCCTTTTTCCAAAGGAAGAGATATAATAAATATCTTACTAACCTCGTCTTCTCGTTCCGTACTGTAAGTTACGGATCCTCGTTTTTTCCCCTTCGATTTATGGCCCGCGCGCTTGTATATATTGTATTTCTCGATATAACAGCATTCGTGATTGGTTGAAAGCTATCACTTGACGTGACCAGTCATGCTTGAAAACAACAAGAGTGGCGCCAAAAATAAAACGTTGGTTCGTGAAAAAGGAAATTCGTTCATATTTTCTCTTGTTCGTATTTTAGCTTTCAATCTAAACATTTCTAGTCTGCAGGCAAATTACTTTATTACAACTCGTTTACTGTTTGTAAGAATGGCCTAAATGGTGAAATATAGCATTTAGATATAGCATTTTATGATTTATTGGTCAACCGACGGAAGATTGTGATTGTATTTCTCCAAATATCCCTCTTATAACAAAACAATGGCGATAGGCTGTCATGTTTTACAAACTAATTGTATTCTCGAAAAATGTGGTCACGGGAATTGTTTAATAACGGTTTAGAAAATTAAGTTCGGCTCATGAAAAGTTCGGCGTCTGAATCAAAAGGCGGGATTTTCTTAATTGGGTCGACCTGGCCGGCAATTCGAATTAAGTTCAGACGCCGAACTTTTCATAAGCCGAACCTAATACCTTGAATTAAGTACATGGAAAGATCGGCGTCTGAATCAATTAAGAACGGCTATTTGAATTTGGATCGCCTCAGCCATTATTTTCGCCTGGTTCAGCCGAAAATTTCGGCTTTGGAGCTGCTTTGATTCAGGCGCCGAACTTTTCATGAGCCGAACCTAATGCATGAATTATTATAATTTATTATATGGCAAACTGGTCCACGACGAAAAGGAACATTCTGATTGGTTCCCTGAGCGGTCCGTATTTTGCAATACGGACCGCTAAGATGGACCGCTCACGAACTCATTTCACCGAATTCGTTTTATAAAACATTGAACAAAAGAAAATTGTTTTCTATTAAGTAGAAACATGTTTCCTCATGTCTGGCGGACAATTTCGGTTAAACTTTTCGCAAAGTGGCCTGAAAAATGCAAGAATATGCTTAGCTTTGGCGTGCGCGCGTTAGCCGAGAATGGTTGCATTAATTTATCAGCAAGTTTTTAAAAAATCCATTATAATAAAAACTTTATTGAACTAGCTTGCTCAGTCCGTATTGGGAAATATTGGTCGAGTTCTTTTTTTGCAAGTTTATGGACCTCGCCTTCGGCTCGGTCCATAAACTTGCAAAAAAAGAACTCGACCAATATTTTCCCAATACGGACCTCACGCTAGTTCAATAACATCTATTCTATGTATTACTCGATATAACAGCATTCATGCTTAGCTATGATTGGATGAAAGCTATCAGTTGATGTGACCAGTCATGCTTGAAAACAACAACAAGAGTGGCGCCAAAAATAAAACGTTGGTTCGCGAAAAAGGAAATTCGTTCTTATTTTCTCTTATTCGTATTTTACCTTTCAATCTAAACATTCGCTAGTCTGCAGGCAACTTGCTTTATTATAACTCGTTTACTCGTTTGTAAGAATGGCCTAAATGGTGAAATATAGCATTTGGATATAGTGAGGGTCCACAATAGGTTTGGCGGGATGCGGGATTTGGCTTATTTTTGTGGCGATATTCGGGATGCGAGCTAAAAACAGGAGCGGGAAGCAGGAATTTTAATTACGAGCGGGAGCGGGATTTCGTGTTTTTAAGGGGTCGGGATGCGAGAATCGCAAGGGGAAACGTAGCGGGATACGGGATTTCAATGTTTACGTGACTGCATGAATTGAACAAGCACACAAGGCAGACTGGTACAAATGGATCCTTTGTGTATAGCTGTGTCGGGTTTCAATTAATTAATTAATTAATTAATAATAGCAAAGCAGGTGTAGCCCGTTTTAAATTTATCAACGAACTAATCAAAACCTAGAATACAAGATTGTCAAGATTAAGAAAGGCAATGCGATCACTAAAACGAGTATATAACTGACTTCAAGGAACTTACCTTCAGAGATCAGTGTAGATCGAGATGATAACGGAGTGCGAGCTCAAGCAAACAAACTAATGTGCATCAGGGTTAACTCAGACGAGACTGCCTTACTAAAAATAGAGGGGGTTTGTACAATAGATTTCGAACGCTTTCAAATTACGGTCTGTTGATTTCTCTCAAACAAAACAATTGTTTCTGAATATTATCGCAGAAGCCAAGATCATCAGACTTAATCGAATTGTCTGCCACATCAACAATGAGTTCTCAAATTTACAAAATGTTGCACGCGATTTTGCACTCCCGAAATAAAAAGGTAGATGTTCATCCACCAACATTTTTCACGATCAATCTTTGTTTAAGTTTCTATAACAGGAACAAAAGGAGAAACTACTCTTGAAAGAGATGTTATTACGAGGACAACTGCAGTCGTAAACAATCTTCTGGGCTTCTAGAAACTTCCAGCTGTTAGCTTGTTTAAGGGTTCAGCGATTTTCAAAGAAATATTCGTTGCGGGTCAGAAAATTATTAAAGAGGTTTCGGAGCCAGTCCACGTAGGGATAAAGCAATTATGGAAATGGTCAGAAAACAGCCTTGCCTCAAAAACTATTTCTGGTGAAATGTATTTACGAGCAAGCAATTTGTTAGAAAAAGTTAGCAAATGCTAGCAAATGCTAATATTTGTGGGTATTATATAAAAACCAACGGAAACTCGATTGAAATTTGTTTGTCATTCAAGATAAAACGCAAGTATAGAAAATATTTTAAGGATAATTTAATCAAAATATTAAACCTCCTTTTGGCTTCAAAATATATTCACTGATAATTTTCCTTAGACATTATCTGTTCCTTGAAGCTCACAGTTTTCGCAGTGGAAGATTTAAAATATTATCACAGACTTCCGTCTAGTACACCATACCTGCGGTTTCGGTATTCTGGCGATTTTTGACACGGTATTGCGGGTTTTCGAGCGTATTTGTATGGACGGGGAAAACGCTACGAAAACGATGGTGTGGATGAGGAGCTTTTGATGCGTTTTCGATGAAAACGGAGCGTTTATCGAAATCCACGGAAAATCGACAAACTTCAACTTTGATTATTCTTTCATCATTCGGCTACGAGCTCGACTGGTCAGCAAGTCAGGATTTCATTCGTGCCGTGGATGAACATGTAAACAAAATAATTTTCATTCCTTATTTACAATACATTTTAATCGCATTTCTTCAATTGATCAGCCAGCTATTTGCTCTGTAGATTATTTTTGATGTAGAACTAAACTGGCAGAATTATTTTCGGTTAAGCTGAGTTAAGAATGAGATTCATATAGTGAAAGTTTGCTTTCGCCCCGGCGACGGCGATGTTGAAAATATATTTTTTTTCACTTAACTTTGTAATATCTCAGTTCTCATATAATAAACAAGTTACTTCATGGTTAGTTCGCTTGTACGATTTTTGCCCCTGGGTCTCCGAGGATGTCACAACTTGGGAATAAAAATCTTACGCGCTCACCAACCATGAAGTAATCTCTATTTCCCACACATCAAACGTATCACACGCTGGTATGTGCACAAATTATAATTTTCAACAATACGTCTTTTAGTGCACGCAATTCTCTATTGTTCCTCACATTAGCATTTAATCTTATTCATTAGCATTTAAACATCATCGACTTCTGTGAAATAGGGGAAACAATGCAATTGTATGCGTGTGCAGTCTGCAGTCCGTTTCTGTCTATAAACAATCGATCAAAGGAATTTATCTAGCGGCAAATATCACAAGTTAAAATAAACTAGCGAGAAGTAAATCGATTGAACTTTTTTTACAAAGTCGCGCACAAACGGAGAATTAGAGGAATCCCAATATTTACGCATTTTTATGGAAAATCGACGACTGAATTTAAAACGTCACGCACTATTAAATGGAAAAAGGAATCCGTAGATTTACACGAGTCTTATCACATCACCCAAGAAATATTTCCATTCTGCCCGTGCTTTCTGGGAAGTTTAAAGTGGTGTGCTCAGCTTAAGAAACTTTATTGAAAGGGAGGGTTTCACGGTTCGGATCAACTTTATCCGTTTAAAAAACCCCACTCACACGTACTTCTTGATACTTCAGTAATCATATACTGTAATTAGTCCAAGCAAAACGACGAATGACCAAAATTCGCAGAAAATTCAACGGATTACACCGCTAATGTCGACATTTGAATACCAGAATAAATTACCGGAATAAAACCTTCGGGCCAACACTTTATTCTGGTAATTTCTTCTGGTATTCAATGTCGACATTCTCGGTGTAATTATAGTATGTGTTTACTGAAGTAGCTTACTACCCTGTTCACTGAAGGGCTTTTTAGACGGATAAAGTTGATAATGGTTGAACATGCGCCGAACCGTGAAACACTACCTTGCACTCCCTCCCCTGGAAGCTATTGAAGTTTTAATCAGTTTGCCCGTTTCAAGATCGATCTGCTATGAAATCAAAACAATGGAAGGATAAAGAACAAAAATTTCAGTTCATTTCGATTTTCTAGGTAGTTTCGTATTTACTCAAAACAATCTATCTTTTCTTACCTTTAAAATGTTTCTAGTGGGTTCCTGTTTCCCTATGGTTTGTTCAGCAGAGATGTTTGTAGATGTTTGTGCCACTCGCTAATTAAATCAGCAAATTCCAATTACCTCTCGCTTGTGCAGATACCCTTTCCTCGTATTCAGCAAAGCAGCTCTGGCCAAATTTCATTGATCCTGATATGCAGTATAAAGTGAACTGACGTATTTGAATTGATCCGCAATAATTTTAGCGTCTTCCGTCCATTCTATCACTTTTGAAGCTGTGTTCGTGACAGTCGGCTCTTGACTTCAGGGCGTTAATGGAGCGGTGAAAAACCTAGAATTATGGCAAAAGGTAATTTAGTTACGCTTGATTCCTTTTGTATATCATTAATTGATTAAAGTATACCTACAGCACGATCACACGAACACATTCACACTTTGCAAACACCAAACTCTTCAGACTGAAGGAAATCTTGAAATTTTACCTTGTTTAGGTATAAAAATGAAACTGCATTCATTTATCAGCCAGTGAAGGCACCCGAGCTCACCCGATGTATTTCGTTCCGAAATTGGGTTCTAGCGGTCGCCCTTTTTCCTTCAGATCGATCCTACTCGAACGAAAAGTTTTTCTTCTCGAAACGAGAGAGGTTGATGATTTTGTAACCCAAAGCGCTGGCGGAATCAAGTTTTGTGAAGAGTTTATGTCTGTAGTTATGGCGATGGAGTTTGGCATATAACGATGACGTGGCGGATGCCTAGTGACGCGTGGCGGATGCCTCGTGAGATGATAATAATAATACATAAGTTTTTATATGGCGCATTTCTGACACTCAATGCGCTTTACAGCAATAAAATTATATGAAGAAAAAAAAAAAAATTGGCTGGCTTATTTACAACAATATTAATTAAAATGGTACAGTGTATCTAACAAAAACTCTCCCTGAAAAGAAATGTCTTCAATTTTGACTTTTTCTTAGCAATGTCAAATTAAAGTTTAATAAATAGTTTATTGGTCAGTTTGTAGTGCGCGGTCTCGTCCTGTAATGACAGTGGAGTCGGGATAATTGCGGTCTTTGAAAAATTTGCACATTTCGTCTGACTTGGCTGTGAAGTCAGAGTCATCGCTATATAGACGTCGTAGTCTATGTCAAAGTTCTTGTTCGAAGTGCATGCTAACAATTCCGTTCATTTTTTTTTTGTTTCATGTAATTTATCAAACTTTGACAGAGCTAAGAAATGTATTGATCAGTTTTGAATTTATCCGTTTTAAATAATAGATAACAACAACAGAAGAAAACCTTTGAACTGTCTTCGAAGTAAACACAATTACTTACCTCTTTTCTTTCTTTAATCGCTCGCCTCCGTTCGCTTGCAGCTCGCTTTTTAATATATGGGGACTGGACTTCTTCTTAAAAATGGTTGGATCTGCAGCAGGTTTTTTCTTTCTTTTGTGGGTTTTTCCGCCGAGATTATGCCGGTGATCGACTTCGAAACAGTCATCGGTGAAGTGATCCGAACAAATGAAAATGTGTTCCAGTTTTGGCAAGAACTTCTTGTCCCGGCGCAGTTTAATTATAGCCATTCTCGAGTGATGTTTTTTCTTGAAACCGTTAAACGATGAAACGAAACACCTATTTCGCTGTCTCTTTGAGACCTATTTGAGCAGTATCTGACTCGTCCCCAGTCGTCTCTCTTATCTCCTGTTAATATTTAGCGCGGCCGAGGGGAGCGCAAGGGGTGATGGGAAGGAGGAAAGGCGGGAGACGACTGGCAGATCCTGTTTCCAAGATGGCGGACAGAGCAATGGCGGCGTTTTGATGAAATAGGCGCTATTAAAAGAGAACGCTTTCCGCCGCCCTTTGAAGCTAAAATCTGCTCTGCCGTAAACAATCGCGAGGTTTTGTTTACAGTCAAAGTCTTATTTGCACACCACACAACTCTTCTACTCAGTTCTACGACGATTGCCGTTTACTTCTGGTACAGAGACCTCAGACTAACTAGATCGTTTCCAAAATACTTCCCTTAAGCGTCTACGAACTTGTATTTATTTCTCATTTACACGAGAAAGTCAAACTTCAACTGAAAGCTACGTTAAACGTCTGTTTCCTTTCGCTCTGTGGTGTCCTACAGTTTCCTGTGGAAGTGTTGTGATTATTTCGGTCAAGGAGTCAAACTGATCATGACAGCTAAATTTAAAATCTCATATTTTCAAGGATCCGCACTTCAGGCCTTTATATCTCTCAATGAACTTACTGCCGAAAAGTTGTAGCCTTTGCAATGCCAATTTATTCTGGAAACGAACGGCTCAGCTAAAATTGCAAAACCCGGCCAGGAATATAAATTACGTAGCATTCGCGGCACTCAAATCACACAGAGAAAATGACTCGCACACGACGACACATCAATATTGTAATACAAAATTAAGGTTTAATTTAGGGATCCATACCTCTCAATAAATACAAAATCATACTTCCTCTCGATTCCTCTCTTCAAATGTTCAGCGCGCGTTTCTGCTTGTAAGCTTATGTCGTCGAAGGGTTGTAAACATCGCGAGTAAGTACTCGACTTTAGCAAGCGTCTTGACCGGTTCGCTGATGTTCTATTAAATACACCCGTAAAAAATGCATTTCTAACGGCCAGACATCACTGAAACTTCGTCAACTACGCCATTCCACAACTCTGAGTGCATGGAAAAGAAATAATCGAAGAAAAACGGCCTCGCGCAACTTTTCGACTCTTGGCACAACTTTTCGACACAGGATCTGCCAGTCGTTTCTCTCCTTCGCTTTCCTCCTTCCCAGCATCCCCCGCGACTTGCGACTCCCAACAAAGGACTTCTCTTCTCGTTAATATTAACAGGAGACAAGAGAGACGACTGGGGACGAGTCAGGAGCAGTATGGTGCTGATTAAACGTCTCCGTCTAACTGATCAATATCGAGTTGTTCATCAGTCTGACAATCGTTAAAGTAGCCAAAGAGAGTGGTGACGAAAATATAAGACCCCGATGAGAGAGGGTTGCATGATAACAGTTTAATCTGAATGCAGTGGTGTTAAACTAGAACGAGATCAGTACAATCACTTATGTGCACTTTAAGGTAATTCCCTGGTAATAGAACCAAACATAGATTTCCGATGAAACTTGGTACACTTTTGTAACAAGTCAAGGAGATAATAAAAAACGTAATCAAAAGAGGGGGTCACCGTGCTCGTTTCCACGCCACAATGCTGACGAGTGCGGTCATTTTGGCCCCTTTTGGCAAAAACCGTGCGCAGCAAATAAGTTCGATGTTTTTCAATGCAGCCGTGATATCGCACAGAGTTTGACTTTATTCCATTGTTTATTCACCGACGTTCCAGAAAAATGTCTTCGATTTCCTTTGTATTTACTTTACACTCCAAAGTAGATTCAAATTGGATATGCGCTGTGGGACCGTAGTGGCTCCCTCCGGAGAATTTAGTTAAATTGCCAAAAAACTGATCATAGATTTCTGCCCATCTTTTTCTTGTGTAATGTAGATACTGTTCTTATTAAAATTATGAAATAAAAAATGGGGGTCACCGTGCTTGTTTAGAAGAAAACGACCATTTATTTCCCAGCCAAGCTTTGTCTGAAAGAAATCCTGTAATGTTCTGTATGAGCGCGCGCTCGTACTCGCGCTAAATGACGCGTGGCGCGCGCAAATGACGCAAGAAATTATGCGCAGTAAGGATGCGCAATGCAATACCAAGGAATCACCTTAAGGACGATGCCTCCTATTGTTACTGCGCATACGTTATGCGCATAATTTCTCGCGTCATTAGCGCGCGCTCGAGCGCGCGCACATACAGAACATTGCAAAACCTCTTTAAGGCTAAGTTCGGCAGGGAAATAAATGGTCGTTTTCTTCATATAACTTACAAAAACGCCTGGCTACCCCTACTTTTTATGTTATAAAATGGAAGCGGTAAGCCTATTAAACATATGACTAATTTTTTGTTGTGTGCAAAAGTTATTTAGACTGTATTTTTGGTATACCAGAAGAGAGCTGTCAGGGTTGATAATGGCTACGTTGCGATGATTTTTAATTAAAAAACACATAAACAGTAGTTGTTATATTACCATTTGTTAAGTATTTTAAAGCTTTTTATATTTATTGTTGCTTTCGTGTATGTCAAGGCAAATTCAAAGGGAATCTGCGAAAAAATATTT
Source organism: Desmophyllum pertusum (assembly GCA_029204205.1). NCBI lineage: Eukaryota > Metazoa > Cnidaria > Anthozoa > Scleractinia > Caryophylliidae > Desmophyllum > Desmophyllum pertusum. The sequence continues at coordinate 2,339,366 of MU826352.1, forward strand.
GTTTTCTTTTTTTTCCCGAGAAAATGCTATTTCAGCATTTTTTCCAGATTGAAGCTTGATTATCTCTGAAAAATGCGTGGTTACCCCCAATTTTCTTTTGGGAATCCAATAGCCCTTGCTAAGATCTGGTTTTCCCGCATAGTCATAAACCGCGCAAAAATACTTTGGTATTAGGAGGGACCGTCCTTAATGGGTTTTATCTTGCCGGTATTTCCTTTATTTTTCCTCAGGTCGTCGCTTCTCTGCAAAACTGGACATACCGAATAGAAAACTGCCGCAAATTCATATTAAGCTGAGCGGAAAATCAATACCAGCACCTGAACGACCACCTCTTGTTCGGTAATCGTACGAAGTTTCGTTATCTTAGGTTCTACCTGAGTTGAGAAAACGGAAAGTTGAAAACTGGAAAATTTAGAGACGTTTGTATGACTGGGGGTATACACTGTAATCCCAAACAACGAAGGACATCAAGCGCTTAAACATGTTTTTGACCAACGTACCACCAAGGAGCCTAGCACTGAAACACTACTCCGCCTAGCCGAATTAGTTTTAACACTAAATTGTTTTTCATTCTCTGGGAATTTTTACAAACAAGTCAATGGAGTCGCAATGAGAACAAAAATGCCGGGGACCAAGTTATGCCACATTGAAAATCAACTTTTAAATCAATATACCGGACCTAAACCAGAACTTTTCGGCCGCTACATCGACGACTGCTTCGGCGCTGCCTCTAGTGTACTAAAGACGAACTCAATCAATTCATTACTTTTGTTAACTCATTTCATCCAGCCCTTAAATTTACGTGGGAAATTTCTGAATCTTCAATCGCCTTTTTAGGCTACAAACCAATGGACTCCCACAGCTATTTACTTCAGTCATCTTCTCACCCACCGCATGTTAAAAACTCCATCCCTTATTCTCAATTCCTTAGACTACGACGTCTATGTAGCGATGACTCTGATTTCACTTCACAGCCAAGTCAGACGAAATGTGCAAAATTTTCAAAGACCGCAATTATCCCGACTCCGCTGTCATTACAAGACGAGACCGCGCACTACAAACTGACCAACAAACCGCGCTACAAACGTCACAAAGGTCTAAGGAAGAGAGAATTCCATTTACACTTACCTACCACCCACAAAACCATGCCGTGAAAAACATAATTTTAACTAACTTCAAACTATTCCAAGACGACCCGGAAACAGGCAGAATTTGTTCACCACCACCACTTGTTTCCTTCAAACGAGACAAGAATCTCGGCAACTTTTTAGTCAAAAGTTCTTTAAAAACCGACGAACAACCAGGTTCTTTCAAATGCGCGCGCGCGCGATGTATCACTTGTCCCTTCATTCACAACACTGTCAACATCTCAGGTCCAAAACGCTAAATCAAAATCACCGATCATTTTGACTGCACATCCACTAATGTAATCTACTGCATAACTTGCACTCTGTGCAAAATGCTTTACATTGGAGAGACAGGAAGAAGACTAGGAGATCGTTTCCGCGAACATTTGAGAGACGTTAAAAACTGAACGATAGAGACGCCTCTAAACCTGTGTCTAAACACTTTAATCTTCCCGGTCATTATTTTGAAAACATGATTGCTTGCGGCCTTTCCCTTCACCAAGGCAACAATGAAAGTCGCAAAACTTCAGAACACAAATTTATCTTTCAAATTGGCAACTTGGCTCCCCATGGGATAAACGAACGCTTCTCGTTTAATTAACTAATTTATTCATGCATTCTCCGTTACCATGCTTCCTCCAATCACAGAACTCCAAATGCTCTAGTTTTTAAACACACATACAACCCACAATCCTCCAATTTGCTCCGACGAATGGCTAACGCTCGAAACGTCAGCTTCTAGAAATTCGCTACGGCGGTTTATTTACCGGCTTTATCAACTCCGAGTTGATAATCAACATAGTGTTTCACTTGCCCGCCGACGCAGCACCACAGTTTCATTAGAAACTAATCACTTTGTTCTGTACTAACAACATTGTGTATGCTAGGTTTGAAGTTTTTAGAACTTTTCTGTGCGTTTTTATGAACATTTTTAGGGTTTTTGTGCGCTAAGAATTATGGGTAAATGTACCAGTCGCCATCTTTTTTCCTACGGTGGATTACAAACATGGTCTATATCTATGTTCATTACGTAGCCGCTGTTCCAAGTCTCAAGTTTATTTTTTTCACCACACAAATTACAAAAGAGGATAAGAAAACTTCTAAAGACGACGAGAATTCCTAACGCCATCACATAATCGAGCCGCTACCTTCCCAAACCACTAATAGGCCATTTTCGAGATGCCGTTTGACTCTGTTTCAAAACGAGTCCTGGGGCACAGCCTTTCATATGGAAACTAGTTTTATTTGCATGACAATGAACTTGATAAAGCATAAAGTACCTTACGTACAGCGTATTTTAAAACCAATGTTCTTTTATTGATGACGCTACCGTTGCCACTCGACAAAGTTTTTGATTAATTTTTGACATCTTTTTTACAACTTTGATGGGTTCCGTTTTGTGGCGCCACATTTGAACTAGACTAGCAACTAAAACCATTCAAATTTCACGACTCCGCCTCCAACACTCCTTGGATTTTGATTGGTCAAGTCAAACGGAACCCATCCGAAAGTCGTCAAAAAGTTGTCAAAAAGATGTCAAAAATTAATTAAACACTTTGTCGAGTGGCAACGGTAGCGTCATCTTCACTGTATTAATAATTATAATAATAACTAACTTGTATAACGCTTATACATTGCGGTTCTAAGCGATTTACAAATTTTAATTTGAAAATTGCTTTAAAATGTCAACATTTACACTACATAAAATATAGCTATAGGAATGGTATCCCAAAGCTCAGTAGCAATAACTAAAAAGGCACGGTGATCATAAGATTGAAGATTAAAATCGCGGTTTATGACGCATGTAGTGTCAGATGATGAACGAAGCTGTCCCTGAGAACGTGGATAAAAATCAAACATTTCCCTAAGATCGACAAGACAGGACCATTAAAACCCGGTAATAGTTAATAAAAGAAACTTAAAAAGATTGCGCTGTTCCTCTATGGGTAACCAAAGAAGTTCCATTAGGGCAGGTATGATGTGATCATTTTTTAGAGGCAGTTACAACTCGTGCAGCAGCGAGCAGCAGTGTTCTGTACGTCCTTCTTAGGCAAGCCATATAAAAGAGAATTACAGTAATCAAGTTATCAAGTTCCATGCAACCTACAGAAATGCGTGCATGGTTGTGTGTAACATTTTCGCGTTCTGCCAAATATCCACTTGTATATACTACCAAATTCTTAGTGAAACACACTTAGTAAATCCACGTTACATTTAAGTCACCGAAACATATTTGAGAAATGTACAGCTTGCTCTTCGTGTACAGTTGATAATTTTCAGTATTGCTCTTCCGTGCCTGTAACAGCACATTTCCAAGTCTCTAGCTTCCCGACTATGCACTAAACTAAGAGAGCAGCTTTTTCATTTTGTTTTGGCAACTTTACCTGTGGATATTAAATTCATTTTTTACATATCTGCAACTCGAGCCATTTCACCCAAGACACTTCCTTCCCTATTCACTAGTGCATCAAACCTGTCAAACTCATCAACTTCGCCATTTTTCAAAACTAAAATCATGTCACAGTCTCTGATGGTTTTCAATCGATGAGCTACAGTAATGACTGTGGAGTCTCTCAGTTTCTCACGCACTACGTTCCAGATTGTTTGTTCTGTGTCTGGATCCACGTGTGCAGTAGGCTCATCCAATATGATGATCTTGCTTTGTTGCAACAGCACACGAGCCAAACAAATTAACTGTCGTTCCCCTACACTGACATTTGCACCATGTTCCAACAATTCGTGATCCAGCTGTCCTTCAAGTCTTTCTACCAACTGTGTCAGTTGCACATCTTCTAAAGCTCGCCACAAATCTGCATCTTGAAATTGCGCCATAAGATCGAGATTTTTTCTCAGCGATCCACTGAAAAGGACAGGACTTTGCCCAAGAACGGATATACATCGTCGAGCGTCTTGATGGTTGATCTCTTTTATACGAACATCATCGACAATTATCTCTCCATCAGCCTCTGGCATGCGCATAAGAGCTGCTACAAAAGACGACTTCTCTGCACCAGTGCGGCCTGCAACACCGATCTTTGCTCCTCCTTTAATGTTAACATTTATCTTCTTCAGTACTTGAGGTCCCCCCGGATAGTACGTGAGTGATACATCTTGGAGTGAAATAGTTCCTTCGCGTGGCCAGCGTTCCGGTGGAAGTCGTTCCACGTTAATTGTATCCAGGCTCAGAGTCCAGCTTGGTGTACGTCAAAACTCGTTCAACTGACGTCATGAAATTCTCGACTTCCGAGACTCTTTTGACAGCGAATTGAGCCATACATACAGTCTGAATGATGTAAACCAGACCAAGTCCAGCAAAAGCTGTTTCAAAAAAAAGAGAAAACATTTTTGTTTTCCAATAGGCCATTTCCGAGTTCCCTTGACCTCTGATTCAAAACGAGTCTAAGACAGTGCGAAACCTTTCATATGAAAATGAGTTTTACCCAAATGTAAATCAAGCTCGTTTTCATATGAAAGGTTTCGCACTTGGAATCATTTTGAAACAGAGATAAAAGGCAACTCGGAAATGGCCTATTGCACTTTCTCTTGCCTATCAGAAAATGATTGTTTTTTTAAGTAATTCATTTTGCGTGAAAAGTAACTCAAGAGAGTGGCCGTTTCAAGCAGATATCGAACGGACAGAAGCTTATACCAAATAGAAAACGTTTTTCGTCATTCCATAGAGTTACGGTAACACGAGTGACGTGGAAACAAGTGCCGCAGGCGAGTGTTTCCACGACAATTTCAAGTTCTCCCAAACTTTCACGAGTGTTACAATATTTATATAGAAACACAGGGAAAATATTTTCTAGAAGAAGTTATCTGTTTCCATAGAGTTTTGGTAAATGGTAAATGGTTTTGAGCCAATCAGAGCGCGCGTAGTAACTTGTTTATTTCATAAAATGGATTACATCCATCTGCCTCGTTCATATAGAAAGGATATTAATTCTGAACATAATCACATATAGATATTGCAACTACCCGCAGTATGTTAATCCAGCAATAGCAAGGCAAAGTAACCGCACCAAGGTTCCTAAAGGTCTGACTTGCAAGTTCCGTATTTCAATTCTGGTATGCAATACATTTTAAAGAATCACAGAGGCCACCAATGCAATAAAGGAAGCGTGGTGCATAACGAAAGACACTCTGATAGCATTCTTTCTGGTGTTAGACCCGGAAAGTCACATAACTGTTTTACTTGACTTTTTTCAAGATATACCTACCAGCATCTTGAGACAACACAACTGCCGCAAGAGCCACTGCAACAATTAACAGGGAAGCGAGAAGGTCCAAGCGCACACCAAGCCATCTCCCACTTGCCATCACCATAATGTACGACTGATTATGAATATCTTGGTATCTACAAGGAGAAAGCTATAGTTACTTATAACTCATCAGTTGTAGGAAAGTGACTGAGAGAATGTTTTGAGAATGATACTTTTTAAAAACGAATTTGGGCGATAATCGGGTAAAACGGCTCTGGAGGATTCGAACCAAAAAGAAAAAAGGAAAAAAGAAAAAAGACCTCAGGCGGATTCGAACCCTCGCCGCCAGTCCCGAAGATCAGATTCTACAGATCCTCAGCGCATGCGTAAATTTACATATAAGCCCTTATTCTAGAAAGAAAGGTACCACATGGAGAGCAAAGCGTTGTCCGAAACAAATATATATTGTGCTAAATACAAGTAGTAATCACGCAGATAGATCACCCGTGGTGAGCACGCGTGACCCCCCAGTATTTATTAATTCATATTAATTAATCAATTGATCATCAAAGTTTACGGCATAGCTAACTAGCGAACTAGCTTCTTATCATGGACACATCCATACCTACAGTGACTCAGTACAGAGCAGTTTGCACCAAAAAGGATTATTGATTTTGTCAAGTATTCGACTATAAATACAAATATTAAAGCGATTCGACGATACTCCAAGGGCTACGCTGGTATTGCAATTTGCTCAACTTAGCAATGTTGTGCATGACCATTTGACAGCGTCGGCGTCGCAACACCAACTAGGAAATTTTAAAGTGTCACCATAGGCGGCAATTGTGGTTTTCGGTCATTTAACCGAATTATATCAAAATTTAAAACACAACGGTAAGCATCAACACGACCAGTTGTGATCAATAAACAATTCATCAAACCAACATCAGCGAATTTAACCAGTTCTGGTCAAGAAACAAAGACCAGTTGCAACAACCAAAGGTTACTTGTGGTCAAGAAAGAATGACCAGTTCTGGTAAAAGCAAAACAATAACAATAACACGTTGTGCTATCCCTCGCCTATGAGACTTACTCGCATTGAAGAATCAAACAAGCCCGTTAAATTATGGTTATTCAAATGCACACACTGTTTAACCTCAACGATTGCAATGTGCAAAACCCTCTTAGAACTGTAAGAATTGCAAAATGAAAAGTGGGCCACCCTCCTAAATGTTTGCGTCTTATATGATCAAGTTTTGCAATTCAGGATATGATGGTGCCACACCTGAATGTTATTTTTACTCTTACTCCTCGGCACTCTCGACCCCCTTGACTCCCTCCATTTGCAAAGTAAAACACTCTCTTACATACCTGTAAAACTGATCCACAAAATCCCTTTGTCTTCCTCTTGTCCGAATCGTGTCCAGTCCATCCAGGGTCTCCGAAATGTGAGAGAACACTGGACTTCGGTATATGGACTCTAACCTCTTCAGCTCTCTGGACGTCTTCAAGTAGTACATCGAAATGTACACGACTAAAACAGTCATTGGAACAACAACAAATATAAGCCAAGGATTTGTGACAGTTGGCACAAGAACTGTTATCAATACCAACAAGACTGACTGGATTGCCATGAGGAACGTTTTTGGTAACACCTCGTCCATGCAGCCTACGTCTTTAGAGAATCGATTCAGAATTCGACCAACAGGATTTGAATCGAAGAACAGAACCGGTGCTTGTAGAACAGCCACAACCATTTTGCCATGTAGTCGCTCAGAACATCTTAGAGAAACCAAAAGGAATCCATATGCTCGAATGATGGAAAATATGAAAGACGCGCCGACTAGACAGCCATAGATAGTTAGATTTGAATTATCTTTCTGATCTTCAGGGAGCTTCTTTGTCAGAAACGAGAGCCACACATCAGGAGCAACTATCATTACTGAGAAAGAAGAAGAGGGCAATTATTTTACACGTACGAATTAAGCAAGAATATTAAGAACGAATGTCGCTAAGGATGGAGCCAAATTGGAAATGGTCAAAATAAAGTTCCCTTCATATTTTGTGCGGTAGTTAGCCCTTGGGGTGGAAACATTCATTGTATAAAACTCCAAACGCGGGACACTTGGTGTGTTTATCTTTTATGGTGTCCGCTGACCGAAAAAGGTAAACATTCGTCCCGGCTTATTTGGAGTTTTATACAACCAAACAGGGATACTTCAAAAGGATTTATATATAGCCGCTAACTGATTTATAACTCAGGATTTATAGCTGAGAATTGTGGAGCTCGAGAGATCGGACATTTCTAAAAGAACAAGGAGGTTACCTGTAAAGAGCATTCATCACGGCCTGACAAGAAGTGATCCAACATGGCGGTGACAGCATCGATCAGTGGAGCATCATGAAGCTGTTTGTAGTATTTTGTGGATAGTTAGCAGCTGCAGCAAATTCCAGATAATATTTCCAGTTTAAATAAACCATTTGGGGCTGATCCAACTGACGAGAACTATAGTTTCAAGACTTTCAACATGATTATCTGGGCCTAACGAAAGCATCGATGAATTATATATTCGGCGTGATTCCTCGTGGCCTCTGAGATGTTTCTTGAAGTTACTACTTAATAAATTGTATAAGTTTTATTTCTGTGGTTTAATGGACTACACAACTCAGTTTTATATTTTTTTGGCCGGTTACTTGAGTGGTATTATTTGCATAAATTAACAGTTTCACCACTGGATGTGCTATTCAAAACATTTTTGTTTCTGAAGTTGCTTAAATGTAAGCTGTAAAAGTGAAATATTTTCAAATTATTGATGATAGAGAAACAGTGTAGTGGTAATTTGCTACAAATAGCATTATTTAAGCCCCAGAAAGTTGGCATTGAAAATGACGGAAAATTAACATTTTGCCGTGGGTATGAATTCTAAATTGTGTGTTCTGCAAAAAATAATTGAGTGCCCGCGGACGTTTTAGTACCAAAAGATTCACAAAGGACGAAATATTCATTTGCAACTTCAAATTTGATCAAAATATGAATACCAGTTTGATTTTATTTTAGCCAAAGATGTCTCATTTTCAGTTTTTTAAAAAGGCGGTTCCCCCGCATACAAAGGACAGGGGGCCAGGGAACCCCAGGGGGCAAACTGAAAATCCATTGCCAGTTTTGTAGAGTGGAAGGATGATATTATACCAGGATGTCAGCAGAATTTTAAGAGGCAGTCTCTGTAAAAGCGGTCCACTGATTTCGGTTCGGAAAATCAATTTCCTTTAAACTTTGCCCACGAATCTATCTTAATCTAAAAGTAAATGAAACGACCTTAGTTTTTGCAAATATCTCTAAAAAAAAGTTTATGGCCCAAAATCGCTTGAACTGTGAACGGCCAATTTTTAGCAATGGCGAGAAGCAAAAATAGCAAATATTGGCGAGCTCAACGCTTCAAAATGCTCAAATTACAAGGACATTGTTTACATTCCTGGATTAAATTGGTCCTTTATCAATGTAAAGCACACAATTTGGGGTTGTTTTAAATACATTTACAATAAGAAAATATTTTTTGTTTGAAACCTACTTCGCCATTACCGCCAACGGCTCAAAAATGCACATTTTCAACGCGGCATTGCGCAAAAGTCCCACTTCTTCCACGCAATATTTCTATGCAGATCGACTAAAATGAAGTCAAAGAGCAAGGAAATATAAAAATATGTTGTGGTTTAAGCGAAATTTTAGCACAGCCGATCGACAAATTTAGTACTTTTTCGAAAATGTCTGTGTTCATTGCAAGAAGAAAGGCCTTCATACGAAACGAATTTAGTATGAATACCACAATATTTCTCTAGTATTGTGAGTCTGCAAGACTTCTAAATAGAATTCAACACGATAAAACATAATTTAGGTAATAAAATTATTGGGGGCTGGTCGAATAAGTACTGCCACCTACCTGAGCGAAAACCGCTACTTTCACTTGCAGCTCTTAATTAGCCTGGCCGGTCCCTGTTGAGCGATTCCCCTACTCAAAAATATAGCTTCAATAATAAGAGCCAGATCTATAAAATACATTTGTATATGTACATATGTAAACTGATTTCTTTTCAAATTTAAGAAGAGTTATTTTAGGATGAATAAACTGTTAACAAATCAGCCGTGTGTTAATTTATTCCGCATTCCTTTCTGGACCTTTCTGGCTTTGATTTAATTTCCTACTGAACAAATCACCAAATGTGAAAGATTTGTGCTAAATCATAGTGATAATCCAGATGATTTAGTTCCACAAATTAAATGAGAAAACAAGAAAGTGGACAAAACGTCATCGATCGGTAACTCTTTTATACAGTTCAAATAAAAGTTATGTCACGCAATCCAATATGACACATCCAAGTATGCGCCAACTGAAGATTTCTTTGAATTACCTATATAAACATACTTAAAGGTTTTCTCTTTCAAACTGGTTTATTGTTTTCTTTGTTCCAATTATTCATGGAGAAGCGGTGTAAGAAGCCATCCATTTTTTTTAAAGTTTGATTATGTAGTCTTTCTGGTCTTCTACCACTTCCCGTGCGCAATAAAATTTAAAATGTTTTTGGAAGAACACGCTCAATGACCTAATTTTAGAAGGAGTCGATTACATGGCGAATTTCTTCCCGGGCTGGAATTCTCAGCCCAGTCAAACGGCCTAGGATGCCTATGTAATAATGTAATCGGAATGGAATTTCAGTGAACTTGGGCATGGGCAGTGATTGTGTTTTTAGAAAAAACCAAGATGGCGGCTGCGAAGGAGAACATGTTCCAGTGGAATAAAGGCAATAAACACCATTCTGGAACATCTGCCCCTATCATATTTTGCCATCATTGGTCTGTGCGTCCATTTATCACCCAGAACGACCTAACCTTTCGTCGGTGACACGACGAGCTTGAAGATGTCTTCTCCGGCTTTCTGTGCAGCTATTAAACTCTTCCTGGCGAACATTTGTGTTACCAAAGACAGGTTTCGTATGTGTTCCATCATCTGGTAGGCTGCTACCATCCCAAAAAGTTGAAAATTGAGCTCTAACAAAAGGCTAAATTGCGAGATCTAGAGAAGCAATGTGCCCATTTTCACAAGTCGTATCCTTGACGCCATGTTGATTCTCTGGTGACTATTCCAGCGCAATTTCAAATTTGGCGCCCGGGCTTATATTTCAACCCGGGCTGAAATTCGTCATGTAACAAAATTCCAGTCCCCTTACCGGCTTCAGCCCGGGCTGAAATTCGCCATGTAATCGGCCCCAAACCCGAAAGGTGAGAGCAACAAAAATAGACGATATAACAACGCCGCGCACACGTCAATGTTAGTTTGAAACACTTTTGCATGAGTTTCACGTTTTTTTCAGGTGTCAAACTTTTTATCGTACTCATCAAAGTATAGAGTAGTTTGAGGGGTATATCCGAGTATGGTCATTGAGATTTTTATTAGAGACCTTTTCAACTCCTGTCATTTATCTCGAACTGAAACGAGCATATTCGTACCAAGAGCAGGTGCTTAGTAAAGACCATCGCTGTATCGATCCCTTGCACCGCGGTGACAAAATCTCCTCAGCAGCGTAGCAGTGGCGAAGAAAACAATCAAACTTCACAGTGTGACTATCCCGATTGGACAGCAGCCTGCAGTGCTTTTTTTGCAATGTAATGTAAAGTAATGTAATTGTAGGCGAATGTATTAGAATGTAAATTAATTATTGTACGTAGATCGACAAACTAGTTTTTAGTATATGTAACTTGTTTGTGTTTAAATAAATAAAGTATTAAAAAAAATGGTTCTCGTAGGAGCACGAGATATGTCCAGGTATGTACTCGCCTCGCGCTGCACCGAGAAGCCTGAAAAACCGCCTGTTCTGCATGCTAAGAAAGATTCGGAAAGCCAGATAAGTGAATAAGTAATGGTAATTGGACCGACTGGAGTACAATTCGAAATATAATCGTATCAATAACAAAATTCTCGTTTCTGATTGGTTGCTCGCGCGCCTATTTGTTACATAATTATATTGCTAGTGTAAAATCCTATTCAAGAAACTATCCAATTATTTCCCAAATTGGACAGCACAAGTTCCCGTGCACAATATAATTAACACGTAATACGTCTATGAACTGTCCAATTTGGGAAATAACTGACTGCTAAATTGGACCCGGCCTACGGCCTCGTCCAATTTAGCAGTCCTCGAAATTTTTATCATCCAATTATTTCCCAAATTGGACAGTTCGTAGTCCTAGTACATATACTAATCAATTAATATGTAGTTAGTAACCCGAACTGGCAAGAGGATATTCCGCTGTACAATCGAAGAAAACTAACTTTTATTATTAGTCCAGTTACACATTCAAGAAAATGAAACTTGCGAAAGAAAACATGGTAAGGGGAACTTGCTGTTCGTTCACGCAATCAAATAAAACTTGTCCAGGATTCCTTGTGTCCATGATAATTGTTTTGAAATCTATTAATAATAGTTTCGCGCCATGCTGTGAAAGTTTTTTATTTATTTAATTTTATTTCCTCCGACATCTCGAACTGACCAATCAGTTAGCTAAAACACAGCTCAGCTATGGACTGAAATTTCAAAAAATTACATCCTCTCTTGCTCTCACTTAGTTTCCTTTCGATCTGGTTTATATTTTTTTTAACAAGACCAAATGAGTTGCTTATTAGGTTTCGAGTTTATCATCTAAATTAAGTATGTTTTTCCGTTCTATTAAAATAAATTTTAGATTTAGAAGCATTTGAATTAGATGCACGGGAAGAGGACCATTATAAAGACAAGAAAGTGTAAGACTTAAAAAAACGACATGGCTGTCACGTGTATAATCGGTTCAAACGACAACATTACACCACTTGGAGAACAAAAATGTACATAAGTTATATGTACCCTGGACTTCCTCAATCTCAATCAATTATATTACATTTAGGAAACATTGTTTTCAAAGAGATCTTGACTTGGCGCATATACTTGGAATGTGTCGTATTGGATTGCGTGACATACTTTTCATGCGATTTCTAGCGATGTTTTGTCCACTTTCTTTCGTTGTTTTCTAATTTTATTTATGGAACTAAATCATTTGGTTTATTGACTGTGAGTTAGCAGTAATCTTTCACATTTGGCCTGATTTGTTTTAGGAAATTATAGTTTATCAAAGCCAGAAAGGTCCAGAAAGGAATGCGGAATAAATTAAACACACGGCTAATTTGTTTGCAGTTTATTCATTCTATAAAGTACTCTCCTTAATTATTTTAAAAGAAATCAGTTTAAATATGTACATATAGAATTATATTTTATACTTCTGGTTCTTATCTTCAGTCTCACTTTTATTGAAGCTATATTTTTGAGTAGGGGAATAGCTCAACAGGACCGGCCGCGGGCTAATTAAGAGCTGCAAGTGAAAGTGAGCGGTTTTCGCTCAGGTAGGCGGCAGTACTTATTCGACCAGCTCCCAAGAATTGTATTACCTAAATTATGTTTTATCGTGTTGAATTATATTTAGAAGTCTTGCAGACTCAAAATACTAGAGAATTATTGTGGTATTTATACTAAATTCGTTTTGTATGAAGGACTTTCTTCTTGCAATGGACACAGACATTTTCGAAAAAGTACTAAATTTGTCGATCGGCTGTGCTAAAATTTCGCTTAAACCACAACATATTTTTATATTTCCTTGCTCTTTGACTTCATTTTAGTCGATCTGCATAGAAATATTGCGTGGAAGAAGTGGGACTTTTGCGCAATGCCGCGTTGAAAATGTGCATTTTTGAGCCGTTGGCGGTAATGGCGAAGTAGGTTTCAAACAAAAAATATTTTCTTATTGTAAATGTATTTAAAACGACCCCAAATTGTATGCTCTACATTGATAAAGGACCAATTTAATCCAGGGATGTAAAAAAGGCTCTGTAATTTGAGCATTTTGAAGCGTTGAGCTCGCCAATATTTGCTATTTTTGCTTCTCGCCATTGCTAAAAATAGGCCGTTTACGGTTCAAGCGATTTTGGGCCATAAAATTTTCTTTTGGAGATATTTGCAAAAACTAAGGTCGTTTCATTTACTTTTAGATTAAGATAGATTCATGGGCAAAGTTTAAAGGAAATTGATTTTCCGAACCGAAATCAGTGGACCGCTTTTACAGAGACTGCCTCTTAAGTTCTCAAGAAATAAATAATCGGCCATAACGATCAGTTGTGGCTATGTCTAAAATAAGGAACGGGGAATGGGGGAACGGGAATGGGGGAATGGGGAACGGGAATGGGAATCCTCTAAAAGGCGGAATCTCTAAAATAGGGAATCTCTAAAAGGCGGAATATCTAAAAAGAGGAATCTCTAAAAGGCGGAATCTCTAAAATAGGGAATCTCTAAAAGGCGGAATCTCTAAAAGGAGGAATCTCTAAAAGGCGGAATCTCTAAAAGGCGGAATCTCTAAAAGGCTGAATCTCTAAAAGGAGGAATCTCTAAAAGGCGGAATCTCTAAAAGGAGGAATCTCTAAAAGGAGGAATCTCTAAAAGGCGGAATCTCTAAAAGGCGGAATCTCTAATAGGCGGAATCTCTGAAAGGCGGAATCTCTAAAAGGAGGAATCTCTAAAAGGAGGAATCTCTAAAAGGCGGAATCTCTAAAAGGCGAGTTTTCGTTGATATCAATATATAGAGGTTATTCAGCGGAAAGTTGTGTAATACGGCTGGGTATTTTTACGAGTCAGTTTTTATTTTTTCGAGCCTTTAGGCGAGAAAAAATAAACACTGACGAGTAAAAATGCCCAGCCGTATTACACAACTTTCCGCTGAATAAATTGTTTATTATACGACATAATATATTTCCTAAAATATAGGCTTTCAACTGAGTGTTTTCCGTAGCGCGCGGTCAGGGGGACTGAGACCCGTGTAATACGGTCTCGTATCTGCTCTCGTCTTTGTGCGTATAGATCGTTTTCACTCACGTGACCAAATCCTTGACTACGGTTACTACGCCGCCATATTGGTGTACCAAATTTGTAAACAAAGCGACCGCGGCTTTTGAATGTGAGTCATATTTTGTGTCTGATCGTGGGCTGTGGCAATAAAAGCGGACGAAATAATTATATAAAGGATTGTACTTTGCAAGAGTGCCTTCGATTGTTATTAAAATAAAGGGGGAAAAGCCAGATAATTATCCGAAGAGAGAAGATCGCGGTGGATTTCGGCGATTTACAGGGATGCCTCGCGGATACAATTTTGGAAAACGATCGCGTATGTGAAAAGCATTTCGTTTCTGGACGGGCAGCCAAAAACTTGGGATAAATTCAACGTTGACTGGGTGCCAACTTAGTATTTAGGGCATAACAAGAAGGCAGATCGAGAAGAAGCGGCAAAAAGAAGCGAGAGGGCGAGGGAACGCGAACTCACAAAGAAGCCTGAGTTTGCTGAAAGAGAGCCTGAAATAACTCGAGGCAGAGAGAGAAGCGAAGAGGCAAGAATTTTATGCAGAAAATTTCAAATTTAGCCGAAGTAAAGTTTATATCTCGGAAGGTATGTTTATATGACAGTTTACCATTTAGCTTTGTCCACGCTTCTATGTAGAACTGAAAGAACACTAGCTACATGCGAACAAGATTCTGCTAGCCCGGCCTTGCAACCTAGACAATGAGCAGACAAAACTGTTCCTTCTTTTCCCGTGATAATCCAAATCGGGATCAAAGAGTTGTTCATATGCTGTGAATGTCTTACCTTCGCTAAAACAACAAACTTGTTTGCGATACATACAATGTACATTGTTATGTGGCCTTTTACGCTAATAATGAATCCAGATACTATTTGATTATATAACCTTCGAGGCTTCGGAAAGCTTTAAACTGCTGCTGGGTGTAAAAGCTAGTCTCCAACACCATAGAACAAAAGATCTGTTGATTCCCGGTGATTTGATAAATGCGAATTTTGTATTGACCTCACTCTACAGAGAGAATTTAAATTTAGCAAATAAGTGAATCTGTATATATAATAATACAGACGCAAAACTTCGCCGTTAATTAACGGCGAAATATTTCATCTGTATATAAGGATGAACCTAAAACTTCGCCGTTAATTAACGGCGAAATATTTCATCTGTATATAAAGATGCACCAAAAACTTCGCCGTTACTTAACGGCGAAATATTTCATCTGTATATAAAGATGAACCTAAAACTTCGCCGTTAATTAACGGCGAAATATTTCATCTGTATATAAAGATGAACCTAAAACTTCGCCGTTAATTAACGGCGAAATATTTCATCCGTATATAAAGATGAACCTAAAACTTCGCGATTAATTAACGGCGAAATATTTCATCTGTATATAAAGATGCACCTAAAACTTCGCCGTTAATTAACGGCGAAATATTTCAGGGAGTATCTAATCTGCGCGGGTCGCGTGTCGCGGGTAATTTACGCGGGTCGCGGGTAAATTTAAGAAGGTGGTATATCAAGATATTTTCGTAGAGCCGTAAAATCAAGAGACTATGATCTACCAAAGTTATTTTACGTGAAACGGGAAATGTGAAATGAATATAACCTAATGAAAATGAAATTAAATGAAAATGACTTACACTGTCATAGCCGTAATTTTCCAAAAATTATTTTCCGTGAAATGGTGAACTGCGATCGCGGGTAAATAAATTGTCGACCACAAATATATTCCGCATTTATTATATTTTATTTAAACACAACAAGATAAACTATGTCAATGGTACACATGTATAGTATAACAAACGTGGTTGAGCGTAAAATAAAACATATTATTGTACCATATTATAAGTATTACGAGTTAAGTTCAGTTAACGCTGAGTAAAATACTGGCAAACCATCTTTCTTAAATTTGTTAAACACTGGTATTTTCAGCTGTAATGTTAGCAGGGGGCCTAAGGTTAGTCCACGCTGGAATTTCTTTTACACAGTCCACATTGGGACAGAAATAAAACATGGTTTCTGTTACGAAAGTTTGTTCGTATGGAACATACAACCCCTTTACTGAAACAGTTAGATCGCCTTCTTTGTGCTCTTTACGGCATGCTCGGCACCTAGGTGTCATTCCTTTCTTCTTCTTTTTTAAACTTAAAGTCCAATCCTGGGAATTTTTATTTCTACTATCTTTATCCAAAAGGTATTGCACTATTTCCCTTCTGGTGCGGGACTGATTTGTATTATACCGGAATTTTAGCTCTTCGGGAATAATCGTGGGTGAGTTTCCCAACACTGTCGATACTTCATTCTGAGTTAAATGAATCTGCTGCAAAAGAGAACTGTTCTCGGGAATTTTGCAGATGTACAGATAAATCCATATGATATGTTTACATAGCTCTTTTCCATCGTTTTTATTGAAATCGGCACAATTACACGAGGGGCTTTTTCCTAGTATTATTCTATAAACTGATGAATAGGTCCCACTTCCACTTACAACTGTATACGTTCGACCAAGAGATGACAAAGTACTATCTACAATTTTAACCTTGATTGACTCTTTTTGTTCTTTGGCTCTCTTGAGCCTGTCCAGGAAGCCCTTGCTTCGTAACGGCCTGTATCGTGCACTTCTTTCTCCGTCCATATAAATGTTTGTCACGTTACAGGTCACTAGATTTCGCCAGGCAAACAAAGCAATTCAACAAGGTAATTTTAATAGGACTGGGCACGTGTCACACAAAATACAAAATCGCACTTCACGAAGAATTT
Organism: Desmophyllum pertusum; assembly: GCA_029204205.1. Classification (NCBI taxonomy): domain Eukaryota; kingdom Metazoa; phylum Cnidaria; class Anthozoa; order Scleractinia; family Caryophylliidae; genus Desmophyllum; species Desmophyllum pertusum. Next base: position 2,356,382 of record MU826352.1, read on the forward strand.
TAAAAGTGCTCAATTCTCATTTCACGGAAAATAATTTTTGGAAAATTACGGCTATTAAGTCATTTTCATTTCATTTCATTTTCATTAGGTCATATTCATTTCACATTTCCCGTTTCACGTAAAATTTTAAGGATTTTACGGCTCTACGAAAATATCCTGATTTATTATTCTACTATTACGTCATTTCACCATATAAGGTCAAGAGAACACGTAAAATATGAGACGGTATTGACTACTATGGAAAATAGTATAATAGTCGGGAAATTTTGCAGTAGAATAATAAATCCCGTATTCGATGATTTAACATATAATACGAGCGGACATTTTGCTCATTGCTCGCAAAATCGCAAAATATCCGCAACTCGCAAAATATCCGCGCGTATTATATGTTAAACCATCGAATAAGGGGTATATACCACCTTCTTAAATTTACCCGCGTAAATTTACCCGCGACCCGCGTAAATTACCCGCGACACGTGACCCACGCAGATTAGATACTCCCAATATTTCATCTGTACATAAAGATGCACCTAAAACTTCACCGTTAATTAACGGCGAAGTTTTTGGTACATCCTTATATACAGATGAAATATTTCGCCGTTAATTAACGGCGAAGTTTTTGGTACATCCTTATATACAGATGAAATATTTCGCCGTTAAGTAACGGCGAAGTTTTAGGTGCATCTTTATATACAGATAAAATATTTCGCCGTTAATTAATCGCGAAGTTTTAGGTTCATCCTTATATACAGATGAAATATTTCGCCGTTAATTAACGGCGAAGTTTTTGGTACATCCTTATTATATACAGATGAAATATTTCGCCGTTAATTAATCGCGAAGTTTTAGGTTCATCCTTATATACAGATGAAATATTTCGCCGTTAATTAACGGCGAAGTTTTTGGTACATCCTTATATACAGATGAAATATTTCGCCGCTAATTAATCGCGAAGTTTTAGGTTCATCCTTATATACAGATGAAATATTTCGCCGTTAATTAACGGCGAAGTTTTTGGTACATCCTTATATACAGATGAAATATTTCGCCGCTAATTAATCGCGAAGTTTTAGGTTCATCCTTATATACAGATGAAATATTTCGCCGTTAATTAACGGCGAAGTTTTTGGTACATCCTTATATACAGATGAAATATTTCGCCGTTAATTAATCGCGAAGTTTTAGGTTCATCCTTATATACAGATGAAATATTTCGCCGTTAATTAACGGCGAAGTTTTTGGTACATCCTTATATACAGATGAAATATTTCGCCGTTAATTAATCGCGAAGTTTTAGGTTCATCCTTATATACAGATGAAATATTTCGCCGTTAATTAACGGCGAAGTTTTTGGTACATCCTTATATACAGATGAAATATTTCGCCGTTAATTAATCGCGAAGTTTTAGGTTCATCCTTATATACAGATGAAATATTTCGCCGTTAATTAACGGCGAAGTTTTTGGTACATCCTTATATACAGATGAAATATTTCGCCGCTAATTAATCGCGAAGTTTTAGGTTCATCTTCATATACAGATGAAATATTTCGCTGTTAATTAACGGCGAAGTTTTTGGTCGGTAATGTAAATAAATATTTTTAAATTGAAAATTTTTACAGAGAAAGTTAAATGATAATTTTCGAATTTTTTCTGTAAATATAATTAATTGCAAAATTTTTATTTATATCAATTTCCGTGTCCTCGTAGGAGAGGAGTAAAATTTTGCAAACATCTTGTTAATTGAGAAATATGTTTTTTGTCACGATCGTGGGACAAAGAAAGAAATCTGAGTCTCCGACAGCAGTCAAACCCGTGACCTTCCGGTTCATATGTGGCACGCGTCCTGCATACTGCTAGGATCAGCAGGGGCACCCAACGACAAAATTTTCCTGTTGGTGTCGGAACGTCGTTTTTACGTTATAATTGTGCTTTTTGTGCAGTTTAATGGCTTATTTTTAAACGCTAAGAAAAATGTATCTGTTCGGATACGTTAGCTGAACTTTCAAACTTCAGAAAATTTTAGGGATTGAAATCTTTCACCCGAATTTATGAGCTGAATTTGCCTTTCTCGAAAATCCTAGCTGACCTATTTTTGTACCCAAAACGACATTTTTATCTCTCCGAAAACAAAAGGCATTAATTTTTCCATATTAAGAAAGTTCGAGATGATATTTCCTTAACCGAATATCCTAGGCGATTAAAGGCCTTCCGAACAGATATTCCACCGAAACGATCCGTTGGGTGCCCCTGGATCAGCCAGGTCGAAATCGTCATATGTGGTAACTGAAGAAAGATGGTAGATTTTAAGCTCGGTAAATGAAATGAGACTTTCTTACCGATCGGTTAGTGCATAAAGTTTTATATCAAGTCAAACCTCCCGTACGCGAACACCATCGGAACCAGAAAATGTGGAAATATGTCCGCTTATTGGAGGTTCAAAATGGAGTGTTTCTACGCGATTGGGACCAGGGCAAGGTTCGACTGCATTCCGCCTTCTCCGTTCTGAACAAATGCCTAGTGACACTCCTCCGTTAATATTTTGTAATGTAGAAAGGACATCCTCTTGCATTGTTAACCGTTCCTCTTGGTTGACAAACAGGTCATTGCGGTTTTCAAAATGAACAATGTGGACTGAAATCTGATAGAAACGCCACGTTCCATTGGACTGAGGGCTCAGGTCAGACCCCTACAGAGGATACTGGACCGAGTTATGATCACACCTCGTTCGACAAGGATGGTAAGAAGTCAAACGAAACACAAAGCTAACATATTATTAAAGCAATTACGAATTCGGCGTCCCACTATAAAACGTAGTATAAATTATTATCAACTTTGAAGTAATATATCAAACACAAGAGACAGGGTTTTGTCTGATTTCCGAACATCGAGAAGAGAGTTGAAAATACAACACGTAGCAGAGTATTTTTGACGAAATTCGAGGTGTTTGGAGATGGCGATCGGATGGAACACTGTTTCAAGTGTTTGACATATTCTTCTCAATTGAAACAGAAACTAAGAAGTAAACAGAGAAATAAAATGGTAAAAATCTATGCTAATTAAGACCAGGTATCCAAACCTCCATCGCGGTTATCAATTCCTTTCCGGCCTTAGTTATCGATAAGTACCTCCACACACTGGCTAATTTGTTATATATCGACAACTTTTTATGATCGACAACTAAATAGTTGTCGACAACTATCTCTCTAGTCTGTGGAGGCCCTGAGATGTTTATTAAAAAGGTAATTGGAAATCTGAGTCAGTCATTTCGCGGGGCTAACGTTCCAAACGTCAATTTTTCAACTTCGCTGCGATGGTTTAGTTTATTTATAAACAACTCAGTTTGTTTCGATCCTATTTTGTCAAACAATGAAATTCCTATTTTGTAGGATCGTATATCTTCATTGAATCTTCTGGGAAAAATCAAGGAGATATGGCGAGGTTGTTAAGTGGCTGGATAGAACCAAATGAAACAATTTGTGTCCAGTTTTGGTATCACATGCACGGGTCAGATATCGATAATCTGAGCATTTATCTGAAAACTAACCAATCAGAGACGCTCGTCTGGAGACTGTCAGGAGATCAAGGAAACCCCTGGAGATTTGGACAGATGGCTCTGTATAGTCCAAGTTTATATAGAGTAAGTTATCACATTTACCACGACGTAGACTGTGAACAGTCCCTCTATTTTTTGCGCTGAAATCGTCGCGCGTGAAGCCGCCATCTTGAATTATTTGGCGAGCGAAATCTGGGGAGAGGACAAAACTACCCTGTGAAATTTAAATGTCTTGCCCAAGAAAACAACACACAATGCCCTCCCCCCCCCCCCCCCCCCCCCAGCCAGTGCTCACATCTGTACCAAATGCACCAACTGTTAAGCCACTGTGTCTTCCAATACCATAGCAAAATAACTGAGGTATTTCCTGAATAAAGTCAATCTCGTTCCCAGAGTCCTCGTTACCCTTGTCCAGCGGTGGAGCGGCCAACAAGGACCTCTGGGGAAAAGCGATCCGCCATGACCGGATTCTAGGACTTCCGGCTCTACTGCGCATGTGTTCGACCCCATGTTTCAACTAACGGACACCAAGATTCTTGGACTTCCGGTCTTACTGCGCAAGTCAGGCGGATTACTCTATCCCAGAGGTCCTTGTTGGCCGCTCCACCGCTGGACAAGGGTAACGAGGACTCTGGGAACGAGATTGGAATAAAGTTCATTATATATATTGCACAATGTCTTTTCATCTTTAATGGACTAAATTAAATGTACAGTGCTTAATTAAAGTGGAATTATATTGACGAGTTTCTTATATATTAGGTGTTTGATTAATTAGCTTTTTCTGTTTTTAACTCCAGTTGAAGTATTTGGGCTATGTTGGTTGATGGTATGAATTCTGAAAAGGGAAAATGACAGATTATTAGACATAGCTTATTACAAACATGTGTGTAGTGTACCAATCAATGTCTTCCCCTGTTATCATGGGAAGTGCGGGGGCAGACACCGGCTATTGATAACAAACAGTTGCCTGTGCCAGGGGTGGCTTTGATTTTTTGATTTTTTTAGCCCCAAAGGGTAGGGTTTTTTTTTTTATATTTTTAGCCAAAGTAGACTAGGCCTACATATAATCAAAAAGGCGATACAAGATGGTGGATGTTGAAGACCAAAATAATGTAAGGAAATTTCTAGCTCCAAGCTGAAACATGTCATACACTTCTGTAGTCGTTTTATAATACAAAGCAAATTGTTATTTTACATGAGAAAGCCTTTGGCCAAATATTTTCTTTGTATTTCAATCCCGAATTAACTTTATCAGTCAAGTACATGGAAACACCTTTTCCTCCTGTTTTGACTACATGCAGGTTGTTGCTCAGTACAGATAGTCGAAAAATAATTTTTTGAGGACATTTGACAAACATGACATGTTCATAATGGGGATTACTGACAAATATAAATTTCAAAAATGTCAATAGCTCTGGGTATGCCTGCACTCACCCCTCGAGGGAAGACAATGGGATCATTATCAACAGCTGGGCACAGACCCTTATATAAAAACCATTATAATAAATATTAAAAATGACCTTATATAAATCACTTAGCACAAATGCCCTTATATAACTAAATGTATTGGATCAATATCAGCAGCTGGGCACAGACCCTTATATAAATATCATTATAATAAATATTTTAATTCCCGAAAATACAAAATGTCACACAACACACCTGTTTGGGGGGTAAAGGGCTTCATTAAAACCTGCATACATAAGCCCGCGAAAAGGTAAACAATGCTCCCAGAGGAGAGGGAGGGTGGGTAAACTACTTTGTCGCGCACGCTGAACGTCTAGCTCGCTCAACATGCACATTCGCTGTGACTAGTACAAATGTTCCCACGCCAAGTTATCGCCCTATGTAATTACACGTCAATCAAACCGACACTGGCAAACATTAGCCAGACGTAATTAAACACGAATAAAGTATCACATTATTCTAATCAAAAATGACCTTACATAATACTCATCCCATTAAATACCCCATATATAACTACGACTCCCATAACTGCCGTGTATAAGAATTACAAGCGCCGGTTTTAAGACTCGTTAAGCCGGTTATAAGACTCCTTACAAGCGCCGGTTATAAGACTTCTCACAAGCGCCGGTTATAAGACTTGTCAACCCCCGATCTTTAGAACTCTTACAACCCCCGACTGTAAGAACTTTTACAACCCCGATCGTAAGAAATTTTACAACCCCCGACTGTAAGATTCAACCCCCAACTGTAAGATATAGAAACAAAAATCGTGAAATTAAGTACCCACAAAAAAAATGAATAACAATACCCATCTGATATTTGCAGAGAGGACCTTGGTAAATAACTTCATAAACAAGCGAGCAGTCATGTGTTGAAAAACAAGACTTCACAGAAATGAGAATTTCCGTCTCGTGTGCAGCCTACATGGAATGGGGAGGGATAAGGGGAGTTCGAGCGTGAAGTGCCAAGCGTGAAGAGAGCCGTAAGCGCGATCGGCGGTTAGGGAAAACTCTCCACGATCGCGCCTCGCCCTGGCCTCCCCTTTCTAGTTCGCGTGAATGATGATCCCAGGACCGCAGATGATCTCCAGAGTGGACCGAAAATGATGCATGAAGTAGATTTCACCGTAAATGATATTTGCCGATAGCGTTAAGTAGTTTGCTGTAATGGGTGTCAATTTCCATGTCTAGCTTGTTTCATGGCGCAGAATACCGTCTTGAATTAATTTATTGTTTTACAAAAATCTGCATCAATGCCTAAGTAATGAAAAAAAGTTCGATCACTTCGACCGTCATCAATAACCAGGTAACTAGATAAAAATGTCTAGCGTGCACATATTCAGTTCATGGGAGAAATATTTAAAATGGAAAAAAAAAAATGGTATAAGGTGTGACAGGCCTAACACGACTCCTACAGTTCGTGGCATTAAATTCGCCGTTCTCTATTGCGTAGTTTGCTTCAAGTGTGTTTCTAACAGGCAATATATGTTAAATTATGAGGAGGATTCTCAAGTAGAATAGAGCCTTCGACTGTGTTTTCTAGCAAATATTATAAGAGGTCATCTTTGTTTTCCTGTCGGGCTTTCGCGCACCCTGTAGAGCTAGACTTGACCTCTGTAATCTGCCGTGTTTTGCTAATTAAGTTTCGCTTTGGCTCATCTCTCTTGCAAGACAAGATTATGTTCTCTTAATTTTCTCTCTGGATAGACTGAATATGAAATAGTCCGTGTAAGACGTTGATTTCTTGCATTTATTGTCTTGCTGGGCCCAGAATTACGGATCATCGAAAATTTCCTTGGAATGTCATTGATTGTTCATTTTATTTATCATTTAAATTTTCGATGATTCGTAAAATTCCCAAGTAAAAAATAAATCCCACAACGCGGCATATTTGAATAATTTACGGAAGACGAGGGGTTTTCAAAGCATTGGTAAAATGGAGGACACATGAAGTAGCTAACTTGACGACTTAATTCGCCGAGCTTCCTCTAGGCTACACGCCCAAAACTAGGCGAGGTCGTTTTTATATATGCTGGATTTTATCATACTTAACAATTACGGAAAACAAATCGGTAGTTTTTTCACAAGTCGAACAAACGTGAATATTTTGAAATTCACAAATTACGCACTATAAACATCTTGTTCTTCATTTGCTTATATCTTTTACTGGGAATTTCCGATCTTTTCCGATTATTCAGCAAAGGTTTAGGTGGTATCAAGCTTTCTAACAATAGGTGCGATCTAAGCATTATTGAAGCGTTCTTGCAACAGATGAAGCAAATACACGAGCATATTATTTTGAAGCTAAAATTCAGCAGTGAACTGTGCAGCAATTTCTATGCAGCCGATTTTGTGGAAACTTGCTCACAGTGAACATTGAAGTCTTGGAACTTATTGAACGTAATTATAAAAAAATCTATCTTCGTTTTATGAAAATATTCGCGATTTCGTAAAAAACAAGGTTTTCTAATAGCGCTTGTATCTCTAAATCTTAAATTTCGTTTGCCCTAAAATTAAAAGCCTTCTAAAATCTACTGTGCGAATCAGAAAAGCGTGAACACTTTGATTTAACGCTTGGATTTTTCTTTGCCGAAAATTGGTCTATTTTTTCCTGTATTTATTTTACTGCTATTTTCAGGGAGGGGGCGTCTCCAGACAAAACGATGGGAGACTCATCACTGCCAGTGTGACGTCACGTCATACATCAGTGATTTTCAAAATGGCGCGCAAGTTCGTTGTACGTTGTCTTCTCGGAAATATGGAATTTCCAACGGTTTGGCTGATCTATTTCCTACATGCTATATAAATCAGGATTTGGAAAAATATGATAGACTTGTTGCGATAATTTTCGGACGCTTAATATATTCAAAAGCGTCAAATCTCGTATGAAAACATACTACCGAGTGGCTGATATGTGGACAGAGTTCGTTCGCATGTGAACTTTGTCGGATGGTTCGAGCAGTGAAGCGGGGATATTTTTATCCGAGAATAGGAGGTTTGGCATATGATATATTGAACTTCCTGTATGCCGAGTTTCAATCCTTCAGTGCTGGTGGTTCGTCTCATCAATCCCTTCAAAGTCAATGGAGCTGCCGTGGAGAAGAAACTACCACAAATACTCATGCTTGAGTCAAGCTAAAACATCGTTGCAAGATTGGCATCAGCGGTAAGTTTTGGCAATTTTTGTCCAACATATGTAGTATACAAGATTTGTTTCAGAATTACCGTCATTGTGCACTCTTGAGAATTTTTGTAAATTGAAATCAGTCTGTTTATAGTTTTGGTTCTGATACAGGTCTATAATAGGATTAGACTGTTAGGTTTACTTTCTCCCTTCTAAATGATGCCAACATTAAACAGTTTTGGCTGGTGTGGTTGATGAACGATCTAAATTTTATTAGATGTCAACTACATTTCAGTTAATAATTAATATTTCATGCACATGTAAGCTATATATATATACACACACCTGTAGGTATAGTGTGTAAGACAAGTGCTTTGGGGCATGCACTTGTACACTGTACTAATAATATTAGTTATTGAACTCTGTTTGTGCAACAGTTAATCCCAAATGTTCTGGAAGAATTATTTCCTTAGACTCTAAAGTGGAAAAGTCAATATCAAGCTTTTTGTACGAGCCTTAGGGTGGCAACCAGTGATGAATTACACGACATGGTATAAATGGTATTCCTTCCTTGAGAGCCACCCATAGACGATGGTTTCCTTCAGTGACATAGGCTTTTCCAGTTTGGAGATCACATGTGATAATTATGGGTTCCTGAAAACCATTTTTCAAAATAAAACGCCTGACTTGTTCAAGATGATCATGGTTATTTCCAGATTTTGGTGTTAGTGACCTGTCAAATTCTTTATATTCCCAAAGATCTACCGTTCGTACCATTTGAAAGTCGTGCGAGTCATCAAATAAATCAGACATAAAATATTTAGCCTGCATAGATTGTTTTTCATTTTCTGTTGGTTCATCAAGTGTACTAAAGTACAAATCTGTATTGTCTAATGGTTTGAATGCTTCATCAAAATCATCATCACTGTCACTAGAGTCAATAGTGGTTTTATGGATAGCATCAACAATTTCTTTAAAGGATTTGCTTTTTGGTTCCTTAATAGAAAGGCTTTCATCTGCCCAGCTTGTACGTGAATCATTCGCTTCAAGACTTGTTATTGATTTCCAAGCTTTTTGTTTCTTTGTTGGATGCCTTTCTGGTGTATATCCTTGCTTATGTGGAGTTAAATCAGACCGCTAGAAGCTTTCAGTTTCGAAATAGCAGTCATCCTTCATTGTTTCCTGTGTTTTCACTAAATTTATCATTGAATCATTTATAAAAGTTGCAGGTACACATGTAGTTTGTTCGTACGTTTGCATAGCACGATCCCTTTCCATTTCATCCCAGTGAATACCCCCAATCCCTTTACAACCCCTTCGTTTCATTTCCTGAACCATGAGGTTTAGATTCTCCTGTGATATAGGGCTTGTTGTGCTTGCTGCCTGTCTGTATTGTTTTACTGTTTCCCACGTTGGAATGGGTAGAATGCTTCTTACTACTTCATAACCCTTTTTGTGGCATTTGCTCGCTATCATGCAGCTCAGCTTAATTACAAGAGGGTTGTACCTCATCCCTTTAGGATGTGGCTTTTTTTTATTTTTTGTAAGTTTCCCATGCCTTGCAAATTCCTCCTCCTGTCTCTTTAATGATGTCAATGTGTCAGTGAGGAGAGCATAGAGGACATATTTTTTTTTGTAGTCATTCTCTAATTTGATTGATTTTAAAAAGAATGGTTGGCATGACATACATATGTAGTCTATACTAGGAGCTATACATGTATACACGTCATTGTGTAAATCTACATGTACTTCAGTATCATTTACATGTATTTCATCCAAAAAGTTGCAAGCCAATGAAAACAGGTTGTTGAAAATACTTATGTTATGTTTTTTGCAGGGGATGTCACTGGTAAGGCAGACCTTATTGTTGCATTGTGAACATGTAACAATGGATGGTGTGGTCTTAAGAATACCTCGCTGGGCATCACTGCGTGATTTTGAAGAACTTTTTCCTTTTGCAGGCTTGTGCCTTCTGGATGATAAACTGCTGTAATGTTCATCACACACTACAATTTTTAAGACTTTCAAAATCAGATGTTATATCATATGAGGGGTACATTTCATTTCATACTGCCCAATCATGCTATCAAATTTACGAAAACCTGCCTCATTCTCACAACCCTTCAAACAGCATTGTATACCTCCGATCAACCGTCCATTCATAATAACTGTTCCAATTATTTCTTCCAATGGTACAAAATCATGTAAAGGCTTGCCACAGCATGACAGCCAGTATAAATCACTTGTTAGCTTGAATTTGGTGTTTAATTGAGATCTCAAATCCTTTATAGTGGCATATGGTGCAAAAGAAAATGTGTGTGCTTTGCCTGTTATGTCAATTATTAAAATGGTTGAAACAAACCTTTTTGATCTAATCAACATACTGAACAAAAAGCCTGGGTGGTGTAATTCAACCATTTGCACACGAGGGTAGCTCAACAGTACACCGAAGAAAAGATACAACATTGGGAAAACCAGTGGTATTTCTGAACAGTGCCTGGAGCTAGCATCAAAGTTTTCCCCCATTGTCATGACCATATGAGCCCACAAGGAATGGATATGATAGGGCTGATATGGTCAGAATAAATGCAACAAATCCTAAGTACACTGAAGCAGAATAAAGCTCACAGTCCAAATTATGCATTGTGTCAAGGTTTAAGAAAATGCCATGAAAAACAAAAAGGCATACAGTCACGAGACTGGGAATAAAGAACTTTGATGTTATGCTCCAAAAGTGAATTTACCAATGAAAATTTGATTTGTGGTCTGATGCGTAATAAAATGTTGTAAACTGGATCAAGCAGGGATAAAAATAACTTCAAAATAATAACAGCAGGAAATAAGAGCATCTAATGTTGTATTGTACATTAATGCAAGCCTTAAAACAGTTATGTACACTACTTTCCAGAAAAGCAGGGAAATGAGTGTGACAACAACACATGTTAGGACTAGAATAGAAGCAAAAAGGTTTGACATATCAATGTTTTGAAAAAGCCTTATTTTGAACTGTATTAAAAAAGGACAATAAAAAAGACACTAACACTTTTAGACCATCCATAGTTTCCATTATTTGACTGTTGAACACATGTAATGTTCCAGGGGAATGAGTTATACTCATTTGCTTCTCAAAAGATCTTGAAGGGATATAAAGAGAACACGGGAGTTTGGAAAGCTTTGGGAAAGTTAAGGATATGACTGCCATTACAACGTGGGTGCGCATGACAGCCATCACAATATGGACAATGCAATGACGGCGTGGGCTGAAAAGCCAAGTAATAATATTATCAAAAAGTAAATCATAGAGCAACAATGCTGTTTAACAAATAAAGAAGCCAAAACCATGTATTATACTGTCATAAAACACGACGGGAATTTGAGAACTCGAGAGAAATTTAGAAAACACGAGCCGCAGGCGAGTGTTTTCTAAATTTCTCAAGTGTTCTCAAATTCCCGTCGTGTTTTATGACAGTATAATACATGGTTTTGGCTTCTTTATGTGCTTTAAAATATAGATTTAACGCGCGCGAAACGATAAAACACGGCTTTTCTATGATTTATACTCTGATAAAACATGGTTTTTAACCAATCAGAGCGCGCGCATTTTCCAGTCTATGTTTTAATACCACATATATACAAATTATATTTTTATTAATCATTATTTTTCTTGCACTTTCAATAATTATACTAAAATTAATATTATATAATATTTATTTACACTAATTTGTAATCTTATTTAATTAAGTTTGTTTCACTAATTAAAATTATTTAATAAATTATATAACCTGAAAATTGAGTGACAAGCCAACAAATACAGGCAGTCAACAAGAACACATTTTAAACACAGACAAACAAGCCAATACATTTTAAACACAGCCAGCAAGCCAACAGCCAGCGAATTTAACACTCAGGCAGTCAACAAGCCAGCAGATTTAACACACAGGCAGTCAACAAGCCAGCAAATTTAACACACAGGCAGTCAAAAAGCCAGCAAATTTAACACTCAGGCAGTCAACAAATTTAACACTCAGGCAGTCAACAAGCCAGCAAATTTAACACTCAGGCAGTCAACAAATTTAACACTCAGGCAGTCAACAAGCCAGCAAATTTAACACTCAGGCAGTCAACAAATTTAACACTCAGGCAGTCAACATGCCAGCAAATTTAACACTCAGGCAGTCAACAAGCCAGCAAATTTAACACTCAGGCAGTAAAAAAGCCAGCAAATTTAACACACAGGCAGTCAACAGATTTAAACATTCAGGCAGTAAAAAAGCCAGCAAATTTAACACACAGGCAGTCAACAGATTTAACATTCAGGCAGTAAACAAGCCAGCAAATTTAACACTCAGGCAGTCAACAACAGATTTAACACTCAGGCAGTGAACAAGCCAGTAAATTTAACACTCAGGCAGTCAACAAGCCAACAGATTTAACACTCAGGCAGTGAACAAGCCAGCAAATTTAACACTCAGGCAGTCAACAAGCCAACAGATTTAACACTCAGGCAGTGAACAAGCCAGTAAATTTAACACTCAGGCAGTCAACAAGCCAACAGATTTAACACTCAGGCAGTAAACAAGCCAGCAAGCCCACAGATTTTACACAAGCAGTCTTCAAGCCAGCAAATTTCAAATACAGGCTAGTCAACAAGCCAACAGAGCTAGAAAAACAAAAAGACTACATCACACGATCTCCTACAAATTGAATCAACTAATCCAATCAGATGTACTTTATAAACACTGCACAACTATGATTTTCAGGACAGTTTTTGGTTAAAAATGACTGAAAGAAATTGAAGTCAACAGGACCTTCGAACTCAAAAGGATTGATGAGCAGAATGGCTAATTCAATTGACACAAACTAGCCACAGGTTTAAACGTATATTATCAAGGAATAAAACCTCCTTTTATGAAGACAATCGGTAGAAAACTTTAAGAGAAAACGGAAGATGTTTTGGGTGGACTTCACTAGTCCCGATGTCAAGATGGCGGTCCCGCTACTTGTCCCGAAGAAAATTTAACAAAATTACAAACAAACGCAGCCACAAAACAATAAACAGATTGAACACACAGACAATATTTACAACAAAGCTTGCACACTTACGATCAATTAGTGAATAATAGCTGTATAAGTCTTGGCTTTTTGTCTCTTTTTGTACCACTTCAATGGCGTCCCGAAGCTAAACTGAGCAAGCCAAGCGAAGCGCTGACTTGTTGCTATGTGACTGACTTGTCACTGACTTGTCACTGACTTGTCACTGGTAGTGATGAGTCGGTCACGGGAAATTATGGAAAACAATAGAGTCGCCCCCTCCCATTCAGCAAAGGTTTAGGTGGTATCAAGCTTTCTAACAATAGGTGCGATCTAAGCATTATTGAAGCGTTCTTGCAACAGATGAAGCAAATACACGAGCATATTATTTTGAAGCTAAAATTCAGCAGTGAACTGTGCAGCAATTTCTATGCAGCCGATTTTGTGGAAACTTGCTCACAGTGAACATTGAAGTCTTGGAACTTATTGAACGTAATTATAAAAAAATCTATCTTCGTTTTATGAAAATATTCGCGATTTCGTAAAAAACAAGGTTTTCTAATAGCGCTTGTATCTCTAAATCTTAAATTTCGTTTGCCCTAAAATTAAAAGCCTTCTAAAATTTACTGTGCGAATCAGAAAAGCGTGAACACTTTGATTTAACGCTTGGATTTTTCTTTGCCGAAAATTGGTCTATTTTTTCCTGTATTTATTTTACTGCTATTTTCGCAAAGCTTTTCTGCAAAAACAAAGTGTAAATTTGAGTTTCCTGACTATTCTTCTTGCGGTTTGATCATGTCAAAGTTAAATCAAAGTGTTCACGCTTTTTTGATTCGCACAGTAAAGATTCCTTATTTTGAATACCACAAATTACAGAAATCGGTTGACGCTTTCCTGTCTAAAAGTAGTTTAAAAAAAGGGAACCTCCGCTCCAATAAATAACCGCGGGCCACCTTAAATTAAAAAAATAAAATACAAATAAAATAATCCCGAGATGCCCTCAGGGCCACCTTTGATTTACATCTGGGGCGCATGAGTCGCATGTATGAAATGAATATTTTGCTGACGATAAAATGCAACAAATTTAAAAGTTTAAATATGTTTCGAACCAAAAGCGAGTACGTTTCAAAAGTACACAAGTCGAGTATATAAACAAAATATAGAAATACCTTGGCGCCATTCAACGACTTCCAAGCCAAATAAAGCTCATAGCATCAAGTTGGATGTTCGCTATTCTCGGACTCGAGCCACACTGACCACACTTTTTAGCTCGCGTTCAGTTCTTCCACTGGAAGACGTTTCCACGAATTATCTACTGTCGAATCCTCTCTTCTGAACACCTCAGAGTAACAAGGTTGAATTTTTCGTTTCTTGACCAAACGTTTACAAGCAACGTATGCTTAAATATTGTCAATCGGTTGTTCGGCCTTACGACGATCTCATACGCTACGATGACGATACGAAATAGCACCCGTGACCATTTGTCACTTCGGGAATTCCCATGGAAGCTCCGAAGTTTGACTAACGCCCGAAGTGTTAACATCTGACGTCATCCTACGGTTTTCTATCATTGTGTTTCAATGCGCATGCGCATTAAACACAAAAAAGGTTCTTATATTAAAAAAAAAAGAGTTGTAACCCAATTTCCTTTCCGCTGGCAGTAGCTCGAAGAGTGGACGGAAAGTTAATCAGTGTTTCAATAAGATTATTTGCCAGTCACTTAGCTGATCATTATGTTAATTCCAATCCATAAGTTTTGATCACTAAAGCCACATGATCACAGAGCGATCGTTGCGATCATATGGAAACCTATGATCGCAACGATCGCAACGATCGCAGTCGCGCAGCGATCGTTGCGATCGTTGTGATTATATGGAAACCAGGCTTAATATGGTTTCTTGTTCATGTTTTCTTTTAAACTCAACCCCGGCCCTTTGTTATACTATTCAGGGTATAACAATTTACTCGACAATGTGTTTGTACTGTCGTTTTCGTGGCTCGAAACGGCGAATTTAAGCGATTTGAAGGATTCCGTGTGCCGACGTGAAACCGCCATGTTATTAGCCTCTTTCTGATTGGATACAGTGAGACAAACGTTTAACTGTATCCAATCAGAAAGAGGCTAATAACATGGCGGTTTCACGTCGGCACACGGATTCGTGGGTACGCATTCAGACTGCCTCGAAATTTTCGTTACTCGTTTTTGTTCAAGGGCTAACTCCGGGCCGTTTGGACGAAATTTCGATTGAATGGTACGAGCACATGCATCCATCTTTCCTCTTTTTGGTGCTTGGCCTGTAAGCTGTGCGACGGGATTTTCTGGGCGTAAATTGCCTCGGCGCTGGAGCTGTTTCGAATTTGGAGCAATTGGAATTTTAATTACTTTCCACACTTTTCGTATAATTAGATGTACAGTAAACAACGAAAACAAATCCTTCAAGGTTGAACGAATCCTTTAGGGGAGTCATATTATCCTCCTCCCCACAAAATTTGTATTTTAGCCCAGGGGTGGTACTCCCTTATATGGGTAATTTTATGTGATAGAAACTCATGTTGTTACTATAAAAAATGTGTGGGGGTATAAATGCAGTGACGGATCCAGGGGGTTGGGTCGGGGTGTTCAGGCTTCCCTATCAGACCTGAAGATTTTTTTTTCCTTTCACCATTATCCACAACAAAACCATCTCCAGGATCCACCAGAATGTACTTTTCAGAGCCTGAAATCTCAAAAGTTTCCATCCAATGGCAAAAACCCTGGAACCCCCCCCCCCCCCCCCCCCCCCCCCATCAATAATTCCTGGATCCACCCGCGAAATGTATGTGGCACATTATGGTAATGGAATTACCTTCCTTTTTTGTGCCATTTGCAGTAAAAATCCGTAAGGTACTAGTTTTCTTAATAGTGGGGTTGGTTAGTAGGAAGATGTTGAGTACCATTTGAATGAAAATAAATAAATAAATAAATAAATAAATAAATAAATAAATAAATAATAAATAAATAAATAAATAAATAGACTAAATAGATCAATAAAAAAAAATCAAAGGAGACCCTATGGACACACTATGGATAATGAAGGAATAATTATATTGGAGAATGAATGCTCCCTCAGATAAAAGTAATATTTTAGTGTTTGTATATTGTGCAAGCAATAGGTTAAGCTGCACTCTGGATAGGTTCCGGCAGTGTGGGCCAGTTTGGCCCATTTTCTGTAGCATAAAGCCAATTAGGAGTATTGCTACTCCTCCTTGATGGTGCGCGGGGAGCCAAGATGGCGGCTCCACGATCGATCGTGACAGCGCGACGATTTCAGAGCAAAAAATAGAGGGACTGAAAATTATTTTTGCAGTCGAGCCTCCGCTAACGGACACCTCCTTTATGCGGACATCTCTCTTAGGCAGACAATGGTCCCAATCACACACATGTAGACAGGGGCGTAGCGTGGGATTTTGAAGATGTACGCACGAAGAGGCTATTGAAGGCGCTCACCTCTAGGAGGATCTGGGGGCATGCCCCCCCAGAAAATTTTGAAATTTAGGGTCTCGGAAATGCCATTTCCTGCGTTTTTCGCGGGACATTTTCAATAAATAAATACGTATTAACGTATAAGACGCAATAGTTAGTTGTTACAACAATAAATGCTCAGATTATCGATATCTGACCCGTGCATGTGATACCAAAAACTGGACACAAATTGTTTCATTTGGTTCTATCCAGCCACTTAACAACCTCGCCATATCTCCTTGATTTTTCCCAGAAGATTCAATGAAGATATACGATCCTACAAAATAGGAATTTAATTGTTTGACAAAATAGGATCGAAACAAACTGAGTTGTTTATAATAAACTAAACCATCGCAGCGAAGTTGAAAAATTGACGTTTGGAACGTTAGCCCCGCGAAATGACTGACTCAGATTTCCAATTACCTTTTTAATAAACATCTCAGGGCCTCCACAGACTAGAGAGATAGTTGTCGACAACTATTTAGTTGTCGATCATAAAAAGTTGTCGATATATAACAAATTAGCCAGTGTGTGGAGGTACTTATCGATAACTAAGGCCGGAAAGGAATTGATAACCGCGATGGAGGTTTGGATACCTGGTCTTAATTAGCATAGATTTTTACCATTTTATTTCTCTGTTTACTTCTTAGTTTCTGTTTCAATTGAGAAGAATATGTCAAACACTTGAAACAGTGTTCCATCCGATCGCCATCTCCAAACACCTCGAATTTCGTCAAAAATACTCTGCTACGTGTTGTATTTTCAACTCTCTTCTCGATGTTCGGAAATCAGACAAAACCCTGTCTCTTGTGTTTGATATATTACTTCAAAGTTGATAATAATTTATACTACGTTTTATAGTGGGACGCCGAATTCGTAATTGCTTTAATAATATGTTAGCTTTGTGTTTCGTTTGACTTCTTACCATCCTTGTCGAACGAGGTGTGATCATAACTCGGTCCAGTATCCTCTGTAGGGGTCTGACCTGAGCCCTCAGTCCAATGGAACGTGGCGTTTCTATCAGATTTCAGTCCACATTGTTCATTTTGAAAACCGCAATGACCTGTTTGTCAACCAAGAGGAACGGTTAACAATGCAAGAGGATGTCCTTTCTACATTACAAAATATTAACGGAGGAGTGTCACTAGGCATTTGTTCAGAACGGAGAAGGCGGAATGCAGTCGAACCTTGCCCTGGTCCCAATCGCGTAGAAACACTCCATTTTGAACCTCCAATAAGCGGACATATTTCCACATTTTCTGGTTCCGATGGTGTTCGCGTACGGGAGGTTTGACTTGATATAAAACTTTATGCACTAACCGATCGGTAAGAAAGTCTCATTTCATTTACCGAGCTTAAAATCTACCATCTTTCTTCAGTTACCACATATGACGATTTCGACCTGGCTGATCCAGGGGCACCCAACGGATCGTTTCGGTGGAATATCTGTTCGGAAAGGCCTTTAATCGCCTAGGATATTCGGTTAGGGAAATATCATCTCGAACTTTCTTAATATGGAAAAAATTAATGCCTTTTGTTTTCGGAGAGATAAAAATGTCGTTTTGGGTACAAAAATAGGTCAGCTAGGATTTTCGAGAAAGGCAAATTCAGCTCATAAATTCGGGTAAAAGATTTCAATCCCTAAAATTTTCTGAAGTTTGAAAGTTCAGCTAACGTATCCGAACAGATACATTTTTCTTAGCGTTTAAAAATAAGCCATTAAACTGCACAAAAAGCACAATTATAACGTAAAAACGACGTTCCGACACCAACAGGAAAATTTTGTCGTTGGGTGCCCCTGCTGATCCTAGCAGTATGCAGGACGCGTGCCACATATCAACCGGAAGGTCACGGGTTTGACTGCTGTCGGAGACTCAGATTTCTTTCTTTGTCCCACGATCGTGACAAAAAACATATTTCTCAATTAACAAGATGTTTGCAAAATTTTACTCCTCTCCTACGAGGACACCTTTTCTGGTCCCAAAGAAAATATAATTTTGGAAAGGGTAAATAACTTTGTTTGGTTGAATATTTTAATTTAAAAGCAGAAGGAGTCCAGTGATTCCAATCTTACCTCTGAAAGATCTACATCTTCTATGCCTGCTGGAATTTTTCGTGGTACACGCTAAATCATTAAGATGGCACTTCCAGATCCTATATAAGAGATCAAATCCTAATGTATTACTTCAATGGTTTAGGTAAAACAATTTCCATGCCTGAATCCATCGGGTAAATAACAACTTTATTAACGTGTCGAAGTCTTCTAGCGTGCCAAAAGGCCCACTAATCGGGGACACCTGTAAAGGCTCCAAAGCATGTCATTTCCATCGAATTAATTACTATTGAAAACCATAATCAACAATTGGAGGAAAGCCGATTTCGGTGAATCCTTTAAATGTACCAATAGTTCAAGTTTCGATTATGTTATTTAATGTACTATGCCTAACTTACCACATACAGATGGTGTGTTAGTACCGTCCCTGCAGAAAGCTGTCTGACTACATGTTTTTGACCAGGAAATGCACGATCCATCAAGGCACTGATGATTAGAGGAGCATGGATTTCCTGAAAAATAATTCTTAAAAATAAGAAAAGAAGATATGACGTGCATAAAATAAAAATCCTGTGTGGTCAACTTGGCATAGCACTTGTAGTGTGTGAGAATTGTAACAGCGAAGAGTGCCTTACCGTTGCCACTCGACAAAGTTTTTAAATAATTTTTGACATAAAACTTTGTAAAGTGACAGCAGTAGGGCGCTCTTCGTGCATTGTAATTCTCAATTCTCATTGTCAATAATCAAAGAGCCTACTTATGGCAGTTGCTTTCGTCATCTCCGTTAAAACAGTCGTTTGTGCCGTCGCACACAGAGGTTGATGGGAGGCATTTCCCCCCTGGCAGGTAAACATGTTGGAAGGACATTCGCAATTCTCCTCGTCTGAACCATATTTACACGCAGGGTCGCCATCACACAACAGATTCTTCTTGACGCATTCACCATTGTTACATTTAAACTGATTGTAACTGCAACTGAAACCTGAACAACTCAAGGATAGGAATTAATATATGACTTATGCCAAATCGTTCTAGTGTCGGTTGAAAATATTTATATTTAAATGGTTTTCAAGAAAATACGGTAGGTACAAATTTTCGTATTTGGTTGCACTCGAAAACTAAGCGAAAACTCAAAAGAAAACAAATTAAGAAGATACAAGTCACCTGGCTCAGCAAAGTAAGGTCTCAGGGAGCAATTCTCGGTCGTTGCGATGACGTCATCGATTGCTACGTTCATCTCGTTACCAAGAAAGCCTTCTCCCTCAAAGATAATCTGCAAACGTAAGAATAAGATCATATGTTATAATATTATGAAAAAGAAAAAGATACAATTAGTTTAATTTTACATGTATAGATTTTTTTTTAAATTAAACACAACGCCAAAATATAGATGCAGAACACAATGAAGAACATGGACACCTTTCACCGCTGCTATATGCAATCAAAAATAAAAACAATTAAATTCCTGTTTGCCAACCTGAACTCCTTGGGCGCCTGACAAAACCACCTGAGCCGCTGACCATTATTCACCGTGGTATCCGACCAACTGCCATATTAATACCGGCTTTTCTTTTCTTTCTAAAGTCGACTTTGTCTGAACAGGCATGATGTAATTAAACCGTAAACACAAGCCCACGGATTGATGAAATGGTTCCCATGGTAACAAGGGACTTTCCAACTGTGCTTTATAAGAGCCATCAATATAAGCAAAAAAACCTGAAAGGAAGATATTTTTTTGGTAAGTCATAATTATTAGTGTTAATATTTTATTACAACAGTAACTGTTAAGGCTTGATACGTTTGAAACTTGGCTTCAAAAATTTGCAGGCGCGATGGACTAGCATCCCATCCAGTGGAGTAGTGATACTCCTAGTCGCTTCATGCTATGGAAATCGGAATTAAGCGACGGCCTGATAATCCACTAGGCTTCCAGACAGACTTTAACCTTTTAACCTTTTTCAGGCACTTTTGTAGTTGATCAATCAAAAGCTACGCAAGAGGATTGATTGTGTGACGTTCCCATAGAAACTATAGCGCATTGAAATGGTCAACAAACTAACCAATATTTATTGAACAGTGTAAAACTACTTTTAATGGTATAAATTAACTCTAATGTTTCTACTGTATTTTTATGGCTGATCGACAGTGTTTTTGGTCGATATAATTTGCAAAATTTAGAATTAGACCAATCCTTCCATATTGGCCAATTACATTCAGAGCCAAAGCAACTATAGAGATAATTGCTGAACGTTCTTCACAACTGTAGTGTCAGATGCATATTTGTTCAACTTACCTTGATATTTAATGATGTTTGTATATTTCGAAAACTTCCACTTGTCTTTTTCACCAAGGCTGGTCCAACCACAATATCCGGATTCAAAATCGCATTCTTTAAGTACCGTGGCTTATAAGGAAATAAACTGAGCATGTTAGAACAGGGAATTTTTGTACCTCTAAAAAAATTAAGCTTGATGACTAAACCTTTCTCGACAAGCTTGCCGAATGAATTATGTTTCAGTTACTTAACGTTAAAGTATTACTACTAATATTTCAATAAGTCAATTTAATTCAATTCAAAGACAGACGTTTTCAGGTCGTTTAGGTATAAGATGGAATAGGGCGGAAACAGACAGACCGCCGTGAACTGTTAAGGAAAAATAGATTATTACGTTTGTTTCCGTGCCATCTAAAGAAAAAAAAGGCAATTTAAAAATGCGTTTACCTTGAAGATGAATATCCCCTAACACTCTCTCGTTCGCAATCTTCTCTGAATTATTAACAAATGAATAACTGACCTGTGACAGAAAGTTAAAATCCGTATAAAATAAAAAGCGTATTCTGCTCACACTGACTGGTTGACACGCGTTTTCGGATCAGGTACCTACAGCTTAGGGCTTCCACAGACTAGAGAGATAGTTGTCGACAACTACTGTTGTCGATCATAAAAGTTGTCGATAACAAAAAAGCCAGTGTGCGAAGCTAGTTGTCGATAACTTAGGCCCTTAGTTATCGACAACTAGCTTCACACACTGGCTCTTTTGTTATCGACAACTTTTTATGATCCACAACAGTAGTTGTCGACAACTATCTCTCTAGTCTGTGGAGGCCCTTATTAAACCCAAAATTTTAATTCAAGAATAATAAATGATATAATTAGGGCCTCGACATACTGGAGAGATAGTTTTCGACAACTATGAGTATTCGACAACTAAAATGACTCGACAACTATAAGTGCATGCGGATAGAGCTTTTCCACACACTAGAGGCCAAAATTATCGATAACTTGTCTTTTTATGCGAGAGATTAGTAACTAGCGTACCTGCGCATGTCAATGTAACTAAGTGCACGTTTGGGCAAGATGGCGTAGAAATTTGTTGCTTTAGGCTCCAAATGGACTCATGTACTTAGTGAGACACTCAATACATACATTATCATGCTCATACCTTATTTAAAAGGTGGGACTTACCCTAAACTTCAATGAAATTTTAAGAGGTTTAAAGAAGGGATAGAAGAAATAAAATTATGTTTGGAACACCAAGGTGTCAATCTCCGGGGGGGGGGGGGGGGGGGGGGGGGTAGCTACTTCCCATACATTCTCTTAAATAAAATCCAAACCATGCTCTCACAACTTGCAAAGCAATCATCACAACTTTAGCCAGCGGATTCATAATCTGCACGTGCGTAGAAGTTGTGTAAAGCCAGAAGGAAACTGAGCTATAAAAGAAAAACATGGCGGCCGATGAGGCGATGGAAGTGCGTACTGATGTATGAATGATTATTGTATTTTTTCACTTTGTGATCCTTTCGTGAACCAGGTAAACTTCTTCCTCAAGTTTTTCGTTTTTAAGACGCAACCACGACCGCGACGACAACAAGACGTCACAAAACAATAGGTTTAATTAGTAATACAATATTCTGCACGTGTGTTTTGCATATTTCTTTGCCGTCCCATGCAAAACAAAACGCACGTGCGTTTTGCATTTACATTTCTTTGCCTTCGTATGCAAAACAAAACAAAATCAAATGTCCAAATTCACGGTATTATGGAGAACGTCAACACGCGAAGGTTAATTTTCCTTTTTCTGTCCTGGACTTGGACTCACGAATTCAGCTCCTGGAAAGTTCGGCCACATTGGACAAATTGAACGTGTTGGAATAATCTCGAAATAGTTTATAGGAACGTTAATTAATTTTTTAAGGAATTTTGCGCGCGAAAAGAAGCCTTAAGAAAACGCCGCTGACCAAAACGAAATTGATCGCTTTGCAAGTTGTGAGAGCATGGTTCTCGGTCCCAGGCCCTGTCTCTACCCCCCCCCCCCCCCCCCCCCCGGTCAATCTACTAATGTTTAACTTCAAATTCTAATTTTGAAACTACATTAAATCTTCAATATTTCTCATTTCCCTAAATTTTACAACTCCTTTGAGAAAAACTATTTCCTTCCAAACATATCCAAAAATCACCCAAAAATTTACAAGACACCCCATAACATAGATTCAGGTGATGAGCATACAGTTTTTGGATTGCTTGAAACGCGAACGAGATATTTCCATTTAACCCGTGTTAAGTCGCGGAAAAATGGCATTTAGGTTAAGTCCCGCCTTATTAAAGTTAAACTGACCTTGACTGTAAAATTTTCAGGTTGTCTGTCCGTGTTAAAAGTAGCCGTGAATGATATGTTCACACATGACAAGTTAAACGCGGAATCCACTGAGACAGTTTGTCCAAGGTTAAGATATTCAGTTCCAACGGGCAATCCGGGCAATATACACCCTCACAACAGAACCGGTAAAAACCTGTTGTACCAAATAAGGTTTTCTTATCTCAGAATAATAACAAGTGCACTGGTCTGTTGTTTGTTCTTTGTTTTAAAAGAAAATGAATTATAATGAATTTAAAAAATAAATAAATAAAATGTAGAACATTCAGTTAGAAATACATGTGGCAGATAGTCACTAACATAGATATTCCTCCTCATTGATGTTTTATCAATTTTATTTTATAACCAGCTAAGAATATTTAATAGCCGATTAAGAATATTTCAACCAACCTGAAATATGTAAATCTGAACCAACGAAGGCAGATAACAACGTTTTGTGATGCTGCAGTGTTATCTGTAATCTGCGTGTTCCTGTTGAAAATATTCAAAGTTGACGATTTTCCGAGATAGTCCTGAAACATATCTCACGCCACGCCCAAAAACGTTTATCGAAAAATTGTGGGTATAATATAACTATTATGTAACTAGTATATATTATGGCAAGACAGTGTACTTTGAGACCGTTTTTACTGATCTATATAGCTATCTAAAAGTTATCGCTACATTGTAGCACTTACCCTGTTCCTCAATTAGTTAATGAAACGATTCTTTCGATGTAGTAATTTTCTTTAAGAGAGCAGTTACTAAAGTCAAGCTCATGAAACTTTTTCAACGACAAACAAACTCTCTTTTATCGTCGATTTTCCTCGATAGCCAAGGTTTCATCTCTGACTGACAAGTGGTAATCTGTTTTATAAAATAACTGCCATACTACGATTGGTCGAAAACCTATGTACTATTGTACCGGTAAACACATAGATAACGAGAGCAACTGACAAATTTAAACTTTATTTGCAATATGGCTGCACTCGCTGCATTGTCCAACTTTCACTACCTCAGGTGCTTATATCAATAAATCAATAGGAATATATTTTCATTCAACATTTACTTGAAAACCTTAGTGCAAGGAAAAAATAAAGACCACAAAGCAAAGACAATTGAAAGTTAAAAAAAAACTCGAAAGGTAAACAAATATTAAGCGAGCAATGGCTCAAACTTTCTGAACTTTCGCTAAAGCTTCAACTGAATTTTACACCCACAAATCCTATAAGAAGTACTTACATTTGTAATTCAGTCAAATATGTAGAGTGGAGAGTTTCTCGCGCCATTTTATGAATGTGATGAGAATAAGCAACTTGATCACGATAATAAAATATATTTACTTTCTCTCTATGTTTTCCATAGTTATTTCATAAAAGCAATAGACCGCACTTTCTATGAGTTTAGCGGCGCAATAAACCCACTTGGGATGTTGTGAGAACACGAGAAAAGCTTGTAAATCACTCGCTTAACGGCTCGTGATTTTATTGCGGGTTTACCCATAGAAAGTGTGGTATATTGCTTAAGTAAACCACGCACACACGGACATCCAAAAGTTACCTGGATTAGTCCAAAACAGTCGTTTTCCAGGAATAGGACGTTCATACTCTCCACTTGGTTTGCGCATGCCTACAGACAGGTGGTCGCCGCCCTCACCCTCTCCCATAAAGACTACCATTCGATAAATGCGACATTTGTCGAGAAATATTGGTTGCGACATCTGCTCTGGGTACCTTCAAAGAAAGACATTATATTTACTAGGTTTAGCAATCAAAGCAAAATAAGGGCAAAGAAAATATCCTGCATACTGTCTTTAAAGCAACTCCCTCCTTGTTATGCTCTCTTGTCACTCACCTGTTCCATTGAAGATACTTTGTCCATTTCTTAACAATAATGATTGGTTGTTTGGTTACACTCTCCTCTGCTTTATTGCTGTCTTCATCAATGCCATTCTCGTTAACATCGTACTTCCACAACTCGCACACGTTATCACAGGACACGTAAAATGTGTAATTCCCACTTTCAGGAACCTATATACAATAATATGAAGTTCACAATTTAACAACATAGAAAACAGTTTTTATTGATTGTTAATAAATTAATTGCGTAATTCTGTAGACAGCATTTTCACAGCTGTAGATTTTATCTGGCTTGAACCTCAGTTGATTCCCAATTCTGAACTGAGTAACACGGCATCAGGAAAACCATTCCCACTCAAGTAAACGTATTGTGATACTGAATGGAAACTTTACCTGCAAGTAGCTTGTCAATCGTTGAATGTATCTCTCTGCTATATCAACTGGTGCATCAAAATCCCGCAGAATGATTCGGCTTTTAGCTGATCTTTTAAACGCGGGATGTTCACCCACAGTTGGTGCCTTTTTGGATTTGTAATTCACGTTATACCACCCTTCACGCAAAACTCCGTGTGCATCTCCAGAAGACTCTACAACATATAAAAATAATGTAAAACAACTATCAAGTAAGTATTACTTAGTTATTCATTTCATATCGCCTGTAAACTTTAGTCTCGACCTCTAATTGAACAATCAAGTACAAGTCATAGTTTTATTGTGTAGATTGGATTCTACAATTAACCCAGCAGTTCCAGCTGCTTGCGAACATTTCATGACATACATGTGAGCGAAAGGACGTGGCCGCCGTTTGTGCCGAAATTGTGCCAAAATTTCAATAATTTTAATGACTCAATCACTCAACTAATAAAACTACGTAGATGAAAGAACAAAGAAAAGCCGGCATCAAGTAGACTGCGGCGAGCCCTCTTTCCGTTCAAAGGTCATTGACCGAGAAAAAAAAACGCAAACTGGGGCCTAGATACACTGTAGATAGAACGAAAATGAGGGACTGGAGACAATTCACAAGTCACGGCCAAGAAAAATAACACCACATTGCTCAGAAACCTCAATAAAGACACATTTCATTTCACTCGTCTGCAGCACTTTTTCGTTTCCTAATTCCAATGTTTCTTCTGACAGTACCACCATGGTAATTGAAAATATTGCTCGCCGTCTATATAGCTAACAGTTAAGAGGAAACCACAGTGTAACTTACCAATTGTTCTCATTACAACTTGGCAGATAACTAACGTGACGTTATCTCCAATCAACGTGACTGTCACGTAACTGCCGCGTGCAGGTGGAGAGCAATGGACTTTGTTGTCCTGAGCTTTCCTGCCATATGCCATCGATTCTGTACAAGTTGAGTCTAAACCGGTCTGACTGGTGGATACAGTGACGTTGATCATGCCATTGTCACGTGGGCAGCAATCGATTTTATTGAAGATTTGAACAGTTTCAACATACAGTGGTTTTTCAAGGGTAACTTGCCACCAAGGTTTGGACTCCTAAATGAAACCAACAAAATAGTTACAGTGCAACTACTGTGCCCGGGCCCGGACGTTAAACGATGAAAACCACATATTGCAGAGCAGAATAGAGAATTCAAGTTAATCCCATGTTGAAAACGTTGTAGTCAAGTCAACTAAAAACTGATTGGCTCAAGCAACTGAAGTTAGAAATATTCGTTTCCATTCTGCAAGGCTGTTTTGTTTTCGTTATCTTAGTGGACCTAGTCGTACCTAAACTCAGTTCCAGTTCGCTCACGGCTACAACGATCTGAGAAAATAGAGAGGCTGTGATTTTTAGCAAGCTCAAAATCAAAACCAAGTAGAATTGTATATAAGAAACTTGTATCAAAAAAGGGCGAATTACCTAAGTCTAGTCAACAAAAGTGGCGCGAAGACGTCGTCTTTGCACCAAAGCAAGAGATTAATTGGAAAGCGGCTTATCAGTTATCCTTTCAATGTACAAATAGTTCAAAACTTATAGCTTTCAATTTTAATTTTTTACACAGACGACTATCAACTAATAATTTTCTGAAAAAAATTGGATTTGTCGATAGCGAGAAATGTACCTTCTGTCAAGGAGAAATAGAAAAACTGATTCACCTATTTTGGGACTGCCCCAAAACTCAATCTTTCTGGATCAGTCTAAATTCATGGCTGGAGATATGCCAAGTAATTGTAAAAGAGAAACCCTTACAGCCTGACACAGCTCTAGGTCTGAAGCCGGATAGCTCTAAATATAAACTTCAAATAAACTTTTGCTGTTTAAACGCTAAATACTATACTGATCTGGTTATGTAGACTGAAAGAATGTGATCCAAAATTAAATAATTCCTTACGCTATCTGAGATATATTCAAGAATTAGAAAACAATAGCAATACAACAGCTAGCCAAAAAAAATGGGAGCCTCTTGAGCCTTTCTTGTAATCTCTCTATTTAACTAGAAAGCTAGTAAACGTGTTCCTGTTCCCCTGAAATATATGCAACCTTTCACGGATTCTCTCTTTAGCTCGATCTCTTGACCTTTTTTCGCCCAATTGCACTTCCGAATTACTATTTAACTAAGTTTTTTTGTTGTTGTTGGTGCTAGTTTTTTTTTTGTCCTACCGTAACATAGTAGTAGGGTAGGGTTTTTTTGTTCCTTTTATTACTTGTTTTCTCCCTATTAATGTAGTGTAGTGTAATGTATTGTAAATTAATAGTGTAATGTAGTGTATATAATCAAAACACATTGTAATATAAGTTGGTAATGTATTGTACTAAGTATTGTATGTAAAGTGTTGTAAATGAGCAAATAAATTTAAAAAAAAAAACTGATTGGCTCAAGCAACTGAAGTTAGAAATATTCGTTTCCATTCTGCAAGGCTGTTTTGTTTTCGTTATCTT
This sequence comes from Desmophyllum pertusum, assembly GCA_029204205.1. Lineage (NCBI taxonomy): Eukaryota > Metazoa > Cnidaria > Anthozoa > Scleractinia > Caryophylliidae > Desmophyllum > Desmophyllum pertusum. The sequence goes on from MU826352.1 coordinate 2,384,501, forward strand.
AGTGGACCTAGTCGTACCTAAACTCAGTTCCAGTTCGCTCACGGCTACAACGATCTGAGAAAATAGAGAGGCTGTGAACAGTCTACTAAACAAGCAAACACACAAACAAACAAACAAACAAACACAACATTATATTCAGGCCAATCACAATCGATAGTATCCAACGTTCCATGCACACAAATTAAACCAAAGTAAATCTCTGTTGGACTTTTTGGGTCAGGGAAGAAGATAAAGACCAGTCCGCATGCATTGATCAATGAACCGTTTTTGGTTGACACTCATGCGAAAACCATTTGCGGGCCCAAATCAATCGTATCATTATTATAATAAGAGAACCTTAAATCGATAACTTTCAATGATGAAAGGAACGGATTAAAGAAAAGCTGAAAAGGAATTTTGCCTCCATCATAGCATACAATCATCATATGATAAACGATTGTTGACTCCGAATTATTTCTTACCTTTTGTGAACGAAAGCAAGTGTTGTAAGATCTATCAATGGCCAGGAAGGGATGATTAGGCAACAGAACACTTGAACTTTGCGTCAAACTCTGGTGTGATAATGAATTTACTGACAGACAGAACATAAAACAATCGGTTTTTAGTAATTTAATTGCGTAGTAAGAATTAAAGAACTGAGCGGGGTGTGGCTGGGGTAACTTGTAAATAGTAAGACTGATGTACTGCGTCATAGATAAATGAAAGCCATCATCGGTGTAACTTGCTATTAAAGGTTATCACCACCGTTATAAGTCACCTCGGGTCTGTTTACTCGGGTCTGTTTTCTGTTTGTAAGTTAGCTTAGAAGCCAACCAATGGATGCTTCCTTTGCTTTTCACATTACAATTATGAAACTCAGTGAAAATAAAATCAAAGGAAGAAACAAATAGACCCGTTACAAATACATGTAGTTCAATAGTCTATGTTAACCTACCAGGTTGCTTCTGGCACAACGGGTAAACCTTTAACCCACAACCAACGTTTTTTATCCTTGATGAACCTGCCGATAGCATACACTGTAGCACAGCTTTGGGTTTTCTTGTAAATAGTAGGATATCCCGGCATCCACAAAGAGCCATTCAATGGGCTGCCATCAATCCACACCCAATCACCCTGGGCCAACATTCCAATGTGTAAGTTCTTGGGTTTTGGTCTCATTTCATCTAGCATGTTGGAGAATGCATATCTTAAACCTTCTCGAGATATCTTGGCCAAGGTCCCTCCTTTACGATTGCACTTTGCCAAGACTTTATTCCAGTTTACGACATTCTTGGTGTTTACGTAGAAGCAACCACCATGGAAATGGAAGAAGTTCGGACTGCACGACAAAGGTTCTACGAAAAACAAGTAAAAAGATGCGATCTACAGCAATACAATGTCAATTAGAAAGTTAAAAATAATAATAATAATAATAATAATCCATATAGCGGACATCATGTTAATGTGCCACTATAAAATCTCCTAATTGATCAGATTAAAACCCAGGAAACTCTGCAGGAAACCTGTATAAAAGATCAAAACACAGCCTAAGCGGTTTTTATACATGTTTGCCATATCATGTTGTTACTATACAACATTTCATTCAAGTATTTTGAGCTCATTTGAACTGCGTATTCACTGAGACATTTGAAGTGTTACATTTGAAGTGTTACATTTTGTTAATGTTTTGAAAGGATACTGGAATATTGCATTTAGAGCTCTATGCAAGAAACAAGTGAATAAAAATGTCCTTAGCTAAGTCTCAACCTGGCTATGTCAATCTCAGCCTCAGCGTTCTTATAAAAAAAAGGTTCTTATAAAAAATGAGTGCAATGTAGTGCTATATATATCTTGAGTAATGGAATGTAACGTATTGTAAGTTATGTCATGTAAGCGATGTATGTATATATTTAAATAAACGTTATTTTAAAAAAGGATTTGTTTTTCGCCATTTCTAGCTGCATGCTTTGTTACATTTCCGGGTGGCCTTTTACCTCTCTTTCAAAATGAGTCCTGGTGTGAAACCATTTAAATGAAATAAGAATAATAAAATTATTGTGCACCAGGACCCGTTTTGAAGCCGAAACAAATGACATATTGTGAGAGTACTCTGAGCTAAGTACGCTTCTCCCTCGTTTTACAACTATCTGATTGCATTCATAACTCGATAAACGCACTAAAGCACTGATAGCCATTAAGCCATAAACTATTGTTACCGTCAAGGCATTTGTTAAATATACTTACTGGTCTGATTACATCTTGCTTTAACTTTATTAATTTGATCTTCAGACAACGCTTGGTCATAAAATTGTAAGCAGGAGATTCTACCACGGAAATGCGTCTCCTGCTTCCTTGAAGCTCCAACTCTAACATTTGACTGAGTTGCTAGTTCCATCTTTGCTCCAACAGACCTCAGCATGACGATGTTGTCGTTAACCCACACAGTCGCAAAACCCGTGTGGTAGTCGTACGTAGTTCCAATAAAATTCCACGCGTTTGCCTCGATGACGTTCGTCTTATGAAGCACGCGAATCTTAGAACTTTTCCTGTCCACATATCGTACTTCAACTCCCAAGGTTAAATGCGAAACCCACATGGAGCAACCGTAATTGAATATAGGGCCACTGCTATTACCAAGATTTACCCAGGCGAAAACACTGATCGAAAATCTAGTGTCAAGTTCTCCGGTATTGTTCAGTTCCACATAGCTGCTTTTAATACCGCTAAAGAATAAGGAGCCATTTGGATTTCCAAAAGGACCTGGTGCAAATGTAATGTTACTAGACACAGCTTTGGTGACTCCATTTGGACTTATGTCCAGAGTTCCATTGGTACCACTCAGTGAAAAGAGAGCCACGGGCATAGGAACAGCTTAGAATAGAAACAACCGAACGTAACTGAAGGAGCATCAGGTGTTTACACAAAGTTATAACAAAAACGTAGGATCTGTTCCCTCGATTTACGGGATAAAAATTGTAAAGAACTCTCAATGATAGAAAGCAATTTCTTAAAATAATTTAATGTTCATCGTGGGAAGAAGACTTTTGGCAAATTTCAAAAGATTGTGACCCCGAACAAAGCAGTGTGGCATGCAATATAACAAGTCCACCCAAATCTCTTTCGACAAAGTCCTCCGATAATACTGAAGACATTATATTATTGCATTATATTATTCACGAGGTTGAACCCGCGATATATAATGGTCACCTGCCCTACCCATGGGTTGGCCTTGGGGGGGGGGGGGGGGGGGGGGGGGGGGGGTCCGCTGTCAAAGCGCCGAAAGTAAGTAAGGCCTAATAACATGGAAAAATACACTTTGAAGCTGAAAATGAGAAGGGGAAACTCCCATGCATTTCTAAGTGGCCTCAAAATGGATGGGAGAAGAATTTGGGCCGAATACATACCTGTGGAGCTTCGAAATTTATAGTTTTGAATAAGCTTACAATTCACAGACTTATGGATCTTTTCAAGACAAAATGGCAATGTACTTTATTGAATGTAGATGGAATTAGTGGAAGGATTTTTAAAACCATCGATTGACCAAATGACTGCAAAAGCCGTCGCCAAACCGCTTGAGCTTTTAGCGTGCAGCATACCCGATTTCATTTCTTGGCAAAAGGCGAAATAAACCGATTAAGTTTTATTCGTTTCGAAATAGCTTTAATAAGATTGTAGAATTCTCACAAAGCTATTTCAAAGATTCAAATACGACCAACTTTTTGCAAAAATTGCATTCATAACTGTGATGACCACTTATTCATTTAATTTAATTTCCGCAGTTCACATATATGATTTCATTCATATGTTCATTATCAATAAAAAAAGAAAATAGAAAAGCCTTTTGCAAAAAAGTACGCCATGGTCACATTTGTCGCATAACATACCGAGCGGCTGTTCACAGATGTATCCGTTCTTTTGGTTGGTACAGCTTTCATCATTCCAACGCCATCCATACCCTGTCCATGAAGACCGTTTACGAATCAAGAATGACACGCATCTACCTTGTCCACTCGGTTCGTTTGGACCCCACAGATTATTTATAATTGAAGCATTTTTCCCATCTAGCCAGATCCAGCGTAACTTGCTGCTTAACCCAAGGTAGAAATCACGATCATCGAGCTTGATTTCTCTTCTCTGATTGGCTAAGGCTTCCAATGTGACCGCGTTATTGACAACAGCTAGGTCAGCGCCCAACTTGTGGCAGAGGTTTCGCGTGTTGCGCCATTTCCGAGTTAATTGGAAATAGAACAGATAACACGATCTACCGGCTTTGTACCAACCGGGCGCGCATCCAGAGATTGAACGGTTACCTGCAAACAAAATACTTCATTTAGTTTATCTCTGTCAAGTTTGCGGCTTGTTGGCTTCTAATAGCAAGACCTACATGTAGACGATGTTTCGCGCGCTATGTATCAACCCGACCGCCACTTCCAACATTCATTTGTTTATAAACTGTAGTTAAATACACTGCTGAAATAGCCTATGAATAGGATCAGCGGTGAGAGGATAAGGAGCCTGGGGAAGACTGGTCTTGCGTTACATTTAGTTATTTATTAATTTATTTTTATTTTATTCGGTAACTTGACCGCTTGCTCATTTAATAGCACGAGGAGATGATATAGATTTTCAAATCAGTGCACGATCCCACCGAGTTCTGTCTTCCCCCTTTTTAGCTCGCAATTCGCGCGCATGCGCGAAGGATGAGCTTTCGGGTTTGTGGGGAAAATTTGGCGTTTGTAAACTTTTCTTGGTAATTCCGCTGACCAGTGTATAAGGCCTGGCAAATCACAACACTAAAAAATATCGCGGGCGCAATATTTGGTAGGCATTAGGGGTCGGAGGGGTCGGGGGTCGGCCGGCCCTTATTGCAAAAACAAAATGGCGGCCGGTTGTTTCTGTAAGGACGGTATTTCTCTCGTCTTACACATTTAAAATATAGACCTTTTTGGAGTTCCGATGCCAACAAACGGATACATTCTGCGCCCGGATTCTGCGATTCCTTCGTTCCTCGGTTTGAGAAATGCTACAGAAGGATTGAAATTATTTCTTTCACGAACGGAAATCTGTGGTTTCTATATCGAAGCCGCATTTGGACCCATGCCCGACTGATGAATCAAGGGGTTATACAACTTCAAAAACACCGGGAATAACAGAACGGTTCTACCAGGGCATATTTTAGGCTCGACCGCCGAAAAAGATCCGGGAAATTGAAGCGTTCAACTGAACTCTGGCGTTTGTAGCCCTTCACTTCAAATGGATTTCAAGACTTAGGATCTAGGAAAGGAAAACTGACACCACAGGACGGTCGGTAATTGTTATTATGTGTTATTTGCTTTATAACAAAAATTATTGTTCAACTGATCATTTGATTCCAATAAAAATAATATTTAACTTTTTAATTTAAACTTTTGTAATTTCGTATACAATTCGATCGATCGATCGATCGATAGCTTTGAACCGAAAACAAATAAAGTGTTCATGTGAATCAAAATTTTGGCTGCAAAGCCTTTTTGCCTGTTATTGTAGCTTATTGTGTTGACCTTAAGTTTGTTCATAGTTTCCAATTACATTGCTGAGCTGGTCACGGGAGCCTTTGATTAATAAGTCATTTCCTCTCACTCAAGATTACAATAATTATAACGTAAGTTTTCGCTTGATTTCGTCTAGATTCTATTGTTTGTTATTCGTTTTCCTGTTTATTTCTCGATTTCGTTCTAAGTAACTCATTGTTGTGATTTTAGTTCTCACCGTATGCATAATAAACTAACTAAACAAGAAGATTGTTTACATGTGGTTGATCACGGCGAACTCCGACTCGTTCCAGACGGGTCGGGAACGCGGCAGGGGTCGTTTCCTCTCCTCCCCAGTCCGCGCTCACCGATATTTTCCCCAATTTCCTCTTCGCCTTATACCCCACTTACGAGCCTGTTCACAGACTCCTGCTGAAACACTGAGCTAACTCAGAAAGAAATCAAAATTGAAATATGCTTCTATACCCCTTAATCTTTAACAACCCCGGCATGCTCCTAAGCTAAGGCTTATGGCTATTATCCTTTTGTCCATATATTTTTACCTTAGTTAGTAACTATATTATTTCGAACCGGATTTAGAAACATACAATATGAGTTTAACGAACAAAACCTAGTTAGAAAAGAAACAAGATTTTTGGCTGTTCTCTTACCTGTTTCAGTGACATCGAAAGCATAAAAAGAGAAATTCAGTTTGCAACAGGTCACATTTCTGTGTTCATAAAGGCTGATCATTGGCGAATAATTCCTCCTGTCAATCAAATAAATCTTCCTGGAATTGCGTCGAAGTGCCTCGTTATTTAAGACAACAACATCAAGCGGAAAAGTAAAATGATCCAACCTTGACGTAACAAAACTTTGTCTGCTGGAAGCTTCAGCGTATAGAAAGTACGGCGTCTCCCTCGGATTCCCCCGTGAATGTTCGAGGGTGAATCGGAATTCTTCGGAGTAGCGACGGCGCTCGAAGGGTTGTGTGGATACTCGGAAGTCTTTACCCTTGTATGAGGACACATAGTAGGTTGTTTCTTCTGCAAATGTAAGATCTAAGTGAATACAAAAGCCACCGCTCTACTCTTCTCTTCAAAATATTTCCTGCTCACGATTTTGGCACTTTCCGTCCCTTGTTCGCCAGTTGCCACCTCAATTAAGTATTTGACTCTGTTACCTGTTATCTTTGTTTATTATTATAAATAATACGCCTCGCATGGTACCCCCCCCCCCCCCCCCGTGGGGACTCCTATATGAAAGGGCCGGGACGGAGATGCTCGTCGGAAATTTTAAATTGAACCCCTAAAGGAGACCAATCTGGGCGTGTCTCTAATCGATCTCCTTTAATGAGACCACCGACACAGTATGACGGTGTTTTTTTCTTTCTTCGCGTGCAACCCTAATACGATACCCCCCCCCCCCCCCCCCGGGGCCCAATAAAATAAAATAAAAAATACAATATTCGCAGTAAACAATAAATGTAGAAATCAAGTCTCTACAACGTAATATAGTAGCAATGTCGTCAAAACCTACGGTCTTTATACAACAGCCGTCCTCCGTGTATCGGAGACTATCACACTCAAATATTCTCATGTACGATGCAAGTTTACTCAGGTTTACTTATTGGTGTGACCTTCATATGTACATGACTATCTATCACCCAACTCGTCGACCAAGAGGCCATGTTTTGAGAAAAAATAGATCACAAATGATGGAAAGTCGACTAATTGCTTTTCTTTACTTATGTATTGTAAATACCAAAGGGTGGGGTAGGGGACAGGTGATTATGGACTGTGAAATTGCCAGCAACAAGCAGGCATGAAACACGTTTTTAGGGGGATGGGGGAGGGGGGAGGGAGTGGATTGAGGATTTGCTGCCCTGAAATAGATACACTATTAGTGAATAAGTAGCAAAGGACCGCGAACGAAAATGCTGCTGGTATACGTAGGATCTGTAAAAGATCAAATTAGTACCTGTTTGTTGACAAGTTCCTCTTTGAAACGTAAAGTCGTCCAATGCAGCATCTCCATGATAATTGCTGCCTCTAATACCATCGATAATTATCTAGAAAGGAATAAAATAGAGAAGTACATGTAACATTACAAATCACGCAAAACATTCTTATATGTATGTCACAAGCAAGTTGACACTGATTGGAAAAAGTATGACAATGGAAATCTATGAGCATCCGTTGGCCTGAGACAAGTTGCTATAAACAAACATTACATTTTAAACTCACTTGATAGCTTGTAGTCTCATTGATGCTTAATTGTCCTTGTATCCAGCGGGCTCCTTGATTCTGAGATTTCAGCCAAACCGGTTTTGACCTGTTTGTAGCATGGCTTCTTATGTATATAACTACACAGCTCATGGTAGAGCCAAACATGTGGTAGTAGAACATCATGCATTGCGGTCCCCGCATCCATGGACTCTCAAGTCGCGCAATGTCTCCTTGCTTTCGTGGAAGAGAAGTCTCAATATAGATGTACACACCACTTCCTAGGGTTGAAGGAAATGGTATTAGTACCGCAATTGCTAACAATGCACTGGTCTTCATAAGGCTTCATGCCCTAAATATACCTCCGTTTCCTCCCCAACAAATCTTCGGGTCATTAACTGCAAAGAGATAAAGTGATATGAATTTCGTAAAACCAAAACCAAAGCAATCACGACGGCCAATCACAGGAAACAAAAACAACTCACAATGAACCGAAATGGGAACTTGAAGCTAGCAAATACACGTAACCGGCGCCAAGCGCGGGAAAACACGTGTGACCAAGCCACTGTAAACTGTAATTTTATGAAAATCCCATGAAAGGTTTTCGAAAAACCGATGAAATAATTTTTCAGGGCCCTGAATATGTAGATTTTCAGTTTCATGGACTTTTTCAGGCCATGAAGTTTTCGCGAAAAGTTTGTAATGGATTTCATGGGTCATTAAATTGCCATGAAATATATGGCACTGGTTTTCATGAGCCATGAAAAGTATATTGATGGATTCCATGGGCATATATGTGGCACTAGTTTTCACGAGGAAAGAAGCGAGGAAGAAATATGTCACCCTATAGGGTCAGTTAAAATATCTGGGTCCCGGTTGTTCGAACTCCACGTACAAACTCCACAAAACAATAGCAACGAATTACATTTGTTTTCATGCAATAGAAATTAAACGCGTAACCCTGGATTTGCGTTAATCGGCTTTCGACAGGGCCCAGTATTGTAAAGTTTCAGTAAGGTTTACTATTCATATTTTTTTATCCTTCAGTTTTCACTCAGACTAATGTCAAACTCTACAAATGAAAACATTGGCAATGAAAAAAATGTACAATTAGCCTAATTATTATACGATTTATGTGGTTGATCGCAGTGCCTAACAACAACATCATTCGTTTTTCCTATCAGTCTGTCTGTTTTAATCTCACGGAACGTTAGCACGTTAGCACGTTAGCACGTTAGTATTTTTTAGTGAATTTTTTTGTGTTTTGCGCTTGGAGGCAGGCTAAATTCACGCTGAAATCGAGACTTTTGCGAAAGCTCCCGTTTAAGTATTGAAAGCTTTTTCGAAAAGATTAACCCATGGAGTCAAAATCTGTTATTTCCACAGGTTATTAGCGGTATAAAATTTAAATTAAACGTAAACCTGAATTTTTGACGAAATTTTTAAATTTACACCCTTCAACCTTCGTTACAACAACCGAATTTTGGCTAAATTCAAGGCTCAAAAAAGCAATCTGGTACATGGATTTACCCAACGAGACTATACTCCGAGGAACAACAATCATTTCAACTAAACATCAGGCGAAAAAAAAATTGGGGTAAATAAAACGGAAAATTCTGAGAGCGTTTTCAAAATAGGTCACTTGAGCAATATGAGCGACCCGTTGACCTTGCGTGACAAAGGGAAATCAACAAACGGTAGCTCTCAAAATGGATTCCTTCGTCGAAATACGCATCAATTTGCTTTTCTGTTATGTTTTTAAGTAGAGGAAACTAGATTCTTGAATTTGGAGTTGTGTACTCGCAGTGCTAAGCTATGAAGGGAGATTTAGACAAGTATATTTTGAAATTTCACCCACTGTACTTAGACGGTTCTGATATGTTGATCACGGAATTATACATTGAAAGTCTGTTTACAATGCAAATGTGGCATCACCTACGAAGTAAAAGTCAATTGACCGAATATTCCTTACCTTAGTAAGCTTTTCCTGCCCGGAAACCACAGCATTTTTAGCAAAACACAGAGCAAGATCGCTGAGTCATATCGCACGTGGAGCCAAGTTGTCAAATGTTTTTATATGTTAACGATTAACCAAGGCAAAACCACAGGACACCCAGCAGTACGGCTAGTCACCTGCGCAGCCATTATTTGTGTCGTCACGCGTTGCGTGTCGACACAAATAGGTGACTACAGTACGGTGATATTCCGTCTGGTAGTTGATAATCCGCTTGTGTATAAATACGGGCAAACAGACGGATTATACGTCCAGACGAACTATCTATGTAGTTCCTCTGCCAAGACGAACTAAGCAGATAGTTCGTCTCGACGAAGTTGGGCAAACATTTGTTTTAGTTTAGTTTAGTTTAATGTGTTCGCCATGATAATTCCTCGCGAAGCGAGGCCGAAGGCCTCGCGTAGCGGGGTTTATAATTCTGTCCCCCAAGAGCTGACGCGAGAGCAATTCTCGTGTGGCCTTTACGGTCATATTTATTTATTTATTTATTTATTTATTTATTTAATTGTTTGTTTGTGGAGTTGGGGGATGACATGACGTCACAGCGCGCTCGTGGCCTAATGGCTTAAGGCGCTAACTTTTAAATCTGATCTTCGGGATTGAGGGCGTGAGTTCAAATCCGACATGGTCCTTCTTTTTTTTTTTTTTTTTTCCGGTTCAAATCCAGGCCGTTCTTTTTTTTAACCCCCTTTTCTTTGCTTAATAACATTGACTTCGACGTAATCTTTGTACACGTAAATGTAGAAACAGGAACGGCTGCTGAAGAATAACAATTTTTACTCCAAGTTTGTTTATCGAACAAATTTATATACGGGTCATTTGTGAAAAAAAACCCGGCTTTATTAAATCCATTATCAACAACAGGAAAAGGAAAGACGACTCAGGAATTTCTCAAAGTACGATCAACATATGGCTTAGTTTTCATTGTAGACGCGAAGACTTGTGTCTGAAAATAATTCGCCGATCCGATATTGCGAAGAAGATTTTACCTACAAAAGCGAGGTGGTTTCAGATCATTCGGACGGAAAAGTGGGGAAAACAGTACAAGAGCGCTACAATTTATTACAGATGTCGGGAGACGAGCGAACTCCAATCGAAACCAAAACCCGGTGGCATAGCAAAAACACGGCGTTCGTCCGGCGATTCTCAGAAACCTTGCAGCGATTCTTGGAAACCTTGCAGATCAAATCGCAGCGTGCTCGTTACTAGGCAACAAAAGCTTCGCGAGGACCTGCGAGTCACGTATTACTAGTAAATATTCCATTTTTCCTATTTTTTCCTTTGTTCTTTCCCCGGCAATTTAATTGCAATATCCTGTGGTTAGTTCCTCGCGTTAGGCCGAGCGTAGTGACGAAGCCGAAGGCCTCGCGTAGCGGGGTTTATAATTCTGTCCCCCAAGAGCTCACGCGAGAGCAATTCTCGTGTGGCCTTTACGGTCATATTTATTTATTTATTTATTTATTTATTTATTTATTTATTTATTTATTTATTTATTTATTTATTTATTTAATTGTTTGTTTGTGGAGTTGGGGGATGTCATGACGTCACACGCGCTCGTGGCCTAATGGCTTAAGGCGCTAACTTTTAAATCTGATCTTCAGGATTGAGGGCGACAGTTCAAATCCTAAAGCGTCTTTTTTTTTAAGTTTTTTTTATTATTTAGGTTCGAATCCGGGCCGTTCTCTCTTTTTTTTTTTTTTTTTCCTTTTCTTTGTTTAATAACATTGACTTCGACGTAATCTGTGTAGACGTAACTGTAGAAACAGGAGCCGCAAGAATTACTCCAAGTTTGTTTATCGATCGAATTATCGACCGAATTTATATGGGAAGTGACCTTGTTGGACGTTAATAGTGCGGAGAATTTGGAACAAAAAAAACCGGCTTTATTAAATCCGGTATCAACAACAGGAACATGAACGACGACTCAATAATTTTTCAAAGTACGATCAACATTGTACATTTACCGGTTTGACATCTGAGAACACGGCTTCAATTCGATTCGATATGCTTCACAGACTTCACAGTAAAAAATATATTCGTGGTTTATTCACGGCGTTGAAAAAAGTGTCCTTAACAAGAAAAGGAAATGTTCTTTGCATGAAATAATAATAATTGATGCAAATCTGTTGTTGGAAATTCAGGACATATTCTAAGCGGTGTCACGCAAGTTACTCGTCCACTGGGCAGTCGTTCGTCGAGAAAACAAGACCGTCAACAGTATAAAAGGGAAGATGTCGGGAGACCAGCGAGCTCCAGTCGATCTCTAAAGCCTGGTTATTACCCTCACACCCCAACAATAATTAATCCCCATCACAGATTCGCGAGGACCCATGCGAGTCACGTATTACTAGTTTACAAATAATTTAGTTCGTCTGCTTATATGTCTCCAGTATAAAGACGGGCACAAGACGCATTGGGCTCTTAAAGCATGTCTCCAAATGGGGTATGTCTCTATATCTCTCTAGACTCAAATAACCCCTTCAAGAGAGGGGTGGGAGATCCCTCCAACCCCTTCTTCCAATCCCTTCAAGGCGCCTTTCCGAGTACAGATAGAACTAAGTCCCTGTATACGTACGTATCAATCGACTCCATTAAAAATATAAATAGTTAAAAAGACATGCATAGCGCCTTTTTGTAATATTCGATTTGCTTTTTATTTATTCCATGACACATAACCCAGTTTTAACAAAAACAATACCATGCACTGTGCATACTCCAATTTACAGTAAAACATTTTTATCTGCTAATAAATACCAATTGGCAACAAATAATACAAGGAATTTTCAAGTGAAACAAAGATGGGAATACGACGGCTGTCATTTTCACAAGTACCGTATTTTCTTGATTAAACGCCGGGTCCTAAATAAACACTGAGTTCAAATAAACACCGGCGGCGCTTAATCGAGGTCCCGGCGTTTATTTGAGTTCCGGAGTTTATTTGATTTAAGTTCACGAGCCACCAGGGCATAACAGCTCGATGTATCAGTTTTGCTCACTATTCAACCAACCAACCAACCAACCAACCAACCACTCATTCACAATGACTTTTTTGTATCAAAGTTTGTCACAAGTCTGAATAGAGACAAAGTTGTTGAAATTTTTGTTTAGTGGATGATTTTGTTAATGCTTTATTAAAAGTCCTTTATTTCAGCAAACGTTATGGTAAAATCAACAAAAAACGTGGCTATAAACGCCGGGTCTGTAAGGCCGAATTTTAAATAAACATCCGCTAATCCTCTTAGACGGCAAATCAGCCACACCCAGTTGACAAGCTCCCCTAAGGAAGAAAGTTACTCCGCCTTGCGCCTTGCATGGAATCCGTCTGTGCACACGCCAAAATATTCACAAACAGTGAATGGCGATGCTATGTGTTCTCATGCTGCCTTTCTTTTGCATGTCGCACAGCTGGTTCTAAAAACCAAGGGATGCTGTGGTGTACTTCACCCAGGCGGGTATCCCGGGGGTGGGGGGGGGGGGGGGGGGTACTCCCTTAAATATAAGTGGCCTATACGGGGACGTGCCGCTGGACGGGGTATGGTTTTTGGCCTCTCTGCCCTGAACAGGGTATATAATTTTATGCGAGTCTGTCCTAAACAGGGTCTGAACCTGTCCTAAATAGGGTATGGTTGTACGATTGTCGTCGTAAAAATATGGTTTATACAGTATTTAGAGATCGGAGACGTTTGCCGCGTATCAGTCAAACGTGATAAGCTACATTGAAACCTAAACAGGGTCCTAAAATAGAGGATGTTGTCCTACAGGGTAGGTATTTTAGGGTTTTTTTATTTTTTTTGTCCTAAACAGGGTCAGGTTTTCAAACCCTCAGCGGCACCCCTATACCCAAACATGGGTCAATACCTCGCTTCTCAGCCGTGCCACGTCAGGGGTGTGCTGCTCTTTACGTGTGTGATTGACCAATGCAGGATAATCGAATACATATATATTTATAGCGTTCGACATACAGCTGTGAAGGTGTCAAATTTATAGCGTAAAAATGCACTGTTGTGCTATAAAGAACTGAGCGCCACGATGGGATGTGACTACAACTGCTGGGTGTCCTGTGGTTTGCCTGGTTAATCGTTAACACATAGAAACATTTGACAACTTGGCTCCACGTGCGATACGACTCGGCGATCTTGCTCTGTGTTTTGCTAAAAATGCTGTGGTTTCCAGGCAGGAAAAGCTTACTAAGGTAAGGAATATTCGGTCAATTGACTTTTACTTCTTAGATGATGCCACATTTGCGTTGTAAACAGACTTCCAATGTATAATTCCGTGATCAACATATCGGAACCGTCTAAGCAGAGTGGGTCAAATTTCAAAATATACTTGTCTAAATCTCCCTTCATAGCTTAGCACTGCGAGTACACAACTCCAAATTCAAGAATCTAGTTTCCTCTACTTAAAAACATAACAGAAAAGCAAATTGATGCCTATTTCGACGAAGGAATCCATTTTGAGAGCTACCGTTTGTTGATTTCCCTTTGTCACGCAAGGTCAACGGGTCGCTCATATTGCTCAAGTGACCTGTTTTGAAAACGCTCTCAGAATTTTCCGTTTTATTTACCCCAATTTTTTTTTCGCCTGATGTTTAGTTGAAATGATTGTTGTTCCTCGGAGTATAGTCTCGTTGGGTAAATCCATGTACCAGATTGCTTTTTTGAGCCTTGAATTTAGCCAAAATTCGGTTGTTGTAACGAAGGTTGAAGGGTGTAAATTTAAAAATTTCGTCAAAAATTCAGGTTTACGTTTAATTTAAATTTTATACCGCTAATAACCTGTGGAAATAACAGATTTTGACTCCATGGGTTAATCTTTTCGAAAAGGCTTTCAATATTTAAACGGGAGCTTTCGCAAAAGTCTCGATTTCAGCGTGAATTTAGCCTGCCTCCAAGCGCAAAACACAAAAAAATTCACTAAAAATAAATAAAATTCTAAACGACCCGAAACTTATATTTTTAGAACTAGTTCACCGAGGACTTTATTCTGGCAAAGTTTGGGGAAAACGCTTTTTTCTATCTTGCATCCCTTAGTCGGTCCTTACAGCAAACCGCTCTTAAGGTATCAGTATACCCCAAATGCCCATCATGCGTTGGCGCTGTTTTACGGTCGGACGTTTAACAAAAAACCCAATAAAGTATATATTTCCTGAAAGCTTAAGAGAGAATTTTTTTGGTGACCGCGTGAAATCAGAAAAATGTGGCACATGATGAAAAAAATCACTACCTTAATATTTCGTCCAGAGATACCCTATAGTGAGTCAATAAACGTGGTTCAATTTTTTTGTTCAAATCTTTTTTTATTTTCTAGAAAATTCGCAAAAACTGTAACGGCCGTCAACGGCCATAAAATGGCCGAAATGAGTGCTACGAGTATGAGCACAAGAACTATGCTTCTCAAAAGCGCAAAAAGAAGCAAGCCTTTTTTCAATTTGTATATTTGTTTAGGAGGCATTAACAAATGATTTGAGTCTAATAACATAATTATTCACTTAATTTTGAATTCCCGGCACGGGTTTGAAAATCGCCAATATTTCATTGTTTAAAAATCTCAGTTTGGAGCAGTTTTTCAAGAAACATTTTTCCTATGCGGTATAACTCAGAATCACTTGAAATTAAGATTTTTGATTAGTGGAAATGTTCTTCTTTCCAAGGATATAAAAATTAGTCTGGGGCTTTTAACTACTGCAAAGAAAAAGCCCGTTAAATTTCGAGGAAATCACAACACCGACTTGTCAACAACCATAAATAATCGAATTACGCTTTCTGTTATCAAAGCCAAAATTCAACCGAAATCCTATCGCTTAGCACTCTACTGGATCAGAAACTCAATATAGTAAGCTTACCTCGTAAAGCCAGTGGTTGAAGGTTGGTTTTTACCCGTACTTTCGTTTCAAATCGCCATCATGGACAGTGTTTACCAAATCACACAATTAGCATTAAACTGTTGCCGAAGGCTCTTCCATGAAACATCGCATTTCTTGGCAGTTCAAACCATATTATCACCTTCCATACAGCTATTTATACAAGAGTCTTCTTTTTACAATCAAAAAACCGTGCGTTTTGATCGTTTAAGTGGCAGAAGATCAAAGCTTTTATAGAAGCGAAACTTTGATCATTTGTGTGTCACGCAATGACATGTCACACATTAGAGGCTCGGTTACCAAGTTGTACCAGCGAATCAGTTTGGGTATTGTTGGAAAAAAACTGTTTAAAATCTAGAATGCTGAAACTGATATGAAGTTAATTATTGCGACGCCCGACAAAGTTGTGCAACATGAATCAGGGAAGCTTAGGGAGTAATGTTAGAGTTTTCGCACCCATTAATACGGCCAGGTCGTTATTGCGGCCACTTTATTTTGGCCCGAAAAAAGGCTCAGTCAGTCATTTTCTTATTTAAAGAGCTCTTTTAATACAACCACCCCAATACGGCCAGGTTTCTTTGGCCCGTAGGTGTCCTGTATTACACGATTTTAAATCTGAATCCTGTTTTACTGCTATGGCTCTAGCCGGTAGCCGGTACCCTAAACGACTCAGCTATACGTTATTGTAACGTTTCTCATCTACCATTTTGGAAGTAATTGCTTTGTGTAAATGTGGCTAAGTCCATCCTCATATAAAGGATGACTTCGTGGTTATCAATTGTTTAACAAATATTTTATTTTTTCAGGAATTCGCACTTGCAAAGTTTATATTAAACACCATGATGTAGGCAACAGTGACGCACTACTACGTTCGGTAATTCGTTCAAGGTTCTTATCTCTACTGAAATGATTATGAATCTAAATTGCATACTACGTGTTGCTTCTATTATAACGCAATAGTCGCGTTCTGTCCTCCATTCCGTAGTCTGAAGTATCAGCCGTCTCCTCGCCCCACTCCCCTCCGCCGTGGGGCCAGATCTCACCTCGCCTGGCCCCACCGGGGTGGGGGGGGGGGGGGGGGATTTCCGCAGAGGAAGCTTTTTTTCAGCGTGGTTAAACTTACCAGTACCCGAACGGTCATTCCTTGGACGTCGTGTCCCAGTGTCGGTGCACTTCGTGTAAATCTGAACGAGATCTACGATACCTGGCCTGACATCGTCTTAAAATTTACGTGAGCACGCAGCTAGTGAATGTAAATTAGCCTGCAGCACAGGTGGTTTAGGAATTTTTTTCCGTCTAGTGCTCCGCGCTCGCGCTTCGCGCACACCGAAAAAAACCTAAGCCACGTGTACTGAAGGCTAATGTTCCCTGAAGAAGTCAGGCCGTGCCTGACGAAATATTGGAAAATATAATCACATTTATCCCAACCGCACAGTCAGCCTTTCTTTGTTGTTTTCATTCTTAAATTTGATGATTAGATCCACCAGGATCCGATACCTTCGTATTGTCCGTTGGCCCTTTCAGAATTTTACAAAGTTTTAATGTAAAGACGCACGCTTCGCGTGCAAACAACGTGCGTTTTCACGTCTGGTTGTTATGCGTAGCCATTACTTTTGTTTAAAACATGTATATGTATTAAAGCAAGACATGACTGAGGCTCCCTTCCACACAAATGCGTTTTTGTTTGAAAACGCATCGCTCAAAACGCTACAATAGTCATCTGCGCATGCGACAAATAGACGAATGACGTCAGCGTTTTTGAACGAAAGCCTCCGTTTTCGCTGTCCACACACACATTTCCAAATGTCTCCACTCTGGACAGCGTTTTCAAATGTATGCGTTTTCGATGAAAGCGTTGTAGTGTCGAAGATGGGCGAAAACGCATCCAAAAGTATGCGTTTTCAAACGTAAACGCATTAGTGTGGACGGGACCTCACCACACTGATGCGTTTTCCTTGTTCATAACATAAGCTGATTTGAATGTTGAAGCGCGCTTGCTGGCATAGGCGCACTCACTGACATTAAAACCGCACAAGGGCGCGTTCGTGTTTAGAAGGGAACATATTACTAGACGGTAATATAAGATTGATTAGTGAACCAAGGGATTATGTGGATAAGCACTTATGGGTCACTCCCGTGTCCTTCTCAGTGGGGTGTAAACGTCGCCACCAGCCCTGTTGTACTTATAAGTAAGGCAGACGAGTCCCGCGGTGTGGTGCCTTTATCCGAGAAGGCTGAAAACATACGCGCTAACACTTGTAGTCATAACCCACCGATTAATTTCCGCGCACTCTCGTTGGACGAAACACGCCACGTGGTACAAAATCGGACCGCATGCAAGTATCAGATTATATACAGCTGTTTCGAGAAACGTTGTCGGAAAAAAGCGCACGCGACAATCCCGAAAGGTAATCTGGGATATGATCAGTAAGGTACGTTCCTGACACTGTAGCTGTCGAATCAACTTTTGTTGCTTTCTTTTAGCACTCGCAAACATAATTCCAGGGCGTCTCATGCCATTTTCTCAGATTTCCCTGAAATGCTGAAGTCAAGGACCGTGAACTTAAAACTACCCACAATACCTTTCAGGATTGTCGCGTGCGCTTTTTTCCGACAACCTTTCTCGAAACAGCTGTATATTCAGTCCGATTTAATACCCGTCGCCCGAGTAGGTACAAGGGCTAGTTAAATACGAGCTTTGTGCTGGACATTAAGATACAACCCTGATTTAAATTTTTCGTAAGCTTCCCCTATCATAAATTAGCAAAATTACACAGACTTACCAGAGCCAACAAGGACAAATATGCCCGTGCGTCGAACGGAGGGATTGTCCTCGAAAGCGCTTTGTCGATGCCGCGGTCGGCCCTTTGCGATTTCCCTTCCTTGGCAGGTCTCGATAATTCTGCTTGAACACGACACTGTTGCGAGCCCTCCTCCATCCAATGCCCAAAGGGGAATGATGAGCTGGGTAGATAGTCATGTCCGAAATATCAGGAGGTGTAGTGAAAATATTGATGCTCGTGCTAAAATTAAATCGACTTCGGACTCCACACATCATTTACGCCTACAGACTGTTTGTGTGCCGAGATGTGTTTTACACATGAACCCAGAGGGAGTGTCACAGCACCTTGTTCTTCAACCCGACTTCGCTTATCTTGGGAGCAGTGTCCCCCAGCTAATCTCTGAAAAGAGCAATTATATTGATGTCCATTCTCAGTACTCTAGGTACTTTTCTACTTTCGTGATTATTTATGCACTTCTTGCCTCTGAACAAAATTCCGACCAAACAAACCTTCGTTCTTTAATATTTGCTTAGCAAGCTTTGAATGGCTCGACGGTCATTATATTGTTAGGAACCCCACCTTACAACCTCGTTCCCAGGGACTTTTCCCTTCCCTGGGAACGAGGCTGCCCACCTTAAACTAATTTAATTTCAGACTTTACCAAATTGATCTGAGTAAATGAATTATATTCTTATTAGAAACAAAAGCATATATAATCCGTGAAGGTGCTCAAAGGATTTGCTTGGCGCCTGCTGAACCTTCAGTCAAAGATCCTGTATAGTTTCTACCTTCCTTCCTTCCATTTCAAACAGACAAAAGTCCTCAAAATAATTATCATGTCCGCAAACGTCAATCAGGTGCCCCCTTATATCCTACAAGTCGTTTAGGCGGTACAGAACAACGGTACAACAGGCTTTTTTTTTTTGCGAAAACTCCAACATTACTTCTTGAGCTTCCATGGTTCCTGTTGCACACATTTGTCGGGGGTCGCAATAATTAACTTCATATATTTTTTAGCATTCTAGATTTTAAAAACGTTTCTCCAACAATAGCCAAATATCCGCTAATCCGCAACATATATAGGACCATATAGCCAGTTCCAGGCGTTCGGATAGTGGAGGAGAGTCGCGAAAAGACGTGCGAAACGCGAAGAGTGGCGAGGAAAGTACTACTTGGCCATGGGACACAAGACTCTACATTACTTGTGGATGTGAATCAAATTGAAGATGAAATTCGATCACTTCCTTTTCTACTGTCCTAAATATTCTATTCCAAGGGACGTGTCTTACAGGAAAATATAGTATCACCTACCGAATATCAAACAATTATCTCCTATAGAAACGGTCAAAAACTACTAATGAATTAATGAACTCCTCTAATTATTTTGTTAATATCCAAATGATGAAGTTAATCTTATCATGCTTTGATTTACGCAGCAAATTATTATCAATCCAGACTGATGTAACTTAATTGTTCTTCCTCTATTATTGTTATTTATTTTTGTTAATATGAGTTTATGGTCATGCAAATAAAGCTCATTGTTGTTGTTGTCATTTTACTTCCGGTTTCCACCCCTTCCTTATTGGCTTCCGCCTCTTTGTGGTTTTTCTATTGCGAAATAATGTTGCGAATTTTTTCCTATTTCTTCAGGTTCCCGCCACCTTGGGTTCCCCTTGACTTCTCGCACGCTTTATTCCCGGGTTCCCTTCCCTACCCACCCACAAACTAAATTGCATATTCTTTCACGACTGCTGCACGTTGCCGCGTGTCAGTTTGTGGAGTCGCGCCTGCTACTTCCACCTCTCGTGCTTCTTCTTCAGCTGTCGGATGAACCCTGTTCTTCCCACGATTGATAAAGATCAAAGCAAACGGAATGAAAAATGCCACCATCATAACTCCGCCAGTCATGTAGAATGAAGTAATGTAATTTCCCGTTTGATCTGCCATTAGACCTGTGGAGAGCAACAGAACAAAAACGCAAGTGACCGATTGGGTTTTATAAGGTACAATACTTCCGACGTTTTAAGAAATACTCACTGACAGAACCAAGAAACGGCGTCGATAGATATTTGAGTAAAGGTTTGTTGTTTGTCACAAGAGCCAAAAGACTAATCTAATAATTAGCTGGTGAGAATAGCAGCAACATAAGAAGAACAGATAGTCAGTTATGTCTGTCTTGTTGTGGGATACTACCGAACATGCTACGGCTTTCCAGCCTTCTGATTGGCTGTATTCATCAAGACATGGGATGAAATACTCAGTATGCGCATGTGTGTCAGCCAAGTTGTCCTCGGTAGCTTTGCCTTACATTTCTTTAATATTATATCTCAGTCAAAGTTGTAATGAAAATAACTTACCAGCAATAGGGCCCCCAATAGCCGCTACTAAAGCATAAAGTGTGTGTACGATACAGAAGGATGCGGTCACTCTCTTGTTATCCACACAAGACAATAAAATAAGCATATGTACTGTTATGAACATTCCATCACTTAAACCAAAAGCCACGCTGAATACGACCAATGCCCAATATTTTGTTGCAAAAGGCAGCAGGAGTGCCGAAACACCAGCAATAAGCAATGATGACTGATAAATGAAAACTGGATTCACTCTCCGATCGTTACACACTCTTCCTGATATTGGCCTTGCAATAGACGAAGCAAGGCCAATGAAGATAAACAGTCGAGAAGCTTCCTGTGCTGTGATTCCAAGATCTTCACAGTAATTCACCTGTCGTAAGAGAAAGTAATTAATTAGAGAGATAAGCATCACGTTTGCTTTTCCCGCAAACGGCAAAAATCGCACTTTTGTCTTCTGGCGTTTGCCGTTTGTACGTTAAAGAGAGTAGTTTCGCGTTTATCGTGAACGTGTGAATTATTTTCGATTTTTCTGATGGATTTATTTAACGATTGGAGGAGAAGTAAAGAAAATCGAGTGCAAGCTGACGTTTGCCGTCTGCCGTTTGCCGTTAAGAACGTGATGCTTAATCTCTCTATTAGCTTGGTAGGATATACTTTCACTTTATTGCTATATAACGGTCAACCTTTAATACGTGAAAGACCATCGCAGTCAGGGGGTGGTGGATAGAGACAGGGCCTGGGACCGAGATACCATGCCGCTTGTAAACTACTTTAGGAGTTCTTGTTTGTGCTTAAATTTTATCTGCTTTCTTGCTTGGCGAAAACCTCAATAAAGTACAGTAGTCACGCCAGTCACGCTAAAAGTCTGCAGTTTGCGCAATGGAATAGAAGATCGGCGCAAACAATCCTCTTGTCTGTGAGTACAACGTACAACCTGAAATGACCTGCAAATTGCGTGAAAATGTGTGTGTAGCAAGTTTAAACTCATAAACGCGTTTTTGAAATGGAATACTCTGTTCAAGTAAAACTCAATACGCTTGTAAACTTTAGTCAGGCAGGAGTTCATTACCCATTGGCCGAGTGGGGACCTGGGTGAGCTCGACACCAAAAAAACAAGAACTCCTAAAGTAGTTTACAAGCGGCCGATCTCTCCTCCCCCGACTCCCCCTCGGTCACTGTATTCTGAGGTGCACCCCTAAAATGAGCGAGAGTCAGCATACGAACATGCGTGACGAGAAATATAAATATAAGAAATATAAAATTAACGTTCGTTACTTCGTGACACGGACCCCTCCATTTCCTGCTCTGTAGTGGCTCTTCTCGAGTAGTTGAGGTTATTTTCCCTTGTCTAATTAAATATTTCGCTTGTTTCTTTTCATGAAAAGAGCTCTTACACGACACGAAAACTATCCGCGGTCACTGGACTCTGAGGTGCACCCTCCAAATCCTAAGAGTCAACACACGAACCTGCGTGACGAAAAACGTGACTGCCTGATGTAATATATTGCATCATGCTCCGGAAGCCGGAGAAATTCTCTTGTGGTTAATTTTAGCTAATGTAGATTGCATCATATTCAACGTGGGCAAAGATATGTTTTCGCTCAACGTGAAAATAAATTGTGAATGACATATATGCTGTGGAATTGTGTTAAGAAAAACTGTTATGTTTTTGGGACCGGGTTTTATCGTTCGTTTACTGGTTGAGGTGCATGTATTAAACAGAACAGAAATTATCTTGTGGCTATTTATTTGCATGTCTCCTGGCTACGTTTACAATGTAACGGGGAACTGCCCCTCACGCGCAAAGGTCACACCGCCAAATTTAGCACATTTTGCAACAACGCTGCTGTTCACTGCTGTGGGACATTTGTCTTTGCTTTTTCCAATGCGATTACTGTAATAAACTAAATACATCTACGCACTTACACGACACTACAGAAAGAATGTGGAAGAGAAATTCTCTACTGGCTAATTTTAGACCGAGATGCGATAAAATCATGTCAACCGTGAAGAGGACTAAGGCTAGCGACATGAAAAAAAAAAGTCCATTTCTTGAAGCGGCCGCTATGCGTCGGCCGCTTAAAAAAAAAAAAACTTCGAGGGATTCATGACCCGGGCTCGGCCTCAGGCCTTTCCCGGTTAATAAACTGGGTAACGGTGCGTGAAACGGAACGCGCGTTTTTATTTTGAATTCCTCAGCACGATTATGATATACCTCAGCACGGTAATTAATTCCTCCACACCGTAATGACTTACCTCAGCACGGTAATGAGAATCCTCCGCATTCCACACATGTTAATGAGAATCCTCCGCATTTTATTATATTATATTTTGTTATTTTACAAGACAATAGCCTATGACGTCATCGATTTAATTTATTCCTGCGCACGCTAATGAGATTCCTACGCAAAACAATGGAGTAAAACATCCCTCCTATACTACTGGAGTGCAGCTTCAACCAATAGAAAAAACTGGCTGACCATGACATTGTTCATCGTGACATTCGTAACTCTACTGTTATTCCTACCAAAGGTTATATTCCATGCCCTATATTTTGCCACCGGTATTCTTAGTTCATTGTCCCATTCAGTAGTGTTTTCGTTTTCGAATTGGTGTTTTATATTTTTTAAACCCTTTAGCAAATCCTATATTTTATGTTGCCTAATTTCTTGAGATTAGAAGTGGAGTGATTTTACTATTTCGCAGATGACCACAGCAGCAGAGACAATTTAAAGTTTTTCCTTTTCGTGACATGAATACAGATAATGTTATTATAATATTATTATGTTATTATATGGTATATCATAATGTTATTATCCCCCGGCCCTGTAAATATCACTCCTCTAGGATTGATCGGGAAAAAAATCACAAAAAAATTGCGTTACTTCCTCTTGCCACCAAATTTGGCAAACAGGAAGTGTATACGTTTAGCCAAGTTTTACCCCATATATGGTAGTCGTCTCATTTTGTATTTGTGAGAGTAATGGCCGCCAAAGGCTAGAAATTCCACAGGTCACCAAAGCGTATTATGAGAGTTTGTATGGAGCTGAAATTCGATCGAAAATAATTTTCACTTTTCCTTCGAAAAGTTGTAAATAATGTGAAATAAAGTTTAAAAACCTCACCTGTTGTCTTTTCCGGTGTTTTTATCGCTTCTGGAAGCTGCTATGGGCGAATTTCGACCTTCGGTCGAATCTGCCACTGTAGTGTACTAATACAAGGGAAAGGTCGGAAAGCAATTTGAACATTTCCCCAACCGTTTTTCGAGGTTCGGTTAGAAATGCTCGCTAAAAATATATTTCTTCCCCAGCCGGCGCTTTCAAATCACACTAAATCTCAAGAAGGATGATGTACGTACCTTTCTGTGTGATTCAATCGCCAATAGACCGATCTCTCGAAGCACAGTTTTACGTTGAAAACAGCTAAATTTTTTCAACGGCAGCCATTGCATGGGGACGAGGCTATGTTCCAGCAAGTGGGTCAAAAACCAACGGCCGAGCGCCAAAGTATACTCCACAAGGGGTGATACGCGTAACCTCTGTGTCGCTCAATACCAAACGCACTCCCTCCCGGGTAAGTCGGCAAGCTGGCGGCCGGCGTTCAAACTTTGGCGGGAAATTCAGGTGCCAAAGTGTACTTACCCCGGAGGGAGTGCGTTTGGTATTGAGCGACACAGAGGTTACGCGTATCACCCCTTGTGGAGTATACTTTGGCGCTCGGCCGTTGGTTTTTGACCCACTTGCTGGAACATAGCCTCGTCCCCATGCAATGGCTGCCGTTGAAAAAATTTAGCTGTTTTCAACGTAAAACTGTGCTTCGAGAGATCGGTCTATTGGCGATTGAATCACACAGAAAGGTACGTACATCATCCTTCTTGAGATTTAGTGTGATTTGAAAGCGCCGGCTGGGGAAGAAATATATTTTTAGCGAGCATTTCTAACCGAACCTCGAAAAAACGGTTGGGGAAATGTTCAAATTGCTTTCCGACCTTTCCCTTGTATTAGTACACTACAGTGGCAGATTCGACCGAAGGTCGAAATTCGCCCATAGCAGCTTCCAGAAGCGATAAAAACACCGGAAAAGCCAACAGGTGAGGTTTTTAAACTTTATTTCACATTATTTACAACTTTTCGAAGGAAAAGTGAAAATTATTTTCGATCGAATTTCAGCTCCATACAAACTCTCATAATACGCTTTGATGACCTGTGGAAATTCCCGGACCAACACGTTCGATGTTAAGGATGTTTTACGTATGCTAGATGAAGAAATGAATGATGGAGAATGTATGTCAAGTGACGAGGAAAGTGTTTTGGATAAGGAACTGTACGATATGGACCGAGAATTGAGGTTAGCGATAAGTAAACTTTCAAACATCTCACTTCGAAATCGCCATGTTGAAACACGTTTTTAAAATGTAATTATATGCTATGTAGATCGGCCTTTTATGTTCAAAACCTCGTCTTTTACATGAAATAGTTGTCCAACTTTATCTCCAACTTGATCTTCGTGTTTCTAAAGCTCGATTTTTGGCCGTAATTTGATCTTTGTACTTCACACGAAAGTAGCGTGGTTGCGTGGAGATGCCACGAGGGGACGCCGACTTGGGGACTAGGGGACGTGCTACGAGGGGACGTGTTTGTTTCCTTTCAGGCAGATTTTGGTGGATATTTTGCCAACAAAACAAGGAACAAATGTGTTTTAAACTTTTTCCTGTAACTACACATCAGCTTTGAAATTTTTTATTTTTGTTTACATTTTTTGCATAAATTATGAAAATTTTGGTATTGTAATTATAATTTTTTTTAACTGTAATGAGTTTCTAGAGGGGAAAATGTGCTTTTTTGAAAGCTTATTTATACCTCTTTCAAATGAGGTATATCTTTGCACACTGTTGTAAATACCTGTAGAGATATTAAATAAATAAGGACATTCGATGACATTCGTCAATTTTGCCTGTTTTTTGGCTGGGAGATAAAGAGATTACCAAATAATTTCAGGACTTCTTTAATGACGAGTGTAGAGATGCGACGACGATAGGCCATTTCCGAGTTACCATTTATCTCAGGGTCTCTGTTTTAAAACGAGTCCTGGTGCACAACCTTCATATGGAAATGAATTTAATTTGCAAGACAATGAACGTGGAAGTAAAACTCATATCCATATGCAAGGTTTTGCACCAGGACTCGTTTTGAAACAGAGGCAAAAGGAAACTCGGAAATGGCCTATTAATTTTCATCCCTAACAGAGTTCATCATTCCTGGCGAAAGGAGGCTTATGATTTTGTATACAGTACTTCTCTACACTATTTCGAGATCGTTTCAATTATATTTGACGGCGAACTACAAGCACCAAAACACATTCGTTTTTACTAGAATGCAATGGCTAAGTTGATTTGACTTTTAAGCAAACTTAGTATAGGCAATAACAGGCAATAACGATGCGAAATAGTATAATTTTATTGCGTGTATTGCTGGTGTGTTCAAAATATACAATGCTGTTTACCTTTTGCTACGATCGATCTTCTTGGCCTGCATTTTACTGGCCTTAAGATTTTGACGAATTTGTACGTAAACTGAACATTATGTTACAAGAAGGTTTTTAGGTCTCCTTGCAGGGGGATTAGTCAAGTAGACGAGAGCCAAAGACTTTTGGATCAACTGTTTATTTGTGAGCTCCTCTCTCTGCCGTAGCCGGCAACTATCTCCTACAACTCTCAGCAAAACTGACGATTATATTCGCTCGCATCACGTCCGCGCACTGAGCTCTGATTGGTCAATAAGCACATTCTTTCAGAAATAAGCGGAAGGGCTTCCAAACAACGGCGTCTTTGATACTCAAAGACGTGCTTCGAACTTAGAGTAGAAACTTAGTAGATAACGTTTGAAACCGAAACCGAAAGTGTAAGGTTCGCTCATCTAACAGTACTTTTAAAACTGTAGATTTTGGTACCAATCATTGCACAGGCGGGACAGAATGCGTCTAACCCTAAACGAACGTGATCCTAATTTTATCAGCAAAACAGCTAAAACAATGCTATATCTTTTGCGTAGCTAAGCGAGCTTTAGTTAGAGTGTTCCATTGTTCGTTGACGGAAACCACACAGTTCCCGTAGTCCTTCAAATCCTACGTACACGTACTTACTCTAAGACAGCTTACTTTTTAAGCGAATACACTAAAAGTTACTTAAATAATCACACAAACTATTATTATTATTATCTAGAAGAACTATAAATCCTTGTCGTTCTAACAACATAACCGAACTGTAGAAATCCTTTCGGCATATCTAAATCAATCAGGTATTGACATAAACGTACAAAAGGTATTTACGGAAAATGAACGAAAAGTTAATTAAACTAGGCCAGATTTGAATTGTGGTTTCTTGGCAGGAACTAATTACGTTGGTGACCAAGCGTCGACCAACGTAATGCTTCGGTACCAAAGGACTGTAATTTCCTGGCTTTACAAATTGACCGTGGGAATGTTTTGCTAAAACAGTTGGCTACGTGAGCGAATTAGAGTAACAAGGAGATTTTGTTTGTGGGTAACACAAACTCTAAATTGATATTCAATCACACTTTAAATTAATTCATAAAACACTCGAACTTGTAAAAGTTATAAAAATATCCTCCAACAATTATATTGTTTCTGTCACACGCTCAAAAACACGTTCAAAAATTATAACGAATAGTTGTTTCGATACACATATGGGATGTTAAAATGGTGATTAAGACTTGATACACGTTCCAAGACATACTCGATGTTATAATACATCGTTGATTTATTTTGATTAAGACTTAATAGATGTTCCATTACATACTCGATGTTATAATACATATTTGATTTATGACAATTAAGACTTGATATATGTTCCTGGACCAATACATACTCGATGTTATAATACATCTTTGACTTATAGTAATTAAGACTTGATAGATATCGATGTTTTCGATTTTCATTTGCGGCTGAATTCATAAAACACACTTAAACTTATCGTCAGTGACCCAGGGGCAGTCGGGACGACACCAAGTGAATCGGGCTAAAACTTTCGTTGCGCCGATTTTTTCCGTACTCCCGAATCGAAATATTTCTAAAGTCCGATAACGGAATGTTGTATATGAATCGTGACAACACCTGAGAGAATTAGTACAGTATATCTTAGTTTGGTTGAATACCTCAAAAATCCCTATATAGGGCCTTGGCTTATAAAGGCCTCTACTACGCTAAAAATATATTCCTTTTATCAGCACCTCCGGATATAGTAATTCCAAACGTTTCCTTATTTTCTTGCTAACGTCTTCACAGAACAGTGTACAAGTTCAAATAGCAAATAACAGTACGAAACCAAAACAGAGCAGTTCCCTCAACAATACAGCATGCAGAAGCTGCTACAGACACAATTTGTACTAACTGATTTATGTTAATTTTCTTTCGTTAAAGGCCCACTTAATCCTGCATTCTTTATGGTCGTTTTTTTCCATCGTGTGATGTGTGATCTGATTGGTCCAATAATATATCTGGTGGGGGGGGGGGGGGGGGGGGTGCGTTAGAGTGCCAATTCCAAAGGTGCGATCGCACGAGCGCCTAAGGGCCTGATTACATGAGCCGGGCTGGCCCTGTTTGCCGAGATCACGCGGCGTCTGTTAAACGCAACACAAATCAACTTTGCGACATGACAACCGGGCCCGCCGGGTTAGCCGAATTCCCGGTAACATGAATGTAATCACGTTCACCGGGCCAGCCCGTGCTAACCGGGCCAGCATTAAATTTATCTTAAAAAATTTTCTTCCGACCATACTACCCGACCAAAAAATCAATATTTTTCTTTCTAAGTAGGATGTAGAGGTAAAGCAGCCCATGGAGCTGCATAAGTGAATAAAATAAAGCACCAAATTGCTGGAGAAAGGTGATCAAGATCATCCGACACATTCTTCGTGCTAGAATCATTTATGCTAATACCGGGCTGAAAGTCATCTCGGCAAACTGGGCCAGCCCGGCTCAAGTAATCAGGCCCTAAGACGCGAGCTACTATAGGGTCCGGGGGCATGCCCCCCCGGGAAATTTTGAAAGGTTAGGTTGTCTGATACTGCATTTCGTGCGTTTTGAAGGCAGTTTGATATGAAACCAGGCAGCCAAAGGCGAACGTAAAAGCATGAATATTTCTGGAACTTTTTAGTTAAATTCAAAATGGATTTTTTACAAACAGATACTTTATGTGCATGTAATTTACAAGTTTAGAGAATACCGAGGAAAGAATACTAGGGGAACAATGCAGGCTCTCAAAATGCAGTTATAGTTTAATAACAAAATTACCCTGGTTAGGATTTTGGTCAAACACAGGACCCAGAGAGCAAAAACGCTTGTTCAATTTTTTTTTCATGGCTCGCTTTGCATGATTTTATTTTCTCAGTTTTCGCTGTGCAGGAATTGTTTTTGGTAATCGCCCAACCCCCCAACCCCAAAATATATTCAAAATATAATGGCCAATCCCCAATAAGGTATAAGTTACCCTAACAGCGTATTTTAAACTAACCAATATTCTTATTCTTAGCCGCAAAATCATTGCTTAACAACATAATTCCATGCAACCTACATAATGCGTTCACGGGTTTTTTGTAACATTCGTGAACAATTCACGAGGGCTTATTTCTTCAGCTTTTCGCGTTCTACCAATTATCCACTCGTGTTACCAAATGCTTAGGGAAATACAGAAAACTTTTCTTAATTTTTAAATCCAATGCAAATTACTTTGAAGTCGCCGATACAGCTTGCTCTCTTGTAGCAAGCCCATGCACAGCGGTTGATTCCGCCCTACCATGCATGTACCAGCACATATATCAAGCCCCTAGATTCCCGACTATGCACTAAACTAATACAGCAGGTTTTTCAGATATATTTTTTAGCAGTTTGCCTATGGATACTAACTTTACTTTTACATATTTGTAACTCGCGCCATTTCACCCAAGGTACTTCCTCCCATATTAACTAGTGCATCAAACCTGTCAAACTCATCAACTTCGCCATTTTTCAAAACCAAAATCATGTCACAGTCTTTAATGGTTTTCAAACGATGAGCTATAGTAATGACTGTGGAGTCTCTCAGTTTCTCACGCACTACGTTCCAGATTGTTTGTTCTGTGTATGGATCCACGTGTGCAGTGGGCTCATCCAAGATGACGATCTTGTTCTGTTGCAACAGCACACGAGCCAAACAAATTAACTGTCGTTCTCCAACACTGACATTTGAACCATGCTCCAACAACTCGTGATCCAGCTGTCCCTCAAGACTTTCCACCAACTGTTTCAGTTGCACATCTTCTAAAGCTCGCCACAAATCTGCATCTTGAAACTGCGCCATAAGATCCAGATTTTTTCTCAGCGATCCACTGAAAAGGACAGGACTTTGCCCAAGAACAGATATACATCGTCGAGCGTCTTGAAGGTTGATCTCTTTTATTTGAACATCATCGACCATTATAGCTCCATCAGCCTCTGGCATGCGCATTAGAGCTGCCACAAAAGATGATTTCCCTGCCCCCGTGCGACCTGCAACACCGATCTTTGCTCCTCCGTTGATGATAATATTGATTTCCTTCAGCACTTGAGGTCCTCCCGGATAATACGTGAGTGATACATCTTGGAATGTGACGGCTCCTTCGCGTGGCCAGTGTTCCGGGGGATGTCGTTCCACGTTGTATCCAGGCTCAGAGTCCAACTTGGTGTACGTCATAACTCGTTCAACTGACGTCATTAAATTCTCGACATACGAGGCTCTTTTGACAGAGTATTGAGCCATGTCCGCAGACTGAATGACGTAAGCCAGAGCAAGTCCGGCAAAAGCTGTTTCATAAAATGAGAAAATGATTTTGTTTTTCAATTAAGCTTTCTCTTGCATATATATTTTATAGAATGGATTACAATCCATCTGCCTCATTCATGGAAAGCATAGTGATATTGAACACCATCACATATGCATATAGAGACTACTCGTATTGTATTAATCCAGGAACAGCAAGCGAAAGTAACCGCTCCAAGGTTCACAAAGGTCTGACTTGCAAGTACAGTAATTTAATTCTGCTATGCAATACATTTTAAAGAATTACAGAGACCACCAACCAAGCGTAGTGAACAATGGCAGGCGCTAATATTGCTGTAGCTTTGTTCCTGATGTTAATTAGACCAGGAAAGTCACATAAATATTTTACTTGTCTTGTTTTTAAGATATACCCACCGGCGTCTTGAGAGACCACAACTGCCGCAAGAGCCACTACAGCAATTAACAGGGAAGCGAGAAGGTCCACGCGTGCACCAAACCATCTACCACTTGCCATCACCATAATATACGACTGATTATGAATATCTTGATGTCTACAAAGAGAAAACTACAGTTGCTTATAGCTGGTATATATATTTTTTGTCAAATCAGTCGTTGACAAATTCGAACTACCCGTTTTTGCATTCTTAGACAAGCTTAGACAAAAATGTATATGTTTTATGGTTTTTTTTTAATTTTGTTTTTGTTTTCTTGCTGTTGAAAGTGAGGCTAAATCACGTGGGTGGGTGGGTCGTGCGTCGTGGGTCGCGCGTCGTTTTTGTTTGAAGATAAAACAATACTTATTATTGATTATACATAATGATGACAGGCCAAAAGCGACTCTTATTGGTCGAGATGTGCGGTATTCTTTGACCGTCAAAGTTTTGCTCTAACGAATATGTCCTTCAAAGACCTCTGTACGATAGAAGGGGAGCGTCAAGCATTGCCAGAGGAAAATATTAATAATAAGATACTTGTATGCGCATGCTTCCTGATCCCCATGATTTTATCGGGACGGGGAGCCTGCGCATTAGCTAATCGTTTCTGATTGGTCTAAGTGGAGCATGGGTATGCAAGGTTCCATCGACACTGGGGACCTTAAGCAATCACGACGTCGACGGCAACGAGAACGTCACAAAACAATAGGTTTAATTAGTAGTACAATAACTCTGCACGTGCGGTTTCAATCCTACATGTAGTACATTTCTTAGCCGTCCTCTGCACAACAACAACGTGAAATGGCCAAATTCAAAGTATTTTGGAGAACGTGAACACACGACGGTGAATTTTCCTTTCTCTATCTGGACTTGAACTCCGTCTCAACGAATTCAGCTCCTGGATAGTTCGGCCACATTGAACAAATTGAATTTGTTGGAATAACCGCGAAATAGTTTATAGGAACGTGAATTCCCTTTTTAAGTGACGTTTTCCATGGCGTCGGCGTCGTGGTTGCTTAAGGTCCCTACTAGCAACTATTCCCGACGCCAACGGAAGTAAAAAAAGCGAGAAGAGCGGTCGGGCTCATAAGCAGGAGTAGTCCAGTCCCTCGATACTTCTACAGCTACAGCTACAGGTTTGCAAGTTGCTTTTTTATGTTATTATTATTATTATTTTTTGTATTGAAATAGACAATTAACCGGGAAACGTTTACCTTGGAGAGACCTGTTTTGGTACTTGAATATTATTTAAGAAATAAAAATTAATGGCGTGTGCAAACAGTACACGAGAGAAGGCTTGCGAGAATTTGAAAGCTTATGTAAAATCGAGCCACAGGTAAGGGTGAGTTTACAAGACAAAAACAAGACAAAAACACGCGACTGTCTTTTATCTACTATTTAATAACATAAAGCCAACAAAATACAACATGTTACATAGTCTCATGGAAAATGACAACACAACAAATCAGAGCGCACGTTGTATGATACACGTATTAGAATTTAGGATATGATGGGATCACTTGACTGTTTTCTACTCTTACTCCCCGAACTCTAGCACCCTCTTGACTCCCATAATTTGCAAAGTAAAGACACTCTCTTACATACCTGTAAAACTGCTCCACAAAATCCCTTTGTCTTCCTCTTGTCCGAATCGTGTCCAGTCCATTCAGGGTCTCCGAAATGTGAGAGAAGACTGGACTACGGCATATGGACTCTAACCTTTTCAGCTCTCTGGACGTCTTCAAGTAGTACCTAGAAATGTATACGACTAGCGCAGTGATTGGAACAACAACAAACAGAAGCCAAGGATTTGTGCCAGTTGGCACAAGAACTGTTGTAAACACCAACAAGACCAACTGGATTGCCATCAGAAACGTTGTGGGTAACACCTCGTCCATGCAGCCCACGTCTTTAGAGAACCGATTCAGAATTCTTCCCACGGGATTTAAATCAAAGAACAGTACCGGTGCTTGTAAAACAGCCAACACCATTTTGTCGTGAAGTCGTTCAGAACATCTTAGAGAAACCAAAAGGAATCCATATGCTCGAATGAAGGCAAATATGAAAGACGCGCCGACTAGACAGCCATAGATAGTTAGATTTGTCGTGTCTTTCTGATCTTCAGGGAGTTTCTTTGTCATAAACGAGAGCCACACGTCAGGAGCAACTATCATTACTGAGAAACAAGGAAAAAGAAAATAATTTTACACGTACGAAGCACGCATAAGCATAAGCTCTAGACTAAGCACTAGGGCAGGGTGGTTACAAGCACCAGGGTCCGGTTCTTCGAAAGCCAATTAACACTAATCCAAGATTAAAAGTTAATCACCCTTTAACTCTTGTATAAAAGTGTTTTTTCTGCTAATGTTTTGTAAAGTTTGAGATTAGTCAAAGTCAAAACAGAAAGTCAAAAAGTATAAACAGAAAACTTCACTGAAAAGTTACAAAACTGAAATCATTTATTCGCGCTAATCCTGGATTAGCTTAATCGTCCTTTAAACAACCCGGGACAGCATTGATAAACTCAGACGCCGCTTCCTTTAAATTTTGATCAACATTGTGCTTATGCCCATGATACTTGTGTCGTACGTGTAAACCAGGCTGTAGAAACTACCAATTTACGATTGAAAACATAATCACTGCGCATGCCCAAGCTCACTTTTCAGCCCGGGCTGAAAATCCAAATCCGATTACATAGACATTTTTAAAAGCCTGTGAGAAACCGGGCTGGAATTTTCATCCCGAGCTGAATTTCAGCCCAGACTGAAACCTTTTTCATGCAATAGCGAACTTCATTTCAAGAGGATTTGTTTTGGAAGCCGGGCTGAAATCTCAGCCCGAGCTAAAATTCGCCATGTAATCGGCCCCTAAATATAAAGGGCCTTAAGAGCGAATGTTACCGACGGTCAGACATTTGGTGGCCACAGCCGAAAAATCAATTCTGCTCATATTCTCATGTTAGGTAGACCTTAATATGAAACAAATCACTGCATACTTTGTTTGGCTGAATATCGATTTATTTTCGAGAAAATCGATAATAACCGAATTCTGTCAAAATGCCGCTTTTGGAGCTCAAAATTTAAGGCGAATCGCGAAGCTTCGCGTAGCAAAATGAAACATTCTAGGACAATAAAAACTACCAAATCTTAAAGAACGATATCGAAATATATGTTGAAAGCAATTTGAGCAATTCTTGTCTTTCTATTTACAAAATATAATTAAATTTGTCCGACCTACTTTTAACTCGATTAAAAATAGGTCAAAACTAACCTATTATTTAAGTATGTGCTACACAAAATAATTCATCGAAAATCTGGCCTTTGGAAGGCGAAGGGTTCTTCTTTTCGATTCCCAAAGGATTTTTTGGGGAAATGATTCAGCGCGATGTAATCAAATTTTAAAGTTGGATAAAATGCGCTGATTCAACGCATATCGAAAAGTCTTCTTAATTAGTTCAATGTGCACATACACGCAAAACTTTTAATTGTTTCGCAGTTTTATACGTTCAACCTACAACTAATTCAACATAAAACCTCTAACCTTTATGTTGTTGTGTCAAAGAAGAGGGCTATAGTCCTGTAGTTGTTGCTTCCTTCGCGATAATTGCAGCTCACTGAAAGATGACCAGCACGCCATGTTTGTTTAGTTAAGCCGTACTTCGGACGTGTTTGATGAGAAGATTCTCTGTTTCCATTTTCGTTCAAAAGAGCAGGCTTCAAGTACTTTCCGCAAAAAAGTCTTTGTTTAACCATTAGTTTTGAACTGAACAGCGAACCAAATGCGTTAATTCTTGTCTCGTAGCTTCTTGTGGAATTTAATTAAGTCAGAACGGGTTTCAACTGAAATCGACAACTACAAGTAACGCAAGAAAGGAACCGGAAGTTCTTTTTTTATGAGGGATGGCTGGAAGAGAAGAGAGTGGGGTATACAATATAAAAGCCTTATTTCATTTCTAGTTTCTTGTTTTATTTTTAATCTTTACCGCATAAGCGCATATTTTCTGACATTGGGAATAATTCAACTTGTTCTCCCGAAACCTGAAAAACCCCAAATCAATCCCAGGCCGAAATGGGGTATATTTCAAGTTGTATATTATTATCTGCCTTGTAAGCCAGCCATAACTTTCAATAAAGTTGTAATATCATTTTTATATTTTTCCAATAATAGTAGCTTTAGTCCGGTTGCGCATAGTCAAAGACCAAGACCCCTTTATATATTGAGCTATTGTATTTACTTTTCCCCACTAATATAGCCCTGGTCCCGTCACGGACAGGGAGAATAACAGGCCATCAACATATTCACAAGTTCCCCGCTTAACGTCCACGGGACGTTTAGGAGGGGCATTTAGGAAGGGGGTAAGGAGGCACCGGATTTGGACATTAGTGTAGGACAGTTTTGAGGAAAAAACAAAATGATACATTTCTTTTTTGACTTGCACATGTGATTGCCGCCTTGCATGTAATTCGCCGCTCGCATATACAAGAATGGCTTCTTGCTTGTTAATTATTTATTTCGCACTCAGCCGTACGTGTGTCTGCAGTGAGTGAACTAGGTTGTGTAATGACAACGGCTAAACTGATCAATTGTCTGTAATGCAAGCTACTAGAGGTCTGGTCCAACCTGGTCGATCGCACAATTTTACAACCACACCTGCCAACTAATTCTTGTAGAATATCCATTTATTATATGCGGGCAAACTGGTCCACGATCAAAAGGAGCCCCTGAGCAGTCCTAAGTTCCAATACGGAAGGCTAAGAGGGACCGTTGACGAACTCATTTCGCCGAATTCCTTTTTGAAACATTGAACAAAATAAAACTGTTCTATATAAAGTAGAAACATTTTTCCTCATGTCTGGCAGCAATTTTGGTTAATTTATTCGTTTTAAAAAAGCCATTGTACTAAAAACTTTATTGAACTAGCTTGTTCGGTTCGTATTGGGGAATATTGGTCGAGTTTTTTTTGCCAGTTTATAGACCTCTCTTGACCTCGACAAATATTTCCCCAATATTCGGTTGATGTCTTTCTACTTCTTCATCGCCAGATTTGTTTGCGCTGTAAGTACTTTTCACTACAGAGCGAGAAAAAAATCCAGCTATTTGCAAAGGTGTGACTGAGGAAGTCGCCCTTGTCAAAGTCACTCAGTAGAGCCTTCGCTGTGCTTCGCTCTTCGCATTGCTTTCCATATACTCGTAGGATCAGCCCTTTGCCCGATGCGTTCTCCAGCTTGGAACCGTGCTTCAGTATCGTAGCCACAGTATGGTTCTTTCTTGTTAGTGCTGCTGACTTTAAGAGCCCATCCCATCGGTAGCACTGAGTCATCATCCTCCAACGATATCAGTCTGTATCTTCAACCCCACCCTCTTCCAGCACCCATCAAAAAATAACCTCCGGTCCAGACTCGTACCCAGTCGCTATTTATATGTTTTTGGGATGAGAGAAGATTGGATACGGGAGTGGATTGAGGCGCGCGGGGGGTTATGGGCTAATTTTCCCTCGTCCCCTTTCATGATTCCCCGCGCGCCTCAACCACTCTCGTATCCAATCTTCTCTCATCCCAGAAACATATAAATAGCGACAGGGTACGAGTCTGCCTCCGGAAGTTAAGAACGTATCTGTGGGGAAAAGTACTGAAATAGCTCAATATATGAAGGGGTCTTGGTCTTTGACTATGCGCAACCGGACTAAAGCTAGATTATTGGGAAAATATAAAAATGATATTACAACTTTATTGAAAGTTATGGCTGGCTTACAAGGCAGATAATATACAATTTGAAATACACCCAATTTCGGCCTGGGATTATTTGGGGGTTTTCAGGTTTCGGGAGAACAAGTTGAATTAAGTCAGTCAGATTGATGACTGTGATCACAATAACGACCCCAACAACCAGGCATTATTCCTGGTCATGAAAGTTTTTCAAAGTGATCATATGGCCTTAGTTGAGATACTTTCAGATAAAGCAGAGCATTTCTCGCTTACAGCAGGGCGCTGGAAAGCATGGGCGGTGAAACGCGCACTGCGATCTTGTGCGATGTTTGATGCGGAGCGAGACTGAGTCGAGCGCGCTCGAGTTCAAAAAGACCGGACGGCTAAGAAGGTTTAATTAGCAGTACAATGGCTCTGCATTTGCGTTTTACATATTGGTATATTTCTTAGCCGTTCTCTACAAAAACAACAACGTCAAATGACCAAATTCACCGCATTATGGAGAGAACAACAGTGTACTGACGTCTGTAGCGTGTAACTAAAAAGTTCAAAATGAAATTTACACCAATGAAAAAGCGAAGCTTACTCTATGCATACGCCGAAAATTACCGTTTTGTTTGGTTTAGATCGCAGGTAATTAACGCCCACACTTAAAGAGCAACGCGTTTCGAAGCAGCTCGACTTTACATATTGAACCCATTATTTATTGCTTACAGCTGACCAACATGTTGACATGTTCATTGTACAAAAACTAACTGGAAATCTCGTACCGTTCTGTTGTAGCAGTCCCTTTTCTGCATCAGCTATTGAACTTCATTTGCCGACATGTTTTGAACTCGAGCGCTCTCGAGCGCGCTCGACAAGTCTCGCTCCGCATCAAACATCGCACAAGATCGCAGTGCGCGTTTCACCGCCCATGCTTTCCAGCGCCCTGCTAACAGTTTCCACTGCAATTCAGTGTAATGAATTTATTATTCTCATTTTCCTCCTTCTACAGTTCTGCGGATTTTCAGTTTTTAATTCCCAATGTCAGAAAATATGCGCTTATGCGGTAAAGATTAAAAATAAAACAAGAAACTAGAAATGAAATAAGGCTTTTATATTGTATACCCCACTCTCTTCTCTTCCAGCCATCCCTCATAAAAAAGAACTTCCGGTTCCTTTCTTGCGTTACTTGTAGTTGTCGATTTCAGTTGAAACCCGTTCTGACTTAATTAAATTCCACAAGAAGCTACGAGACAAAAATTAACGCATTTGGTTCGCTGTTCAGTTCAAAACTAATGGTTAAACAAAGACTTTTTTGCGGAAAGTACTTGAAGCCTGCTCTTTTGAACGAAAATGGAAACAGAGAATCTTCTCATCAAACACGTCCGAAGTACGGCTTAACTAAACAAACATGGCGTGCTGGTCATCTTTCAGTGAGCTGCAATTATCGCGAAGGAAGCAACAACTACAGGACTATAGCCCTCTTCTTTGATACAACAAGATGTGGTAGTTTTTATTGTTCTAGAATGTTTTATTTCGTTACGCGAAGCTTTGAGATTTGCCTTAAATTTTGAGCTCCAAAAGCGGAATTTTGACCGAATTCGATTATTATCGATTTTCTCGAAAATAAATCGATATTCAGCCAAACAAAGTATGCAGTGATTTGTTTCACATTAAGGTCTACCTAACATGAGAATATGAGCAGAATTGATTTTTCGGCTGTGGCCACAATATTTTGAAAATGTCTGACCGTTGGTAACATTCGCTCTTAAGAGGCTGTGCACCTTAAAACCGACCAATGATTTTGGCTCGAAAAATAGTTGGGCTGATTTTAATATTATAAGTACTGGTTACCAAACTATAAATCAAAATGTATTTCTTTTGTTTCAGTATCCTTTATTTATAAAAATATTGACTCGCAAAGTTTGGTCGGCCGGCGAGGACAAAATCGAGCCTAAACAAGCCGTTTCGAAAAGCGCCTCGAAATTTATTCTCGCAACGTGAATTGGACTAAAACCACCATCAAAGTAAAGAAAAATGCTAATTGGTGGAATCTAGTAGGATAACGATCAAAATATTTAAAAGTAAAACGTCCAAATTATTATTTGACTATACCACACTAAATCTGCAATAGCGATAGGACCGATTTTCAGAAAATTATTTCTCAAAAGTGGCACCAGATCTAAAGTTCTAATACGCTTATATCAAACAAGATAAAGATAAACTTTCATTTTACGGCAACAAATGTTGCGGCCCGTGCGAATTCACTGTGTAATAACTCGTTAAAGTTACTGTAATTACCGTCATTTCTTCAATATGCAAATTACTTACGGTTTATCGCAGGCATCTTAACTGCCGGTTTCAGACTTCTACAAATCACACCAACCATCCTGAATATAGGAAAGGCTTATAAGAAAAGCACAGAAGACAAATGAATGCACAGAAAGCCGAAATTTTTGAAGTTTACCTGCCATTGAAGAGATATTGAAGTCCAAAGTTTCGCTCGCGTGACTCCGTGTTCGATACAGTAAACGCCAACGGAATGTTTCAGATTGAAAACGACAAAGGAAGGCCTCGAATTTAACGTTTCAAATGTTAGGAAACTTAAACTTCAACCTATTTGCCCTCAACAGCAAGAAAGTAGCGAATCCAAGTTGAAATTCACCTCGATCGAATGGTCTAACACGCGAAGTAGCTTGACACCGATATACCAATGTCACGGGTCACCGCTGACCTGCAGGTCAAAACCTTTTAAAAAGTTCAGCGGCTTTTTCTTAGCTTTGATTCAAATCGTGATCTGGATATAAATCTGGATATAAAAATGTCTCAAGTTTGCTTTTTGTATAACAGTCTTTGTTGAGTGCGGATCCTCGCGTGGACGTACGGAAACGGCGTTTTTGTGCGAGTGCCGTGATATCAGTGTTCATTTAAAAAGTTTTTATTGTTTGTCACGCTGCAATCTCAAAGAGTGTGTCATACTTCAATGAGCTGATTTTGTTGGCACATCGCTTGATAAAGTTAAAGCAATACGTGTCTTAGCCTGCAGTACAGGTGGTTTGGGTTTTTTTCGGCGAGCGCGCGTTTTTTTTCATGTAACGCGCTCGCCGAAAACATCCGAAAACATCTCGCGCTCTACGCTCACCGATAAAAAACCCAAACCGCCTGTACTGCAGGCTATGCGTGTCTGCGCTCGCATGTCTTAGGAAAGTACTGGGAGGCCTTCAAGGTCGTGCCAGTATCCGATACATGGAGGTTCATCTACAAAGGTCAGTGGGCGGGACGTGATCAATGTTGCTATGGCAAAGGAAGTATATCAGCTATTTGGGATACAGTGTGTGTGTGTGTGTGTCCATTGGCTCGCGTAAGAAATGTTTGATAGTTTGTCCAAATTAAAAATCTGATGCGAGGGTCTGCACTCAATAAAGCCGATCAGTTTTATACAAAGAGCAAGCTTGAGATATTTTTATATCCAGATTTAAAATATAGATTGAAAGCTGCGCTCGCTATGACTGAGCGGTTAAGGAACAATGTTTTATCGGAGTAATATCGGTTTTGGCTTCTTTATTTGTTAATTAAAATATAGACTGAAAACTGCGCGCGCTCTGATTGGTTAAAAACCATGTTTTATCAGAGTTTAGAAAATAGCTGCCATATGTACTGCATAGAGTCTAGCCGTGCATTATTTTCTTATAAAGCACGGCTAAAAACTATAAAGCACGCATGTCCCGGATGTTCACCACGCTTAGATTAATCCAGTTGATTTTCAAAGCTGAACCTGACCTGTAGCTTTTCATCACTTTTTTACACGGCTAATTAAGTTGAATATATTGCGAGTTTGACCAGTAATGCTTTACCTGTATTGAAAACGAAGTGAAACAGTATCATCGAAGGCGACGGATCATGCAGAAAGAAAACAATTTCGCTCTCTGAGAGTGGCACGGTCTTGAACCGGCCGGCGGCATTTTATCAACAAAGTGATTTCGCAAAACAACTTGGACCTGAGAAAACGTTTAGAGGTAAGAAAAAATTATTCTCTTATTCATAAAAGACGCCACAACACTATCGTTTTACATAAAAGCGAAATAGCAGCACATCTGTTTTGTTTTTGAACGTCAAGTCAACGGTTAATCTGCAGAAATCTTGGAAAGAAGCCGACAAGTCGACCGGCAAAGTTGAAAATAGATTTGTCAAACTCTAAGAAACTTTCTAAAAAATTCAGGAGAGGCCATAATATGGAAATTTTCGTTGAAACAAGTGTTTACTCATTCAAGAAATGTTAAAATATCGTACAACTAGGATTATAGATTAGTTCTTGATTCACGCTACTTCGCGACTTTGTAAGTTTTGTGTTCTACCGCGCCACTCAAGCGTACGGCGAAGTTTTTTCTTTCAACACAAGTTCCTGCTATTTTCTAAACCAAATAGAAGATGGTTTTCATATGTCCTATAAGAAAATGATGCACTTTTGAGGTCTAGAAAAGCAGCTGAATGCACTCGCCGAAGCGGCTCGTGCATTCACTAGCTGCTTTTCTAGACCTCAAGCGTGCATCCTTTTCTTATAGAACATAGAAAACCATCTTCTATTAGGTAAATAATACATGGTTTTGGCTTCTTTATTTGTTAATTATATGGCGAAAAGCAGTATTCTGATGAACTCCGTCTTTTATAAAACATTGAACAAAAGAAAACTGTTTTCTATTTAGTAGAAACATGTTCCCTTTATTTCCAACGGACAATGTATAAAATCGGCTTTATTGAGTGCAGACCCTCGCATCAGATTTTTAATTTGGACAAACTATCAAACATTTCTTACGCGAGCCAATGGACACACGCACACACACTGTATCCCAAATAGCTGATATACTTCCTTTGCCATAGCAACATTGATCACGTCCCGCCCACTGGCCTTTGTAGATGAACCTCCATGTATCGGATACTGGCACGACCTTGAAGGCCTCCCAGTACTTTCCTAAGACATGCGAGCGCAGACACGCATAGCCTGCAGTACAGGCGGTTTGGGTTTTTTATCGGTGAGCGCAGAGCGCGAGATGTTTTCGGCGAGCGCGTTACATGAAAAAAACCAAACCACCTGTACTGCAGGCTAAGACACGCATTGCTTTAACTTTATCAAGCGATGTGCCAGCAAAATCAGCTCATTGAAGTATATGACACAC
Organism: Desmophyllum pertusum; assembly: GCA_029204205.1. Lineage (NCBI taxonomy): Eukaryota > Metazoa > Cnidaria > Anthozoa > Scleractinia > Caryophylliidae > Desmophyllum > Desmophyllum pertusum. Next base: position 2,426,344 of record MU826352.1, read on the forward strand.
TCTGAGATTGCAGCGTGACAAACAATAAAAAACTTTTTAAATGAACACTGATATCACGGCACTCGTACAAAAACACCGTTTCCGTACGTCCACGCGAGGATCCGCACTCAACAAAGCCTGTTATACAAAAAGCAAACTTGAGACATTTTTATATCCAGATTTATATCCAGATCACGATTTGAATAAAAGCTAAGAAAAAGCCGCTGAACTTTTTAAAAGGTTTTGACCTGCAGGTCAGCGGTGACCCGTGACATTGGTATATCGGTGTCAAGTTACTTCGCTGTATAAAACAGTCATTTGAAGTGTCAGACCATTCGATCGAGGTGAATTTCAACTTGGATTCGTTATTTTCTTGCTGTTGAGGGCAAATAGGTTGAAGTTTAAGTTTCCTAACATTTGGAACGTTAAATTCGAGGCCTTCCTTTGTCGTTTTTAATCTTAAACATTCCGTTGGCGTTACTGTATCGAACACGGAGTCACGCGAGCGAAACTTTGGACTTCAATATCTCTTCAATGGCAGGTAAACTTCAAAAATTTCGGCTTTCTGTGCATTCATTTGTCTTCTGTGCTTTTCTTATAAGCCTTTCCTATATTCAGGATGGTTGGTGTGATTTGTAGAAGTCTGAAACCGGCAGTTAAGATGCCTGCGATAAACCGTAAGTAATTTGCATATTGAAGAAATGACGGTAATTACAGTAACTTTAACGAGTTATTACACAGTGAATTCGCACGAGCCGCAACATTTTTTGCCGTAAAATGAAAGTTTATCTTTATCTTGTTCGATATTAGCGTATTAGAACTTTAGATCTGGTGCCACTTTTGAGAAATAATTTTCTGAAAATTGGTTCTATCGCTATTGCAGATTTAGTGTGGTATAGTCAAATAATAATTTGGACGTTTTACTTTTAAATATTTTGATCGTTATCCTACCAGATTCCACCAATAAGCATTTTTCTTTACTTTGATGGTGGTTTTAGTCCAATTCACGTTGCGAGAATAAATTTTAAGGCGCTTTTCGAAACGGCTTGTTTTGGCTCGATTTTTCCTCGCCGACCGACCAAACTTCGCGAGTCAATATTTTTATAAATAAAGGATACTGAAACAAAAGAAATACATTTTTATTTATAGTTTGGTGACCTGTACTTATAATATTAAAATCAGCCCAAACTATTTTTCGAGCCAAAATCATTGGTCTGTTTTAAGGTGCACAGCCTCTTAAATATTGCTAACCTGCGATCAGACCCTCCTCGAAGAGAGGAGGGCCTGATACAATTACTTGCCGGATCTCATGTACAACATTCAGATTCTGAATGTTTTCCTGATTGGTCGAAAAACAATACTTCCGTCAATCATGCGTACCTAATATGGCTTTTGTCAATCCGGCGTGCACGCTCGATTAAAGTACAAGAAAGGCCTTCTACTTTCCCACTCCGCTACCGCCTTTTGCGAAGGGAAGGACTCTTCTGAATCATTACTAAGCCAATATAAAGATGTTACATTTAAAACGGCTGAAGCTTTCCGCTTAAAAAATGGTTATTTGATTCAAATTTCTAAACGGAATCATGGAATCATTCGACCATAACGACTGACTAGACATGTCTAGGACGTTATTATGCAAATTTGTGTCGTGTAACGCAATCGTCGTCAGTGCTGTTTTCGGAATGAAATTGATGGCAAAAACACAGTCGAAGGCTCTATTCTACTTCAAAATGCTCCTCATGATACAACAAATCTTGCCCGTTAGAAATGCACTTGAAGCAAAGAAGGTCAGAAGACCGAATTCAAGAGAACGGCAAGTGTACAAATGTCACGAACTGTAACGTAGATTTTGAAAATTGACAGCTTGACAGATCATTGACAAGTGGGTGGAAAGCGGATCGGCAAATAATTGTATCAGGCGTTCCTTTTCCTCTCTCTCTCTCTCTCTCTCCGGTACTCTCCGCGCTCTCGTTCTCCGCGAAAAGAAAGAAAAGGAAAAGAACGCCTGATCGCAGGTTAAAATATTGCAGAAACACCATCGCTTCAGTCCCACAGTTTCTGTACTGAAAGCACATAGCATCACTCGCTCGCCACATATGACGTCACAAGATCCATTTCCGACAATTTCCCGACGTTTCCCCGATAAGGAACTCTTCCGTTTGTGAATCGAACATAAAAGGCCGTTTTCAACGTCGAATATCTCGGCGACGTTTTGATCAATTCGCTTAAAAATTATATGATTATTCGCAATATTTCCTTTTATATTTCAACTTAAAATCACATTAGGTCAAATTTCGTTGCATTTGACCTTTAACCAACACGGTTGCTGTTGAATTTGTTGGTCCCAAATAACTTATGTGCAGTATGACACTATAGTTTAAAAATATTGACAAATGAAATTAGCTTACCTTGAGCGATGAGACACAAACAAATTACTGCAAAGATCACCAACGAATGCATCCCACTCCTGAAGTACTTCCAGTATAGCTGAGATGACACCACTCCGATTGAGCGATCTTCTTGCGATATGGTTGGACCTTTGCCTTTATTGGAAACTGCCACCATTCTACCACAGCTATCAGAAACTTCACTTTCCTCTTCGTGTACTCTACCAAAGGTGTTATTGGATTGACTGTCCTTCAGAACTTTCTTATGGAGCAAATCAATATCTGTATTTAGAACACCTTGTTCTTGGACTTCAGAGAAACTTCCTTTTCCCAACACCCGACCTTTGTCCAGCACAATCACTTCATCCGCTTCTTTCATGTGTTGTTCTTGATGAGATGTCAACACTCGGATTTTGTCTCCCAGTAAGTCTTTGATGCATTTTTCAAAGATATGTTGACCAACTTTAAAATCCACAGCACTCAGAGGATCGTCCAATAAGTAAAGGTCTCCATCGGCGTAGACTGCTCGTGCTAAGCTAACTCTAGCCCGCTGACCACCACTTAGAACAACACCGCTTTCTCCAACAATCGTTTGGTCACGGTCGGGAAACTGCTGGATGTCTTCCGTTAGAGCGCATGCTTCGGTTACTCTTGTGTACTTGTGTTCATCGTATGGTTGACCAAACAAAATGTTTTCTCTTATAGTCCCAGAGAAGACCCAAGCTATCTGAGGCACGTAAACAAGAGTCCCTTGGTAGGTTACAGTTCCGCTTGCATCTGAGACCTCGCCAGCAATCGCGGATAGAAGAGTCGATTTCCCACTGCCCACTGGTCCGGTGATAACTGTTAAAGTTCCCGACGCTGTAGTGAATTCGATATCTTGCAGAATATATTCATCTCCCCGCTTGTTCTTTTCATGTGTCAATCCCGACACACATAAAGTCGTCGGCTTGTCCAGATCTTTTACCTTGTCAGCACTCTGAATCTCTTCCATTTTCTCGTGATCGTCTGTCACACCACTGTTTAATTTTGCTGAGCTAATCTCCGTGTTACTTGTGCCTTCTTTTAGCTGATCACGAGAGATGGTAGGCAAATTTTCTAAAATAAGAAACCTTTCTATTCGGCGGAGCGAAACAAAAGCTTCGTACGTCTTCAGAAAACTATAGGCTATGCCATAACAAATTCCAAATTCTGCCAAATTGTTAAAACAGAGGAGCATGAAAATATTGGCAGGTTTGAGGGACTGGCCAGTTAGTACAAGAGTGACAACTGACACAAGGGTCGCAATTGGTGCTGAACTGTACTCCAATCCAGCGACACCTGACAAAACGGCAGTCTTCTTTCGGATGATGCCGATTTCATCTCTGGAAACAAAAATAAAACGTATTACTTTTACCCTCACACCTACATCCAAAGTCATACCCCCACGACCGTATGGGACCGTAGGGGTATGGGACCGTAGGGGTATGGGATGACGAAACACATCTTGGGTTTGCATTATTATAAGAAATATCGAAATTGTTATGGCTTTAGTAAATAGCCCCGAACTTGCTCTACAAGATATAACTGAAACAGTTACTGTTTGGTTGTGACATAATATGACGTTAAAATAATGTCAAACGCCGTCATTAAACCCGCCATCGTGGATCCGCCATCTTGGATTTCACTTGTTCCTTTCGACGACAAAAAAAACATAAATCAATACGAAATTGTTGTCCATAATGGTTGCTTAATGTCTGTATAACTATTCACAAGACTAAAAATGTTTGTTAAAAAAATATATGCATTAAAAGAGAATAAAAAACGAACGTTTTCTACTTAATAAATCATCATCACCAGATAAAACGTTTTATCATGCTGCAACAAAAGGTGCTATTGTAATGTGTATAAAATATATATCCAAGTGAAGAGTATTCCTAAATTCAAATTTTATTTTTAAAATCATGTTTTTATAAGGCCTAGTACTACTCCGATGTACATGTCAGTTGAGTAATCCCAAGGCACGCTTGTAAGCGAATAGACGGCGAATTTTTGCAGAGGAGGGAAGTGAAACACTTGGTCATACTAAAACTCGGTATTCATCTCATCATCAATCAGTGTTGGGATCCCTTGAGGATTTATATGACAGAAATAATACTATATTTAGTAGACATATTTTATCATTATTATTTGTCAAACCACATGATTTGCATTTGAGGTCATTTGAAAAAGCCAACAAAATGACCGTTGCTGCGTTGCACTTGATTTCTGACCTGTTGATCCTGGATATTTTATACAGTCATAAATAATAAATGAGTAAGCTCAAGCAATTAATGAAGGATTTACAATACTCGTGAAATTTGAAAACTCTGTTAAATTGCACTCACAAAAACAATATTGCCTTCATTTAAGCTTAACCTAGTTTGTCTCGCGACGAGTTAGGAGTACATCACGCTGCCGTCGTGACCGAAAACGTATCAAGCTTATGTTACTTTACCAGTCCCCTTCGATCTTCCTAGAAAAGTCCCGACTTTTCTTGGAAGATCGAAGGGGTAATGTTACTTTATAGTTACATGTTACTTGCTCGCAGGGTAATGTTACTTACAGTCGAACCCCGATTAAGCGGCCACCCTCGGGGAAATGGTCAGTGGCTGCTTAATAGGGGTTGGCCGCTTAATCGGGGTTGTATTTACAGTATTATACTGATATTGGGACTTTGATAGCTGGCCGCTTAATCTGGGTTGGCCGCTTAATAGGTGGCCGCTTAATCTCGGGGGTGGAAGCGGAATAATTGGATCTCACTTATTCATTATTCCTTTCATTTTTTTCTGAGTTATGCATTATTCATTTTTGAATTTTGCTCGATATTCATTATTCCACATTCGAGTTTGTTGGGCAACTTCTAAGTTGCAATGCTAGTGAAATAGACAATAATGCACCGGGACGGATCCAGGAATTTTAGAAAGAGGGGGCCATCTGTGAGAGACAATCTGGGCGCGTAAGCGCCCATTCTGCGCGCTCTAGCGCACCTTTCTAGGGGGGTCCGGGGGCATGCCCCCAGGAAAATTTTGATAATTTAAGTACTCTGAGATGCAATCTGGTGCATTCTGGGCAGTTTGAATTTGGCAAATGCCAGGATTGAACAAGAAATGTTGAAATATTTCATAAAAATCCTGATAATATATATTAAAGAAAAAAAGAAAAATATATGGAAGAAAAATATATCTCAGGTAAGGAAAGCAAAAGCTCTGAAAATAAAACAAAACCCAGATTGCATGTAAACTACCATCCGAAAGACGTTGTTTACAAAATAAAAAAAATCCCAGACAAAAGGTTGTATTCAAGCAAGAGAATATGATTCAAGCTAATGAACTGTCATTTGGGTTTGGCTAGTTTCACACAATGACGCAAAAAGACTTGCTCGGCAAATATCTCAAAGCTACATTGTATTCAGTGTATTAGTATTTATTTCTCAATTGAAATGTTATGTAGGATTATCAATTCCAACTGCATGGTTGACAAGTTTTCAGCCAGGACGATTTAAAACGTGGGTGTCCACCAATTTTGATCGGGCCGTAGACCCCATGAATGTAGGGGGTCTGGGGGCATGCCCCCCCCCCCCCCCCCCCAAAAAAAAAATTTAAGCGTCGTAGGTGTGTTTTCCGCGTTTTTCAGCGCGTATATATAGGTTATTGGCCGGCCGGGAGGTCCGTATTGAGAAAAACTGTGCCCGTACTCAAGACCAAGGGCACAGTTTTTCTCAATACGGACCGACCTAGGCCGGCAAATAACCTTTTTATTTTTTTCGTACCTCGTTTGAATTTGATAAAGAAATATTGAAATCTCAGGCTTGTTTTGCAAAATCTGTTTTTCACGCGCGCTAGCCATGTAGCTCAGCAGAAGACTACCGAAGAAATAGCCCAAGTGACAAGAAACTCAGACGATTAATTTTTACACCACAAATATGTAATTACAGAAATGGAGACTAGAGCGGCATTTCATCACAAAAGCAGCTGAAACGAGAAGCTATTTCCATTTTCACAAAAACCATTCAAAGCCGCTTTCAAATTCTACGCCAATCTTCAGCAATCTTCCATACTCTTGCCGTAAACAAATATCGTGAAAAGCATTTTTCGAGCAAAACTGTTCCCAGTTACAGTCTTTACGTATACTACAATTTTATTTCACATGTTAAATCTAATTTTTCCATTCGGTGGCAATTTGCAGTTTTCATTTTATGCGAAACCTTGACAAACTTCGCTTGCATTAGCTCTTTCAAAGCCGACGGCATAAAATTGATACGTGCCGAGAATTATAAACGGGAATACCGGTAGCCACAAAGTTATTTCTTGAATGAAAATTAACGGAAGATTTGTTTAGGAAAACAGAGAAACGAAAAGCAAACAATTAAAACGAAGGAATCGAGTCTAAACACGGTGAATTGTAATTTAAAACCCGCAAGTTTAAACGTCACACTGATTTCCAAAAACGAACAACAAACTTGACTAAAACTAAATTCTGTCGGTTAAAATCAAATGACTACTCGCCTTTTTGAAGAAATGCAAGTTCTTTAATTCCGCTGCGTAGTTCTCCATTCACTTGACAACGATTAGAGAACAAAATAATGCGAGATTTTAAAAACTTCTTTGTACCGACCTTCGCGCGTTGCTGAAATGGTCCAAGCAAGGCGCTAAAATGTTGGTTACCGTGACCGTGGTCAGAGATAGAAGAATACTGCCCGCTCCCGGAACCAATAAGATTCCAGGATTTGCAGGATACCGCCCGCTCGCGCACTGAGAAAAAAATAATTTCTCCGACCACTGTGCAATTTACTCGGGTAGAAAATATTGCTTTGCTTCTTAACTGCCTCTTAAGACTGCCAGAATGCGTTTAATATTGTAAGGCCCACAAAAACATATTAATCAAGCCAATATTGGTCCCGGGAGCGGGAAAAATTGTCCGTGAACCCGGAGGAGACCCGCGGAATCGTAGCGTAGGCATGCGCTATTCAAGCGAAAACATTTTAATTTCAGCAACGTGCGAAGGACGAAGGTTGATGCGAAGAAGCTTTTTATACTGCCGTTTCTCACATTATATTGCTCTCTTACCGTTGTCAAGTGAATGGAGAACTACGCAGTGGAATTAAAGAACTTGCATTTCTTCAAAAAGGCGAGTTTTCATTTGATTTTAACCGACATAATTTGAGTTTGTTGTTGTTTTTGGAAATCAGTTTCACCGCTCGCGCTCTGTATTTTTTGAATTACAAATCTCCGTGTTTAGACTCATTTCCTTAGTTTTAATCATTTGCTTTTCGTTTCTCTTTTTTCCTAAACATACCTTCCGTTAAGTTTCATTCAAGAAAGAACTTAGTGATTACCGGTAGTCCAGAAAATAATCCTCGGCACGTAAGCTTATAAAACTTAAATCAGTTGTGCCGTACGTTGAACGAAACTGAAAGCAAGTTTACAGTTTGTCAAGGTTTCGCATAAAATGAAAATTATGAATTGCCATTGAATGGTAAAAATTAGATTAACATGAGAAATGAAATTGGTGAAAACTGAGGAAACAGCTTGCTCTAAAAATGCTTTCAAGAGTATTGAAGATTGTCCTAAAATTTGCCGCCGGTTGCGACTTTGAATGGTTTTTGTGTTAAATTTGAAACAGCTTCTCATTTCAGCTGCTTTTAGTGGTGAAATTCCGTTTGAGTCACCATCGTCTGTTCTTCATCGTCTGTTCTTCACAGCTACGTATAGCTTTCTGTAATTACATATTTTGGTGTAAAAATTAATCATCCGAGTTTCTTGTTATTTGGATTAAATTTTATTTATTCGGTAGTTTTATAGCGACCTTGCGATAATACGCGCGCGCGTGGAAAAAAAAAATTTCAAAACAAGATTTCAAGATTTCTAGCATTTATACAGAACCAAGTAGGAAAAAAATAAATACGTTATTCACCGGCCTTGGTCGGTCCGTATAGGGAAAAACTGTGCCGCACTCGAGACCTCGGCCATAGTTTTTCCCTATACGGACCTCCCGGCCGGCGAATAACATATATGTATCAACTTGAATGTTTAAAATGCAGTTTTCTTTGCCCAGCTATGCCATTCTTTTTGATCAGATAAAAACCAGACGCTTTTATATTCATTATTCTTTTCCGGAAACCGTGTAATTCTTTATTCAGAATGTTCAAGCCCTAAATATTCCTTATTCATTTTCTTTTTTAAGCCGTTATTCATTATTCATTAAAACATAGACTGGAAAATGCGCGCGCTCTGATTGGTTAAAAACCATGTTTTATTTACCTAATAGAAGATGGTTTTCTATGTTCTATAAGAAAATGATGCACGTTGAGGTCTAGAAAAGCAGCTAGTGAATGCACGAGCCGCTTCGGCGAGTGCATTCAGCTGTTTTTCTAGACCTCAAAAGTGCATCATTTTCTTGTAGGACATATGAAAACCATCTTCTATTTAGTTTAGAAAATAGCAGGAACTTGAAAGAAAAAACTTCGCCGTACGTGAGTGGCGCGGTAGAACAGAAAACTTGCAAAGTCGCGAAGTAGCGTGAATTAAGAACTAATCTATAATCCTAGTTGTACGAAATTTTAACATTTCTTGAATGAGTAAACACTTGTTTCAACGAAAATTTCCATATTATGGCCTCTCCTGAATTTTTTAGAAAGTTTCTTAAATAATTAGAGTTTGACAAATCTATTTTCAACACTTTGCCGGTCGTAATTTTGTCGGCTTCTTTCCAAGATTTCTGCAGATTAACCATTGACTTGACGTTCAAAAACAAAACAAATGTGCTGCTATTTCGCTTTTATGTAAAACGATAGTGTTGTGGCGTCTTTTATGAATAAGAGAATAATTTTTTCTTACCTCTAAACGTTTTCTCAGGTCCAAGTTGTTTTGCGAAATCACTTTGATCGCTGTTGTTGATAAAATGCCGCCGGCCGGTTCAAGACCGTGCCACTCTCCGAGAGCGAAATTGTTTTCTTTCTGCATGATCCGTCGCCTTCGATGATACTGTTTCACTTCGTTTTCAATATAGGTAAAGCGTTACTGGTCAAACTCGCAATATATTCAACTTAATTAGTCGGATAAAAGAGTCAAGAAAAGCGACAGGTTCAACTGTGAAAATCAAGACTAACTGAGCGACGTGAGCGTATACGTAGTGAACATCCGGGACATGCGTGCTTTATAGTTTTTAGCCGTGCTTTATAAGAAAATAATGCACGGCTAGACTCTATGCAGTACATATGGCAGCTATTTTCTAACAGAGTATAAATCATAGAAAAGCCGTGTTTTATCGTTTCGCGCGCGTTAAATCTATATTTTAAAGCACATAAAGAAGCCAAAACCATGTATTATACTGTCATAAAACACTCCGGGAATTTGAGAACACTCGAGAAATTTAGAAAACACTCGCCTGCGGCTCATGTTTTCTAAATTTCTCTCGTGTTCTCAAATTCCCGTCGTGTTTTATGACAGTATAATACATGGTTTTGGCTTCTTTATTTGTTAATTATAATAAAGTGTCAATATAACACGCGCTCTGATTGGTTTAAACAGCGTGCTTTATGAGAGTACAAAGCATTTAAGCAGTTTGTTTTCCAATTGTCATGTTGGAATCTTGCAGGTTTTCATGGGCCACAATTCGGCCGGATTTCATTGAAAAAGTTCAGATTTTTAGCTTTTTTAAGGACTGAAAAGTGAACATTGAAGTACTCGTTTTGTATTCGAATTGAGTTCTTGCTCATTCCAGTTTTGATGTTTTGACAGCTTTTGTCTCGTTGACCAATCAAATCATTTGAAGCATTCTTACAAGCGCTGTGATTGGCTCGAATTAGCGTGCTTTATCAGAGTCCAAAGCATGGGTGCTGTACAGCTCCGCAAATGATCCCGGGACCGCAAATGATCCCGACCGCAAATGATCCCCAAATTGGACCGCAAATGATCCCCGACCGCAAATGTCCCCAGAATGGACCGCAAATGGCGTGGACGGTGGACGCGATTTTTTTCCGATTTTGAATATTTTCCTCAATAACTGAATCTGTGCACGCTAGACATTTTTATGACGGAAGTGATATATATTTTTTTATTACTTAAGGCATTGATGCAGATTTTAGAAAAAAAAATAAACTCAAAATCACTGAACGAGAATACCAGATATATTCTAAAAATAGTTAATTTGAGAAGGTGTTATTTTTGGTTTTTGCTGTAAACTTCATCCACGTCTAGAATGATTGCAGATTTATATTGCTTTCGCGTCACCAAGATTCATTTATCTATAAATTTCGAGATTAAAGACGGTATTCTGCGCCATGAAACAAGCTATACATGGAAATTGAAACACCCGTTACAGCAAACTACTTCACGAAATCGGCAAATAACATTTCCGGTGAATTATCGTGATTATTTCATGCTCTTTTGGCGGCATCGACTGCATTTAACACCCGGCCCGCTTTGATGAAGTGTGAAAACTGTAAAATTTTTTTCAGGCTAAACTCACTCTCAATCAACAACACGATTTTTTTTAATACTCCTTTTTATTTGTTAATAATATTATTTCATTTAATCTGTATTTCGAGCAGGAAGAAAGTTATAATGACTCTATGTTTTTATATAATACGACCTGTGATGAGGTAAACAAAGCAATAGATATGTGGCATTGATGAAATTAACAGCAAAGTTGTTAAATATGTGGCCCCATATATATCTATCCCATTGTCTCACATTTTTAATCTAACATTTGCTACTGGCAAAATCCCAAAGGATTTGAAAGTAGCACTAGCAACACCAGTATATAAAGCATCTGAAAAAATGTTGTTTTCCAATTACAGACCTATCTCTGTCCTTCCGTGTTTTTCTAAAATACTTGAAAAGCTTATGTATAAAAGACTTATTGATTATATACAAAAAAATGGAATATTAACTGATTGTCAATATGGATTTCGAAGTAAAAGCTCAACTTCTCATGCCATAATTGAACTTGTTGATAAAATATCAAAAGCAGTTGAAAACAATGAATTCACAGTCGGGATATTTCTTGACTTATCAAAGGCATTTGACACCGTAAATCATGGTATTCTCCTAAAGAAACTTTATTTTTATGGTATACGTGTCAAATGCCATGCAGGGATTAAATATAATCAAATAAGATCATCTGAAAAGACGATTACTTGTGGAGTTCCACAGGGATCTATTCTTGGACCCTTACTATTTTTGATTTATATTAATGATCTAAACAACTCAACCAATAAATTGTCCACTATTTTGTTTGCAGATGACACTGATCTGTTTTGTTCAGGGAAAGATATACATGAACTTGAATCTATAGCAAATGCAGAATTAGCTCGTGTCCAAGAATGGCTAACACTAAATCAACTGACTCTCAATATCAAAAAATCAAATTTCATCATTTTCAAATCCCACAAAAAACGGTTAAAAAGTCAATTGCATCTTAAATTAAGCGACAATGTACTACAGAGAGTGGAAGAAAGTAAATTTCTAGGAATTGTAATTGATCAACACTTAACGTGGAAGAGCCATATTGACTATATCACTAAAAAGATTATAAGATCTACAGGCTTGCTTTGTAGAATTCGTTTTTACGTCAATCCATAGTTAATAGAGGGAAATGGTTATGAAGCCCGGCAAACTTCAAAGGACCAGGGAAAGTAGCAAACAAAGAGGCCAAGATTTATGTTGGAAGGTCCACGACCCTGCACAATCTTTTGTTTTGCGCTCATACACTATGCATGAATTACGTAATCGAAACGTTTCTATTGGTTAGTTGCTTGAACACACGTAAACACCTATTGTATTTTGTCAGGTTTGTGCAGGGTCAAGGCCAAAAAAAGCCAACAAAAACATATAACAAAGACTTTTGTCGGGCTTCATAACCACTCCTTTTATTAACTATGGTCAATCAATCGCTTTTAAAAATGTTAGACAATAGTTTAATTTACCCGTACCTCCATTATGGAAACATTGTCTGGGAAAATAACTATCCCACAAGGCTTGATAAATTATTTAAGCTACAAAAGAAGGTATTGAGAATTATAACTTTTTCTTCATACACAGCACCATCTCTTCCGATTTTTACTCAATTGAGTCTTTTAAACGTTTACCAAATAAATGATTTTCTAATTGGCTCCTTCAGCTTCAGTCTAAATAACAAAGTACTACCATTCTATTTCAATGACTTCTCAGTATAGAAAACGCACAAGTCCATAAATATAATACTAGAGAATCAAAGAATTTACATACGATTTTTAACAGAACAAATTATAGAAAATTATCTAAAAGAAACAAGATAATTGATATCTGGAATAGAACACCTGTGAACATCAAACGCTCGGTATCTATGGAAATATTCAAAAGGAAAATGAAAGTTTCTCCTTTTTCAGAGTAATGATAGTTCAGTAAACAAATATAATTAAAAAGGGTAAGATTGATATTTGTAATTATGTATATAATATCTAATTATTTGTAATTTTATTCGTATTATGCCCTATCTCACTGATACCAATTGAATGAATTTTAATAGATCTTAAAGTGCTAATGAAACGAATTTTCGAGGTACAATTAAAACCGTTAAAATGTTAGATCATTATGTTTTAATCACGGAAAAATAAATATTTTGGCGCAGAAAGCCGTTGTCTCCTTGATTTCTAACCATCAATACCGACCATAACAGCCCCAAAATGGCGACATTTTTGTTGCGTAACTTTGTCCTCGTGACGTCACCGGGTGGACTCGCATTTTAAAGATGGCCGACTGAGAGCGAAAGTAGAGGTGCGCGAGAAGAACGCACTGTGCCGTTGGTGTTGCTAATGGTGTTAGCTGCAAGAATGGAAGTCGGACACCAAATGTGTCCATGCATAAGTTCATCTGCAGTCTCAACGAGAAATCAGTGGATGAGATTTATGCGGAGTTAAGGCAAAGCTCGTCAGTTTACACTTCAACTCAGTTAGCCAATGTGCTATCAACTCGACGATTAAGAGGAATTATTCCATCAGATTCCTACCGAAGGAGGTTCGAACGTTACAGAAAGATTATGTACCTACCAGAGATTCAGTGTCTGTAGCTGGCGTTCAAGAATCAAGCGAAATTCGCAAGAGAGCGAAGACAAGTAAGCCATAATTTATCACGACGTCTTCCATTTAGATCCATAACAGTGCAACTACAGTTCGGTTTAAAGTTATTTCGATATAAAACGTTTATTATATTTTACCCTAGATTACTAAGGCGAAAAAGGAAGAGCATATCATTTGCATATCATATTAAAACCTAGACTAAAATCCGTAATCTGATGGATGTCAATTTTGACATACAAAAAGCAAAATTCAAGAGTATTTTGTACTGACATGAGCCCGCAATCGGCGATGAGCAGTAAATCTGCGCATAACGTTTTTCCGCTCTGAACCTCTGCCCCTGCTTTCTTGCCTGCCACATAATTGAGTCGATAGCTGAAATCCTGCAGACGAACTCTCATTCTTTCTATCCTCAGTGGCGCCGTGATTTTGTGGCTTGCGAACAGAGGCACCACGGGCTTGTGATCAGTGTCAATGTCAAATGTGTCTCGGAGACCATACAAGTAAATCTGATTTGCAAACACACCCCACTCTACTGCCTTCGCTTCTTTCTCAAGCTGTGAGTACCTCGTCTCAGTGTCAGTGAGAGCTCTTGACCAGTACGTGACTGGTCTCCATCGTTTTGCTTGTGGGTGGTACTGCTTCATGGTGGCTGCTATGCTTTGTGGCCCTGCATCCGTCTTTAATTTAGTCTGCCGTTGGGGATCGAAATACGCCATTACAGTGTCTCCTATTGTTTTCACTCGCTCAAACGCCTTCTGACAATCTGGCGTCCATAGGAATTCGACTCCTTCCTTAATTAGTCCCCTAAGGGCCTCCACAGACTAGAGAGATAGTTGTCGACAACTATTATTATTCGATAACTAAAATGAGTCGACAACTATTAGTGCTCGATAGAGCTTTTCCACACACTAGAGGCCAAAATGATCGATAACTTGTATTTTTATGCAAAAGCTTGGTAACTAGCTTTCCTGCGCATGCCAATATGAGCCCGGAATACGAGTGCACGTTTAGGCATGGTGACCAGCGATCAGGCCAATTTTTCGCGCTCTTTATTAAATATACTCTCTTTACAGAGGTCGCGCGAAATACGAAAATACGAAGAGTAAATGAGAGCGCGTAAACATTCGCCTGATCGCAGGTTAGCAAGATGTCAGACTGCGGAAGGACTATCGAAAGGCAAAAGGAAAAAAAACGCTTTTCGGAGAAGGAAAAAGTGCCATGTTTGTTTGTACGGAAAAGAAAACGCTGCCAAGGAACAATGATAATAATAGGGAGCTTTTAAGCAAACCACGACTGCAAATGTACCAACATAGGCGTATAACACAGGCCATTATTAACTATATAACTATGCACAGGCGTATAACACAGGCGCACACCTTTTGTTTAGCGGGAACGTCACTAAACAAAAGGTTTTAATGACCAGCAGTACAATAGCTCATGCACGTGCCTGCCGCGTTTGTTATCGACAACTAAATTAGTTTTCCTTTTGAAAAGGAAAACTGTTTTGTTGTCGATAACTAATATTTTTAAATTGAGTTATCGATAACTAGCTTCACACACTGGCTTTTTTGTTATTGACTACTTTTTATGATCGACAACTAAAGAGTTGTCGACAACTACCTCTCTAGTCTGTGGAGGCCCTTAGTGGTGCTGTGGCTTGTGCGAAACCTTCCATGAAGTCGGCGTTGGCACCGGCGAATAACAAGAATGATCGCACTTCCGCCTGCGATTCCGGTGGGCCTGCTGCTTGTAACGTTGTCACCTTGCTTGGATCAGGCGAGATTCCCTCACTGGAAAACACTTTGCTAAAGAACGTGACAGCTCGTAGGTTGAATCGACTTTTCTTGATACTGAGGGTCAGCCTATGTGTTCGCCAGAGTTGAAGTATATGTCTCAGCGCATGGTCATGATCTTCCTGCGTGGCACCATAGACCAAGGTGTCATCATAGATGCTGATGGCATTGGGTTCCAGTGACACAATTTTACGCACTTCTTCATTGAATATTTCTGATTTCTGCAGCACTATTTACTCCGAAGTCAGTAGCCTCTTGAAACGCTTGAGCCCGCGATGCGTGTATAATGTGGTCAGCTTTCTGCTCTCTTCTGCCAGCTCGAGCTGCATGTAACCATCATTCATATCCAGGTGCGAGAAGTACTTAGCACCGTTGAGCCTGGTCTCCAGTTCCCGTAAGGTAGGTATGGCGTGCCTTGTCCTCTTCATGTAGTTGTTCACATCTGTCATATCTAAGCTAGTCCTAACGCTTTCACCGTCCTTCTTTGGTGTGAGGACCACGTTGCTGCACCAGTGAGTGGGCTCATCTCCTACTTCTTATATGATGTCTAAGTCTTGCCATCTGTCAAGGTTCTGCTCGAACTTGTTTTTCAGGGGTAGGGACACTCTGTTTCTGCACCGCTCCTGAGGCGTTGGGATCTACATGCAGCTTTACGGTCACCCCTTTAAGTTTTCCGATGCCGGTAAAAACATCCTCATACTCTTGGACCATGTCTCTCATGGCTTGCCGTTCCTCTCCCAGAATTGAATGCGGTGCTTTTGTGGTCTGCTCAATGTGATATTCCACGAGACCCATATTTCCGGCTACCTGGCGACTCAGGAGCGCTGTGTTCCCTCTACGATTGACTACGTAGACCGTTTCCTGGATGCTCTTTTGGTCTCTACAGATGGTGGCGTGGAAACAACCAAATAACGCCACTAGCTTTTGCAGCTCTTCTCCGCCAACTAACAAGAACAAATCGAGTTTGTCTTCCTCACTCACCGCCATCCATCGCGTAGCTCGCTCAAACCGTTCTCGCCATAGCTTCCATGTTTTCTCGCGTTGTCCCGGTTCTCCTTTGAAATTCATGGCGCCCACGCTCGTCCGAACACTTGCAAGTACTCCTGCTTTGCTTCTTTGAGTGTTGTTTTCTCCATCTTGACCTTCGTCACCCATTTTCGTCCAATCTTCGTCGCCAATTTAATAGTTGAACAGCAAGGATTTACAATGGCGGTCAGCCATGCTTCGTGCTAAACTAGGTAACCTAGCCTAAGAGTCCCAGTGTTTTTAGCGTGTCATACTAGTGGCCAGTCTCTGCCGGTTACGATACTACACGAGGTAGTCGCTTACGAGAGCTTTGACTGTACTTGTTTATTATTGCTTTGTTCCTTGTCGTAGCATCCATGATGATTGTAATTTTAACTGAAATTTATAATCCCTCCTGCACCAGTGGAGATCTGCGGTGCTTCTTATCCATGACTTCAGTATTAACGACCCCTACACTCAAAAGGAAAAATCCTGTAGCCCTAGAAATTGCACGCTATGTAAAATTAAAATATGTGGCGCCCATTCTGAGACTACCTGTTTGTCAATGCTGATGAGTATTTAGAAACATTTCGCTAAATTTAGTTCCGATTTTTTCTGCCAAATCGCGAAATTTGCCTCTTCCATTTTCGCGAAAATAAGTTCCCGAGAAAAAAGTAAGGAAAATAAGGTACACTTGAATAACCGCATGTTCAAACTTTTTTGGTGTTTGCTTTTGTTGAGACATTTTAGGAGCAAAGACTTGCTTGCGAGTTGCGACTCAACGTTCTCACCCTGACCAGTCGGGGGAATAAGTGCCAAATTTGGTCAATTTTCGTATGCGCACCCGAAGAGATTCCGATTCAACAACAACAAGCTTTATTAACTCTTTGGTTAAAATACATAGATTTTCACCTCCCGCAAATTAGCAGGGCTATTCGAGGCGGGAGGTGACGAAAAACAAATTATAATAAGGGTAGCTAACAGTAGGGTTTGAGTAATAATTATTAAATACTCAATCACTGTTATTGCATTTCTGGCCTTCTGATTGGCTCCTTGCGCCCATGTTATCAGCTCATAACACGGATTCTGCCAAATATGGTAGATCATAACAGGGTAGTTCGTTCGTCGAGAGAGTGAAATTTGAAAAAGATGGCTAAAATCATTACGTAAAAAACTTTGGCCCTTCTAAATCAAACAAAAGTCAAGTCCATTAAATAATGCACGAAGTTTGGAACGAATTATTTAATGGGAAATGCCTGTAAATGTACCACAAATGCGACTGAACGAGCACTAAGTAAAGGCAGCCTGAAACAATTAATTTAAGCTTACGGGAAGATCCGCCGAAAACCGGCACAATTAAGCTTAATTCTTCAAAACAATGAAAACCTATTTACAACACAAGTTAAAGCTTAGCCTATTCAGTATTGTTACCTTATATTTCGAAGAGTCTTGCCAATTCCAGCTGGACTAAGCTTTTAAAACCAGCACAATAATTCAATAAATATCGGAGCATAAATACGGCAGTTCGTCAAGTGCTGACGGCGGGTACAATCAAAGATCACTTCACAGAGAAATTACCTTCGAAGATCACTCTTTTTCTCTCCATCCATGTAGATATTATTGAGGGTTTCCTTAATGTTCTTTACTTCAGTGAACTTGATTTCAGCTCAGTTCGTTTCAACACAATTAATTCTGTAGTCGCGCATGATTTGCTCGCCGTAAAA
Organism: Desmophyllum pertusum; assembly: GCA_029204205.1. Taxonomy (NCBI): domain Eukaryota; kingdom Metazoa; phylum Cnidaria; class Anthozoa; order Scleractinia; family Caryophylliidae; genus Desmophyllum; species Desmophyllum pertusum. The sequence goes on from MU826352.1 coordinate 2,444,312, forward strand.
ATAGCAAAACCCTTGCTTCGTTCAGCTCTCCGTTCAACTTGTAAAATGAATATAATGTTCAGCTCCACAATTATCTCGGATCTCCCCATTTTAAGCTAAATCATTTGCACAATTTTCCAGAATATACGAAACTTTAGAAGACACAGAGCGAAGATTCCCTCCGAAGAACATTCTGTCTTGCTCTCGGCTTTTCATTCAACTTGCCAACTTACACCGCGCCAGACATTTTGCCGCGGTTTTCAAATCATGCTTCATTTAGATTGAACTGAAAAATCACTCAGTCGATTTATAAATTTTTACAAATAAAAGTATAATACCGAAGGTTAACCTAAAGTTAGTGAAGTATTTAATAAAACAATTATTCCATTCGCCCTTGTTGGATATGAAATGATTATAACCAATTCGGCGCGAAGCGCGCCTCATTGGTTATGTTATCATCTCATATCCAACGCGGGCTCATGGAATAATTGTTAAATAACAAGAAGAAAATTATCAATTTATATAATGGCGTAGAACAAACGATTCTTATTGTCCAATCAGAGAACAGTGCGAACGCTTTCCGAAGAGACTGTTGTTGCGCCCATGCATGGCAGGCATGATCTCGAACTTCAGATCAGTTGCCGGTTTTTGTTTAATAAGTACAGACCTAAGAACAGTTGAACCGCTCGACAACGGCCACTATGGGGCAGAATTATTAACTGGCCGTTGTAGAGAGGTGGCCGTTGAACGTTGAAGGGAGGATTCAATCGGAGTATAAAGTGTATGAATCAGAACGCGTACGATCAGCGTACAGAAGGGACAGAAAATCCTGGCCGTTTTAGAGCTAGAGATCAGGACCTTGGTGGAGGTTCGACTGTATTAAATTTTGTTGGTAAACAATAGCCGTTTTCCGTAAGACGACAAGCAAGTCCTCATACGTAAAGTGTGCAAGGTAAGCTTTTTTTAATACTATGGAATTCGAAGGTTTATAGTTGCTGCTCAGTTTCAGCCTACGTACAGTCATCTCTCTTCTCTATCTTTCTTTAATTTTCTATCATAATTTTACCTGTCAAGCTATATCTGTTCTGTACTACAGTTGACTCGCGATCGCGATGTTGAATGCAAACCCAATCGGCTATTAAACTCGATCCAAAATCATATCGATTTCACTCCCGCTGACTCGAAGAAAATTGGTTTCCAATACAGGTCACTCACCGTCTTACTAATTTTACCCTCTATACTGTAAGTAACTCGAACTCCCGATATTATTAACCAGAACACTGAATTTGTTTTGAATCATGTAGCTTGACGTGCAAAGTGGAGCATCATATATGTTCGAGAAGTGGAGTGTTTTTCGTTTTTCGCAAATAGTGATGCGAAGCATAGAAGCATAGAAATACAAAAATGTATGTTACATGTAAAATGTTTAGAGCGATCTTTTGCAAGAGAGCACTGTAATGAAGCATGACTGTAAAGAAAACACTACTTTATCCCAATTTCCGGTCATTTGATGCCATCTCCTGATAACTCAAATCCCTTGAAGCTAGGTTGGAGTTTATCATGAGTCAACTGTAGTTCATATCATGCCTGAGTTCATCATATGTAGAATATTTGTTTATTGATTTATAGTTTCCACAATTAGCACAACAGTTCTAAATCTACAAAGTTGTTTGTTTTTTTATCATTATTTATGTTATAATAATACACTTGAAAAAATTACTCCATTCTGATTGGCTAAGAGCAGTGCAGTTCAAGTGTAACACCAGTGCAAAAAGTGTAACACCAGTGCAAAAAGTGTAACCACCAGTGCAAATTACAATTTCCGAAGATTTCCGAAGATAGTACGAAGACTCCTAACGGCTCCTGACGGTCATACGAGGTATGCCGAAGATGGCCGAAGTTGACCCGAAGCCTTCCGAAAGTTTCCGAAGATCACCCGATGACTTCCGAAGATTACCCGAAGTCTTCCGAAGATTTCCGAACTTCATCCGAAGACTTCCGAAGTTTACCGAAGATTTCCGAAGATTTCCGAAGATCACCCGAAGAATTCCGAAGTTTACCGAAGATTTACGAAGATCACCCGAAGATTTCCGAAAACTGCCGAAGATCACCCGAAGACATCCGAAGGATTTCCCAACTTTATCGGAAGGTTTGCGAATACTTCCGGTTTTTTTACGAAGACCAAGGCCTCCTCAGCCTAAGTAATCGGTAAACAGTATTTTTTCAAGTGTGTTATTAACAAGTAATCACATGATTTTTCTCGTGCAATTTGGAATAAATAAGCACTTGTAAATTTTTCAGACTACAAATTGCACTCGCCCTACGGGCTCGTGCAATTTTGTTAGTCTGAAAAATTTACTCGTGCTTATTTATTCCAAATTGCACTCGAAATCATGCGATTACCTCTACTAATATTAATGCAATGTTTTCATAATGCATCATCAATCAGTGGCTTCCCCCAGGGTGTCACCCCTGGGGACTCTGGGGGATTTGTCCAAATGCCCAATCTAACCCTGAGTCCCCTGCCCCTGAGTCCCTGTGGGTCCCCCGGGGTGATGCATAAAGCTAATACATTTTCATCCTGTAAATATGGGACATCCATTCATTATCCGAATCCCTTCCCAGGGGCATAGCCAGAGGAGGGTTCCAGGGCATAGCATATTTTCAAGAGAAAAAAAGACTGGACCCCCTTTACACCGGATCAGATCTGCGCTTTTTATGAAAAGATAATTAAGTTAAAAAGGCATCAAATGATTGTTATATCAAGCGAGTCATTTTCATCAAGTGGGCCATCCATTTTCATCATCAGGGGAGTCATTTTCATTCTCTCCTTTGGCTTGAAAATCTCTTTAATCGAAGGTCCGCCATTTGTAGATTTGTGTGACATGTGGTGATATTATTGGTGCATCATGACTTGTTAAAATTAATAATTCTTCATGTGCTATTAATGAGCATAATTAATTTTTTGATGTGCTATTATTGGACATATAATAATATTATAAATTCTAAACACTTTTTTTTCATTTTTTAGGTGCACAGGGCAACAGACGCTAGCCTCCTGTACACCATCTCAAATGCTCACGAGACACCAAAAGTATCTATATATGTTTACCAATCATTGTGTGTGAATGTAAAAGTCTTCCACATAAATGTATAAGTCTCGTGTTCATCACCTTTAAACTTCCATAATGCTGTTATTTTATAATAAAATAAAATATAAGTTGGCTGTTTTCACTATGTTGTGCATCATGAAAAAGTTTTCTTTGTATTAATATAATATTGAGTCTATTTTGATGGGAGAAGTTGCAGTCAAAATAAGGCGCTCCCTGGTCTGCCCCAAGGCACCCCACAACTCAATCCCCAAAACCGGATCGTTCTCCTCTTCTTGTACTGTCTGACCCCACTTAAATCATCCCCCCCTACTGTCCCAACATGTCTACCAAAGAAAATCAACACAGATATTTTTATTTCCACAAAAGTATACATGTTTTTTCTTACATATTAAGGAGGGGGTGGTCAGAACCCTCTAATCGACATCTCTCAAGTAAGCTTCAAAGGATAGGTAAAGTAATTACTGTATATCAAGTTTGATCTATACAATTTTTCTCCAGATACATTGACAGTCGAAAATTATTCTTATTTTTGTTCTTGGGCAAACTATTTAACCTATCATTTTTTTTCTTTGTATTCATTTTCTTTCACTGCATTTTAATACAGTCAAACCTCTATTAAGCGGTCACCCTTGGGAAATAGCCAACTGACCGCTTAATAGAGGTGACCGCTTAATGGAGGTTAATAGAGGTCAAGCGTCGGCCGCTTAATGGAGGGTGACCGCTTAACAGAGGGTCGCTTAATAGAGGTTTGACTGTATGCAAAGTTTTCCATAACACCATGCGAACCGCCGAGGAAGCCCCTATAAATTTATAATGAATTTTACGCTTTTGTTAAAAACCGGCAGCTGTCTACTAGAAATTAAAGCTTGATCTAATCGGCCTAGGGAAATCGTATTTCATTCTGGTTTAATTAGAAGACAAACCAAGCCTGGGAAAACGAGAACGAGAGTTGACAACAATGCTTGCCCTGAAAAAACTATAGAGATAGTGGGAGTTGACAGCAGTTGAAATTCTTGCTCTCGTTTGACCTGAAACTCTCATGCATCTCGGTAACTCTCATGTTTACCAGCTCAAATTTTCATTGCGAGTAGTCAAAGTTTTTACTCCCACTCTAGCCCACGGTAATGACAGGAAGAAACTGCCACATGATAGCTCATTATCGGCGACTATTGTTCCACTTTGGCCTCGGCTTACAGCCTTACATGTATTAAAGTAACACGAAAAACTTTAAACACTTTGACTCGCATCAAGGCTGATCTTACTGATGTGATACGTGGACTCGCAGTCGTCTTTACACACATATTCCGTCCACTATTTTACATCCTTCAACTCTTGAAATCCGTATTTGGCGTACAGCCTCGGGGCTCTCAGCATTAGCTCGCACAACTACCGATAGTTTTCGCTCGTCACGATATGATTTAAACATATCTACAGTATCATGGCGGCAACTTACATTTATATTGTGCCTATCCGCCAAATTGCGACCACTTTTGTTTTCTACATTTTAATCTCACGCAAAAATGCGCCAAACCATTTTGTTTTTGCAGCCGAGACTTGAAGTACTTTTCAACGCGTATCTTAGCAACCCACTGGTCGAAAGCCGAAAACTGCGGGCTCAGTATATTCTCGGAGATGGGATTTTGACGTCAAGTGATACTTATTCCCCCGACTGCCCTGACATGGTAGATTAGCACAGCAACAATTCTAACACTCTGCCGCCCCTCCCTCCCAACATGTTTTTTTACCACCACCACCCACTTTTTGGGTGGTCACGTGACCAGCCTCAACCAGGGTCTCTCTCCCTCAACGACAAGAGAGAGAGAGAGAGAGAGAGAGAGAGAGGGGGAGAGAGAGAGGGAGAGAGAGGGGGAGAGAGATAGAGAGCGACACCCTGGTTGCGGTTGGGCACGTGACTTACAACAATACCGCAGAGAGGATGGGTCTTTGAGGCCATTTTGTCAAGGTGAACAACAACTACTAAAAAGCACGTTAATTTAATTACAATTACTAACATATTACGTTAAAAGTGAAACAGGCTTTTTGTATGGAACACTTAGTTGATTATCAACTCGAAGTTGATAAAGGTAAATCAACCGCCGTAGCGAATTTCTAGAAGCTGACGTTTCGAGAGTTAGCCCTTCGTCGGAGCAAAGTGGAGGATTGTGGGTTATTTGTATGGAACGTTTGTTTTTATTCTGTACAACTTCATGATATCAACGTGTATACGTGACGGATATTTTCTAGCAACAAAAGCAAGCGAACACAACTGAATTCTAAGCTATACAAGCTCACTAAATAATGATGAACCACGTTAAATGACACATATCTAGCTAAACACTTACGGGGTTGTAGGCAAGACACCTTTCTCAAACCAACTTTGAAAACAACGATAAGTTCTAGACCTCAAAGGTTTAGAAAATAGCAGGAACGTAGTATACTTGTGTGGCTACGGCAGAACTACAACCTCAGACAATACTAGTTGAGACAAATTTAAATGATGCCTATATTTTCCTGCTGTCCAGAACAAAATGACAAGAGTGAGGAAATAAATGACAGTTCTCCCCCCTCCCCTCTACCAATGTTGTTTTGGGTAACACAGAATTTGTATGAATTAGTTTTCAGGACAAAACAACATTGAACGGAGGGTGGGGAGGGGGACGAATTTGTTCCATCTCACGACGTTGAAGGCGCGCGCGAAATAAAACAAACAGATGAAACTGTCTCAACAGTTCTGTCCGAGGTTGTCTGTGATGTTTAGTTGTTTGACTCGCTGTAACTTCGGCATGAAAGATCGGAATGAGTTAATTTTTGGCACAGACGTAGTACGTGTTTAATACTTTCTGCAAAAGTGTAAAGCTGTAATTTAATCAATTAGAAGTAATGAAATATGACGTCACAAAGACTGCCATTAATTGAAAAATAATTATTTCCATTGTAAAAAATCATGGTGTTTAAAGGCGAGATTAACCCTTCTAAACGGGCTTATATATTATATTTAGCCCGCGATAAGAAATTATCGGTTCAAGAAATAGTGCAACAATGTAATGTGTCAAGGGCAACGGCATACAGGATCATAAAGACGAACTTGATGGAAGAGAAAAGAGATGATAAGAAACATGCTGGAGGACGACCCAAAAAGTTGAGCGCGCGAGAAGAAAGGAAAATCATAAGAACTTTGAAATGTTTGCGATACGAAGAAGGAAACTTCTCGTCTATCCGTTTGATGTCACGTGCTGGAATTAGCCAAAAAAACGTAAGCAGTAGAACAGTGAGGAGATTCCTGGAACAGAATGGATATCATTTTCTTCAAGCGCGAAAGAAGGGACTCCTAACGTCAAAGGATGTCAAAGAGCGATTGGCATTTGCCAAACGAATGAAAAAACATTATTCCAAGGACGTGTGGAAAGATTCGGTAGCTTTTATTTAGATGGTGTTAGTTTTTGCTACAAAACGAACCCTGCAGATCAAGCTACAGCACCGCACGGCCGCATTTAGCTTAAGAAGTCCGAGGGCCTTATGCGAGGGTGCACCGCAAAAGGAAGCAAAGTAGGCAGCGGCGGGAAAGTAGTTAAATTAATTGTGGCTATTAGCTACGGTAAAGGCGCTATTATATGTCACAAGTATGACAAACTAGATGGCGCCTACTTTGCGGCCTTTGTTAATGATAATTTTGATCGAATGTTTATGAAAGCAAACAAGAATGGGTCACGATTATGGGTACAGGACAATTGTCCTGTACAAAATAGTGCGTGTGTACGTAAAGTTGTAAGTGCTAAGAATGCAGAGCAGTTGAAAATACCCCCTAGAAGTGCTGATATTCATTGCATAGAAAATGTTTCCATGTAATAAGACTAGAACTGGAAAAGCAAGCTTTAGAGTTGAATATTACACGCGAAACTTACGACGAATTTTCTGCGCGTGTAATTTCAACAATTAAGAACATTTCAGTTCACGTAGTTGACAAAATCATAGAATCCATGGATAAACGCATGACTTTAGTAATAAATGGCAAAGGACAAAGAACCAAATATTAATAACAAACTTTTAAAATAAGCTGAAATAGAATGTGGAGCAAAAACAATATGTCTATCAACACGCAAATAATGAAACACTGTGTCACGCGACTGCAATCCGTCGTGACAACTAACTGTACATATGGCGCATGTCGTGACCATTACATCAAGGTTTAATATGTAACTATTCTAAAAATATATTCTTTGAATAAAACATTCCTTCAAATGCTTTGAAAATCTACGAAATGTTTCTGTATACTATGAAAACGATTGGCAACACAATACACTATTAAAACAAACGATTAACAAACGGGTAAATATCAATTCAATCGGTTAACGTCGGTTAACACAATTGATAAAGAGAATTGATGATCTGTCTATTGTTTTATTCTGAAAAGCTGTTAACCGTTTGAAACCTATGTTATTCGTTTTTTTCCACTTCTATTGTGTTCTGTTTACAAAGTTAACCGTCTTAGGGGAAATTATTATGTTTCTGATGGCATAACAAGCTCAGCAAAACATTTAGGACATGAAAGGATTTCCCGTTGTTGTTCCCGAGGGATCTGATACGTGAAATGAAATTCCAGCCATCTACAATCCATCATACAGCATTCCCGGTCATCTATAATTCCATTTTTTATGTACACGAGCCGATGTTTACCTGTGCAAAAAATTGGGGTGTCGCTAGTTAAAGAAATGTCTCTTGCAAAGTGCGTTTTCGGAGCTGGTAAGTGGACGATATCACCCTCGAGCATAACCAAAAAATCATTCCAAGGAATAACTGCCGGTGACCAGCGAAAATCGTTCAGGAAAATACATTCTGCATCTTGTACTCCTACCCACGCAAAGCTTCCAGATGCTGGATTACAAAATGTTTCATAAATCAAAGTCAGTGGTTTGAGTAAAAATGTTTTACCACAGTTCGCATTGCCGGTAATCATAATGTTTCTGTTTTTTCCCCTCCCCTTGATCAAGAGGTCACACACTGCATGACGAAACACTTGTAGTGGGACATAATTATTATCTAGAATTTCTGCCGCACAAATCTGCCACTTCCCATTGCAACCTTCGACGCATTCACTCTCTCTGGCATCTTGTAATAACTCTATGCGAGTTTTCTTTGAACGTGCCAGTTTGGCTTGAGAATTTTCGATTTCCCATGCAGAAGTTAATACGTCCGCGACAGCGCGTGGCGTGTGATTAACAAGAAATTCAGCAAGATCAGTTTTACCCTCCATTTTCTGTTCATAAGCCAGCGCTTGCAGTTCCACAAGAGATTTTAGTTTCTTTTCAACAATAATTTCAGACACTTCGAATGCCGAAAGACGCTTTTTCTTTCTCGTTTTTTACTGGTCATCGGTTCGGCATCTTCGATGTCTTCCTCACTTCCTTGGTCATCCCCATCGCGACACTCATTGCCTTTCCTTGAACGCTTACTACTGCGCCTAGCACGACTTGCTGAACTTGTTCGTGGCTCGTGGCTGTTCTTAAGGTCTGGGTGATCACCACTTTCAAGATAGTTGTTATCAGTCTTGGTCACGTACTTCCACGCACTGTAATAATTATGATGCCTACTTGAATAGTTGACAGTTATCCCGTACTCATGCTGCAAACAATTCCTTTGACGATAGCCACCGTTGATTGCGATCTAGCTTCAGGGCTAGGTGGTAATGCTCTCCTGAATTTTGGTGTTTCTCCCGACAACAACACCAGTGTATAATTTTCGCATTGCCATTGCTAAACGATCGGATAACTGCTAAGGCAAATTCTTCGCGATGGAAACAGATCCAAATTCGCCTGGCTATAAGTTAGAAGATAAACACTTCGAACATCCTTCTCTCCTAGTGGTTCACGCAATAATTCTGAGTCCTCCGAGGACGATTCATTACTTCCATAAGTGCTTAAGAGGTCCATTTTAACTACTGATAGCGAGTGGAAGTAATAATTCCAGCAAGCCAAGCGTTGGGGACGCGCAAGTTGTTTACAAGCCGTACCCATGGTAGCGATAGCGGGAAAAAACCCTGTTCACGTCTTATGTAATCGGAGTTTCATAACTTAAATGTTGGCGGTAAAATTTTTTATTTCACATTAAATTTAAGGGGAAAATGTAGGCAAATAACAACTTTTATGAATTACAAATGAAAAAAACTCAATACCTTGCACTAATAGATTTCAACATTAAACAAATAGAAAAACAGTCTATAGACAATCCGTTTGATGTCACGTGCTGGAATTAGCCAAAAAAACGTAAGCAGTAGAACAGTGAGGAGATTCCTGGAACAGAATGGATATCATTTTCTTCAAGCGCGAAAGAAGGGACTCCTAACGTCAAAGGATGTCAAAGAGCGATTGGCATTTGCCAAACGAATGAAAAAACATTATTCCAAGGACGTGTGGAAAGATTCGGTAGCTTTTTATTTAGATGGTGTTAGTTTTTGCTACAAAACGAATCCTGCAGATCAAGCTACAGCACCGCACGGCCGCATTTGGCTTAAGAAGTCCGAGGGCCTTATGCGAGGGTGCACCGCAAAAGGAAGCAAAGTAGGCAGCGGCGGGAAAGTAGTTAAATTAATTGTGGCTATTAGCTACGGTAAAGGCGCTATTATATGTCACAAGTATGACAAACTAGATGGCGCCTACTTTGCGGCCTTTGTTAATGATAATTTTGATCGAATGTTTATGAAAGCAAACAAGAATGGGTCACGATTATGGTACAGGACAATTGTCCTGTACAAAATAGTGCGTGTGTACGTAAAGTTGTAAGTGCTAAGAATGCAGAGCAGTTGAAAATACCCCCTAGAAGTGCTGATATTCATTGCATAGAAAATTTTTCCATGTAATAAAACTAGAACTGGAAAAGCAAGCTTTAGAGTTGAATATTACACGCGAAACTTACGACGAATTTTCTGCGCGTGTAATTTCAACAATTAAGAACATTTCAGTTCACGTAGTTGACAAAATCATAGAATCCATGGTTAAACGCATGACTTTAGTAATAAATGGCAAAGGACAAAGAACCAAATATTAATAACAAACTTTTAAAATAAGCTGAAATAGAATGTGGAGCAAAACCAATATGTCTATCAACACGCAAATAATGAAACACTGTGTCACGCGACTGCAATCCGTCGTGACAACTAACTGTACATATGGCGCATGTCGTGACCATTACATCAAGGTTTAATATGTAACTATTCTAAAAATAGGCCCGCGAGGCGTGCTCATGGCTACTGCATTTTTTACTCAGAGAATGCGCATACATGTAGCCCATGAGCCGATTAAACGAAATGGGTTAGGGACTCTCACGATTTCAATCAGTAAGTTATATTTTTCTCTACCCAGCAGTCATGAATCCACATCATCCCTTTATAACATGTATACTAGACATACTAGATATAAACATTTCCACGCCAATGGTTTTCGTTAACTCTCACCAGACCTCTCAATTGATAATATAGGTCAAGACTTCGTTCTCCGAGTTGTCGCCGTTGAGGATAGTGCAGCAACTTTGTTGGTTTTGTTATTTTTTTCTTTGGTGTATTGCATTTGATAACCCTAGCCCTAAGGCAACATCTCTTGCTTTGGCTAACCACACTAAAATAATCAGGCCCGTAGGGCGAGGGATGCGACAGGTGCGTCCGTGGACCGATGGCTGTCAATAAAGTGAATGAAAAGCTCTAATTCGCTAACTGGTGTAGTCTGGAAATGAAGCCTGAATCAACGAAGATAACATCGAAGGTCCGCCATTTGTAGATTTGCTGGGTGACATATTAAATTTTGGACCAGATCTTGAGATTCTATAAGCTGAATTTAACGTTAACGATAAATTCGACCTAAAACCCTCATACGGAATTTTAATCCCCAGGATCTCAAAATGAGAGAAGACTGGGTACCCCAATAATGAACTGCAAAAGGGCTCAGCATGTGTGTCAATATTGGATAAAATGGACCGAACAGAGCCAGAGGTCACAGAAGAGCGAAATAGAAAGGCCGCAGCAAAATCCTGTCAATCGATAGATACATTTGTCCGTAAATTGTAAATTACATGTCACATAAAGTTTCTTGCAATTGTTTGTCATTAATCCATTTTGAATTTAAAGAAGCTTTACAACTGCTGCTTACTAGTTTAGCCTTTTGGGTTAGAAAAAAATCGTTAAAAATCGTCTGGAACAGGGTATCTTTTTTAACATTTAGTCTGGAACAGGGTCGCAAAATTAGCGTTTTGTAGTCGGTACAGGTTAAGGGGTTTTATAGTCCAGCGGCACACCCCTACCCAAATTTTTTTTGGGGAGTACCGCCCCCCCCCCCTCGCGCGTGACGTGACTCTGCTCATATCCTAGCTAACTGAACTGGGTAATTACAGTACACTGCACGATTCACGTTTAACGTAACAAATTTATTAGGTCACTTTTAGCAACACTTTGCTCTCGTAAACTAGCTCGCCGACTTCTCAGTTGCGGACAACAAACTCTGTTCAGTTTATTTACCTTCATGTCATTTTGATCAGTACATCTAACAAGACTTGAAACCCAAGCTAATTTGAATACAATCACCCACTGTTTTCTTAAAACAACGGAAACTGTGCTCAAATGAGATGATCTTATCTTTCGTCTACAAACCAAGCAGATAAGTTCGTCTTTAATTTTAGAAGATATTTTCATATTAAAATCATTCCTCGTTTCGAAAAAAATTTAACACACTTAACAATAGTAGATCTAAAATCCATTTTCTAATATCATTTTGTCACGATGTCCAACGTCAGACTCCCGAAAGCGCGGTGAATTAATTTTCTGCAATCCAGCACGCGGCTTTGATCTTTGTCACAACAGCATTCGCAGCATTCATGCTGACATAACAAAATTCTCAAATCACTCATCACTCATACTCTTCTGATTGTCGTCATACTGTAATATCTTTGTTTACACAGCAGCATTCGCGCTGACATAACTGAATCTAAAAATAAATTGCATATCAGCCTTTCAACAACTGAAGCTCTGAAAGATTTTCAAAGAGTTGTAAATTCACGCTAGCATAACAAAATTATTTGGTCCCTCAGCAATACTTTCTTCTCTGACTTCACCCCTCGCGCGCGCGTGTGACTAAATGAGTAGATAATAAATAAATAAAATAAATAGTTTCAAACTGAAGGCGTTTCAAACAGAAGAAACGCGTTTCATTGCGTTTGAAACACAAAAATAATTAATTAAGATGTGCATAATTATTTCCATTACAGAGGTTAACGGCCATACGCCGGCCAAATTTATAACAGAGCCGGACAACTAGGGTCTTTTTTTGTAGGGAAGCTCGCGCACGAACTATTAGACGAATGAATAGAAAACGTTTTGCAGAACCGGTTCAAGCGTGATGGAAACAAGTCCTATTAATAAATGCTAAAAGCGGGAACTTTATAGCTTTAGCTCAAAAATAGTATCCGATATACGGATAGCTTCGAAGGGGCAGCTCATAATCATGGATTAAACGTAAACAAAATATTAAGAATCGTTGACGTGTAAAGTTTCTAAAATTATAAAGTTCATTCGTAAATCTTGTATGCATCCGTAGATATACATTCCGTAGATTATTATCTGTTCTCTGGATCATGCTGGATACATGACGCACGCAATAAAAAACTGCTAACAGCTAGTAGAATTAACACACAAAAAATCCATAGAGTGCATTAACTGAAAAATTGAAACAGAACTACAAACGTATGTAAAAATCGACCGCCATTTCCTTCATTCAAGATACAAAAGAATGTCGCGCTTTTGTGAACAGATGATCGGCGGACTGATTAAACTAAAGATAACACTGACGTCTTCGACCCGCAAGAGTTACAAGTATGTTACAAATACATTGAGGTAAATTGTTGTAACATTACAGGAAAGAAAACGAGGAGTTATCGTACTGTGTTGGTTTCACTTGGAATCGAGGCATAGAACTGATGGGCCTCCGTGACAAACGTCAGTGTTGCGTGCGTTATGCTCGATCTGCGGTTAGAAGTCTTGTCTGCTGTCGATGTCATGTCAAGCCTTGTCCGAGCGTTTCTGTTTTAGGTGCACGCTCAATGCATTGCGAAGTGTTTGAAAAACGTTGCAAGATCGTCAATATATACACAGGTAATGATGTTTATACTCTGTACGTGCTCGCTTACACGTTTTTTAGAACAAGAAATACACCTGAACATTCCTGTTATCTTTCTTGATATCTTTCGCGTATTTATACACGTAAACATGCTTTTAGAACGAGGTCATTCCCCAGGATTATTCCAGCGTCTTTAGAACACTTTTACGCGCTGTTCTCTTATTAAACAAATTAACTAGGTACATGATGTAGGCGAGTTGACTTCAGTGCGGGCGAGTTAACTTGTTGGCGAAGCGACCGGCTTCGCATACGGAACTTGATTGACTTTGTCCAAATATTGTACGAAAACCGAGTGGAAGGTTTTCGATGGTTGCGACTCAGATGAAGCTTAAATCAACGGAGACGACGCTCCAAGAATACTAATTCATGCATTGGAATGTCGTATGATCTTGAATTCATACTCGAAAGGAAAGGTAATTACAGAATTACAGGAGTTGACAAAATAATGTCATAGCTTGTTTCACGCATCATATTTGTTGACATTTCCGTTAATTTTGAGAATACTGCTATGCACTCTATAAAAACTTTCTTGTTGTTTATTTTATTGATCGACCTAACGATGGAATATTACTGAACTTTTAATCAAAAGTAAAAAGTGTGACTGCACCACCGTGATTTATCTAGCTTTTTTAAATTTCATTAACGACGCCTGAAGTTACCGTTTACCATCTTCAGTCCAGCATTTGTTGTGTTGTCGAATAATTATGCTTCAGTCAGGTAATAATAATGCAGGTTGTTGGCAGATGGGCGTTTCAAATGCGTTTCTCCACGTTTCAAACGCTGAAAAAAGTAAACGTTTCTAACACTGTTTGAAATGTGTTTCAAACGGGTTTCAAATTATTTCAAACGGGTTTCAAATGCGTTTCAAATCAGTATAAACGCCTTGAAACGCTGATGCGATAAGCCCCCTTTTCCTATGGAGGGTCACAGTCTGTTAACGAATATCACGTCACACGACAACCTTTTACCTGTAGAAATTTAATTTATCTCTTCAGTTATCAATTGCTCGTTTTAAACAACTGAAGCTGTGCCGGAATGAAATTCTGCTCCAGTAAACTAGCTCGCCGTCTTCTTTTCGCGGCTTCGCCCCTCGCGCGTGAGGCTTAAACGTAAGTCTCCTTGAAGCCTAGCCAAACAAACTGACAGCTCCCACATAAACATTACTACCTATTCCCTTTTTAGCAACTGATAATATTTATTATCTTTATTTCAGGAAACTTTAATAACGATAGTACAACTCAAACAAATGAATTGTACGAAGGACTCTAAAAGACCGGCGGTTACTCAACAAAAGCTTCGACAATGTGACTCAATCAAACGCGACCCTGTTCGTGCAGTTGTCAAAGAAATACACCTACGTAAATAAAAACATTTAAAAACAAACGTGTCTTTCATATTTATTTTGCAACGCAATTTCTCTCCATGTAGCTCACTAAATATGCCAATCTTCTTTTTGAGCATTGCACTTGACACCACTGTCAATGAAGCGAAACAATCGAACAATGCCATATCATGTTCAGTTATTCAAAGAATTGTTACAAAAAAGTCTTACGAAGGAATGTTAAGAATGCTTCGACGACGACAATAATGGGCACTTGCGCAAGCGCAGTACCCATAAAAATATATTCTTTGAATAAAACATTCCTTCAAATGCTTTGAAAATCTACGAAATGTTTCTGTATACTATGAAAAACGATTGGCAACACAATACACTATTAGAACAAACGATTAACAAACGGGTAAATATCAATTCAATCGGTTAACGTCGGTTAACACAATTGATAAAGAGAATTGATGATCTGTCTATTGTTTTATTCTGAAAAGCTGTTAACCGTTTGAAACCTGTGTTATTCGTTTTTTTTCCACTTCTATTGTGTTCTGTTTACAAAGTTAACCGTCTTAGGGAAATTATTATGTTTCTGTTGGCATAACAAGCTCAGCAAAACATTTAGGACATGAAGCCGGGATTTCCCGTTGTTGTTCCCGATGGATCTGATACGTGAAATGAAATTCCAGCCATCTACAATCCATCATACAGCATTCCCGGTCATCTATAATTCCATTGTTTTTTATGTACATGAGCCGATGTTTACCTGTGCAAAAAATTGGGGTGTCGCTAGTTAAAGAAATGTCTCTTGCAAAGTGCGTTTCGGAGCTGGTAAGTGGACGATATCACCCTCGAGCATAACCAAAAAATCATTCCAAGCAATAACTGCCTGTGACCAGCGAAAATCGTTCAGGAAAATACATTCTGCATCTTGTACTCCTACCCACGCAAAGCTTCCAGATGCTGGATTACAAAATGTTTCATAAATCAAAGTCAGTGGTTTGAGTAAAAATGTTTTTACCACGGTTCGCATTGCCGGTAATCGGACAATACTAGTTGAGACAAATTTAAATGATGCCTATATTTTTCTGCTGTCCTGAACAAATGACAAGAGTGAGGAAATAAATGACAGTTCCCCCCCCCCCCCCCCCCCCCCCCTCCCCTCTACCAATGTTGTTTTGGGTAACACAGAATTTGTATGAATTAGTTTTCAGGACAAAACAACATTGAACGGGGGATGGGGAGGGGGACGAATTTGTTCCATCTCACGACGTTGAAGGCGCGCGCGAAATAAAACAAACAGATGAAACTGTCTCAACAGTTCTGTCCGAGGTTGTAGCGTGAAGAAGGAAATATAATCCAGCGCCGTAAACTATTTTAACATTGCTTGAATGAATAAACATGCCAATGAATAAACACGCCATTTTATATTTTCTGCTATATATTTTTCGAAAGTGACAATTCTATTTTCAACTATTTTTGGTCATAATTTTGGTCGACTTTTTTCCAAGGTTTCCTTAGATTTATTGGCATTTGACATTCAAAAGCAAAACAACTTCGCTACTATTCAGTCGCTTTTAAGTAAAACAAGACGCTTAGAAAACTTATACTTGGACCTTAAATTCCACTGGTTTTGTTGCTCTTAAACAAGTTAGATGGCTGTTAGTCACTGAGCTGTCACGCGAGACAAGTTAATGCCTGTGGTTTGCGTAATTGATAATTTTAAACTTCAAGCCCCGGCTTTGATGTGCATTTGAGTGGCAATGGTTTACTGAAGTATGGGAATTTCAATCCAATTTGTTTGTCAAATTGGGTTAAACCTGGGGCCGATAGCTATTTCCAGGTTTACGTGATTCATGGCAGTTATAAAAGCTGGAATGACGTAACTTGTTAAATTTAATCGGCATTGCCCAACACGTTTGACGTGGTGAGCAATATTTTCCTTTCGAGTAAACACTAAACACTAGACAAAAAAATATATTTTTCAGCACGTAAATAGCACCGTTTTCAGAAAATTACACATAAGCTCCACGCAAAGAATACCCAAGTTCTCTAAACGTGTATAATCGAAAACAAGACTTTTAAGTACTGCGTTACGCGAACAGCACTCTCCCGCAGCTCTCGTCCTACCAGTTTGGCCGAGCCACTCGACCGAGTCTTTTAGTCACCGACGCCTTACAGATTATAACCTTAGACGCATTGCGTCATATGTCCATGTAACAAGAGTGATTTGGCTTAATTTTAAACATATATATATTTTTTGTTTTTGTTTTTGTTTCTTACCTCTAAATGTTTTCGTAGATGCAATTTGGTTTTGCTAAATCATTTCGATCGCTATTGTTGTCCAACGGGTTAACTGACCATAACTTATGTAACATAAGCTACCAAATTTTGTTTTCCTACCTTCGTGTATTTTTTATATTTTCTCGGTATTCATCTTCCCACGCATGCGCCTTGATGGCGCGGATCCCAGAAACCATCTCGTTCATCATGGATATGCGCCGGTCAGACACCGCGGCTGTACGCAGGCGCAGGGCAGCACCAACATAGGACAGCACACCGAAATAAGGTACAAGAAACAAAGGAAGATCACTCCCATAAGAGCCTGCCAGCCAACAAAAAACAAAAGTAAAACAGCAACTGCCACGAGTCGAATGAATCCCAGAGCTCCAAAGAAGAAGAAGGCGACAGCGTCTTCCTCCAATCGCTGAACATCGTTTGATACCAGATCTATCACGTGACCTGTTGAAAACTTTGACAGCACATGTTTGCTGAGAACAAGCGTCTGAAAAACAAAACAAGGAATGCCTTGCCTTAGCTTGCTTTGAAACGGTTGCAATAATATTATAAGGAGTGATTTAGTTAAAGGAGCTACGTCACGGATGACGCATCTTGAAAAAATTGGCCATTTTTTTTCAAGTTTGTCGTTCGCAATCCGTCTTAATCTTCTCCATCCTCAACCATCCTTGTTCCTGTTTGATTTATTCTTACCTCTTTGTTGTTTTTCTACCTTAGTAAACTATTATTTTGAGGCTTTCTTCAATTTGAAGGTGATTTTGCACTTCGCAAAAATGACTTAAAATATCGTGACATAGCTCCTTTAAGGGCCTCTCTGAAAGCAGCCAAAATGTCGTGCAAGTGACGAACCGAGTTTAAATTTACCTTGGGTTTACGTCATGTATGGTAGCCACTTTACTGCTGGTGATATGAATAACGTTTAAAGGCTGAGCTACGTTGCGGGTAGCATTAGGTCAGAGTAATGTCTACGATTGCAAATACATATATATGTTTTTAATTTCTAACTATAATAATAATCAGGAGCAAGACCAATTTAATGCGACTTCCCTTGAGCGCTTACTTACTTACTTACTTACTTACTTACTTACTTACTTACTTACTTACTTACTTACTTACTTACTTACTTACTTACTTACTTACTTACTTACTTACTTACTTACTTACTTACTGACTCACTTACGGTACCTACTTACTAGCGCGTTTTCGAGCGCATGAAGCTAGTTGATTCCTTAGGTGAAGTGACAAGGAACAGTACCGTTCTATTTTATTTGTTCTTACCTTGAGATAAACTAGGCCTTTCAGGGCGCTACTAATTCTGATACCCAGCAGTTCACATCTGTATTCAAAATAATTCCTACTGAGATTTCCAATCAAAGCGCTAATTCCCATAGCTAATGCACAGCCGTAGAGAAGATAATTTTCCTGTGGTTCCGCCGATGTCAGTGCGGAAATCAGATATCCTAGAATCAGTGGTAGAAGAAGGCCACACGTTGTATACAAAGCACCGGAAAAGACGATAATCATGCCGTCTTTAACAGAGAGCATCTTTATAACGCTTTTCCAAAGTTTCGGTCTTTTGCCATTTCCGTTACATTTTGTCTTTTCTTTCCTCCATCTTGTTTGAAGTCGTTCGGTCAGTGAACTGGTAAAGTTTTCTTCTGAAAGTGGTAAGAGATCATCTTCCTCTAAAGGTCGCTGACTGCCTGTCTTGAAGACACTGTTCATCCATTGAAAGAAAAGAAGCGACACAAAGCTGACATTTTCTATATCGCCCTCGGTGGAGATCCTCTTGTATCCATTCTTTGCCATGACTCAAGCTTTTCAATCTAAAGAAAAGAAACAAATGCATAATACACGTGGGTACAGATAGTCGGTGCCTGGGTTTATACTACTAGTAGGCCAAAAGCACTCAACACAAGGAATCGATGATTAGCGACTGTAATACATGTAAATAATTTATGTCACTGATTAGAGGGCCCCGCTGGTGAATGTTACAGCAAAGAGCTCGATTGCTTGTTGTCTTAGGGCCTCCACAGACTAGAGAGATAGTTGTCAACAACTATCTCTCTAGTCTGTGGAGGCCCTTACATAATGATATGTTTGTTGGTGTAAGTTGCATCTCGTTCATCCCGGTAAATCGAGTTCTTACATGTAAAAGCCGTTATTCCCACCACTACGACGAAAATTAACGCGGTCTTTTTTTTTTTTTTACAATTTAATTATTTGGGTAATTGACATCGAGACAGCCGAGCGAAAACGCGAGGCTGTCTCGGCGGCAGAAGTATAAACGTTACCCAGAAAAATTATTAGATCCAATGTGAAAATGTGCGTAACTGATTTTCGGTGTGTAACTGACATTTTTTTTGGCCATATTAGGATGTAGTTGATTGTGACGTCACAAGCATTCAACTCGGGCCGATATGAAAATAGAAATCTCCCGTGGAAAAGCTCTTCGCGGATGAAGTTAAAGGAGTAATTTGGCCTAAAAGAGAGGCTCCCATAAGATTCTGAAAGGAGCGCCGGAGACAGGAGAGCGATGGCACTTGACATAGCCGAGTTGTGCATTTGTGGCGAAAAGGAAGATCTCAGGAAACTGGATCCAGGTTTAGTACGTGGTCGGCGTATGCGATTCGACGTTTTTACCTTCCCATTTTACCTTGACGATGGGTGGTTAAATCACGTAAAACATTGTGAATGGCTTTGAATCCGGACTGGATAAAAGACAATATTATTGAAACGTCTCGAAGAGATCTAAAATCATGGCGAACATCGCGTAAAATCTCACAGAAATATGTAAACATATTTGATCATCACACGAGTCTCCTGTAGCTCAGTGGTAGAGCGTCCGACCGGTGTGCGGAAGGTCATAGGTTCGATTCCTGTTGGGGGAACTCGGAATTTTTTTCCGAGTAGCTTGTGTCACTGACAGAATAATATCTCTCTCATATTTGATCATACAGTCGAACCTGTATATAACGGCCACACTCGAACTTTGGAAATTGGCCGCTTAATACAGGTGGCCGTTTAATACAGGTTCACCAAAAATACTTTGTGGGCGTGGTCAAATGTCAATTTTATTTACGTACAGTGTTATACACTAGCAACTGATAATTCAAGCTAACGATAACACAATCAAGCGATACAGTACATTGACATCTAGAAAGCATTTACGAAATTGGTGAACTACATGCAGTAATAAACAATAACAACTCTGTAGCGCAGTGTTGATGGTGCTGTAGTGTTGATGGATTCATATATCCCTTTTTAAGGGAAATAAAATCGTAAAATGATATGTGGCCGCTTAAAGGGGCACTGTCACGGATTCGCATGCGCGAAAACTGCTCACTTCCTGTCGACCATAAATTATTTGGCCGCCATTCCATAATGACGGTTAGTGAAAATATTTGCATGTATTTTGTTTCTAATCACGATTATGTAAAACAGATAAAGTCATAATATTACTGTAACAGCGTGCGCTGTTCGCATACGTATTTCCGAAACATGATTTGCATACAAAATATTTTTGCAACGGCCGTAACGCAACGCACTTTTGACAGCCAAGCTTAGATTTATCCATTCGTACATAAGTTTTCAACGGATAACCGTTGCCGTTCGAACGGCTCAATATTTGTTCTCAACGGATAACCTGGCTTAACTTCGAACGGGTGAAGATTTTTTTCTGAACGGGTAGCAGCAGCCGTTGGAACGGCTGAAGATTTTTTTTCGAACGGGTAGCGGCGGCAGTTCGAACATTTATTTAACGGGTAGTAGCAGCCGTTCGGCTTGCTAACCGTTCGGGTAGTGAACGGCTTTTAGCCTTTCGAACGGAAAGCCGTGTTGTACGTTTTCGCCTGAGAGGTCACAGCTGAGGTCACATCTGTTTCGATCACTCGTCTCCTCAACAACAAATGTGTCGCGAAGACAGTATCGTATCACCGTATATCCTTCGTAACCTGCAACGAATTTCGCTTCAAGCCATGTTTTGAAACTGTTATCTTCAAGATAAATGCGTTTATGTGGTTTTGTCCACTCTCTCTTGGCTCTTGTCGGGGTATTGAATATTCTTTTTCGCCCAGAATTACTACGCTTTCCACCGTGTCCGCCGCCACCATTAGTCGACGCCATTTTAGATTTGGCAACTCAAACTTGAAAAAGTTAGCCTAACCTTTTCAAGTTCGACTCGCGAGACTGGCGCATGCGTCCTTGTGACAGTGCCCCTTTAATACAGGTAAAAATAACAAAGACAGACAAACATGGGACTGCTAAAGGGTGGCCGCGACCGCTTAATAGAGGTGACCGTTTAATACAGGTAGCAAATACAAAGTTCGTATGGGCGAAAATTCGGGACTATGAAACTGGCCGCTTAATAGAGGGTGGCCGCTTAATACAGGGCCGTTATATACAGGTTCGACTGTATATATATTTATTATATGGGAAACTGGTCCACGATGAAAAGGAGCATTCTGATTGGTTCCCTGAGCGGTCCGAATTTTGCAATACGGACCGCTAAGATGGATCCGGCGCTCACGAACTCATTTCGCCAAATTCCTTTTATGAAACATTGAACAAAAGAAAACTGTTTTCTATTAAGTAGAAACATTTTTCCTCATATCTGGCGGACAATTTTGGTTAAACTGTTCGCAAAGCGGCCTGAAAAATGCAAGAATATGCTTAGCTTTGGTGCGCGCGCGTTAGCCGAGAATGGTTGCCTTCGGCTCGGTCCATAAACTTGCAAAAAAAAGAACTCGACCAATATTTTCCCAATACGGACCTCACGCTAGTTCAATAACATCTATATATTTATTTTTTTCTGAAGCGTATTTGCGGTCCGGAATACTAAATCCTTGAATCTGATTGGCTAATCGCGCGCTGTCACCCGGTCCAGCTTTTCCCCTCACGGACCAGATACGCCGGGCAATTATTTTTTTTACGCCCACTTCAAGATGGCGTCAAGATCGCGGCGTTTTCCACAAAAAAGGGAACGCAGTTAATGAATTGAGTTGATTCGAAGCCACAATAACCTTATTCCCTAGCGCAACAGAATCGAGCCGCTAGCTGCCCGAAACACTAATTTTTAAGGCAATAACGTGCTCCCATAACAAACGTAAAAACTGACCAATACTAACTGGTTTACTACGAACGAATCATAAAATCGTTACTTAACATCCTAATTTAAACCATTTTTTAACTCCAAACAGTAAGACGTCGGCTAACTACAAATTCTAAACTGTTGATAAACCTGAAACAATATTTAGTCGCTCAGTTAAAGGTCAAATGCAACGAAATTTGGCTTTTTTTTTTTGTCGCGAAAACTGTTCTTTATACTAGCATCAATCATACTCGACCCTCAAAAGCTGGTTTGGGGCGATTTGTGGCGCTTATAAGGCACGAAATTCGATAATTTCCGATAATTTCCGACTGCTGAACGAAAACGAACCAGGAATGACCGCGCTTGGAATGGAAACGAATTCACTGTTTTTGTGACGTCATATGTGGTGAGCTTGTTTTCACGCGCGTGTTTTCGCGCGTGTTTTCAGCAACGTATGAAGGTCGATGCGAAGAAGCTTTTACTGAATTTCTCACATTATATTGCTCTCTTATCATTGACACGTGAATGGAGAACTACGCAGTGGAATTAAAGAGCTTGCATTTCTTCAAAAAGGCGAGTACTGTACAGCTCCGCAAATGATCCCGGGACCGCAAATGATCCCGACCGCAAATGATCCCCAAATTGGACCGCAAATGATCCCCGACCGCAAATGATCCCCAGAATGGACCGCAAATGATCCCGCTAAAAATCGAGGAATGGCGTGGACGGTGGACGCGATTTTTTTCCGATTTTGAATATTTTCCTCAATAACTGAATCTGTGCACGCTAGACATTTTTATGACGGAAGTGATATATATTTTTTTATTACTTAAGGCATTGATGCAGATTTTAGAAGAAAAAAATAAACTCAAAATCACTGAACGAGAATACCAGATATATTCTAAAAATAGTTAATTCGAGAAGGTGTTATTTTTGGTTTTCGCTGTAAACTTCATCCGCGTCTAGAATGATTGCAGATTTATATTGCTTTCGCGTCACCAAGATTCATTTATCTATAAATTTCGAGATTAAAGACGGTATTCTGCGCCATGAAACAAGCTATACATGGAAATTGAAACACCCGTTACAGCAAACTACTTCACGAAATCGGCAAATAACATTTCCGGTGAATTATCGTGATTATTTCATGCTGTTTTGGCGGCATCGACTGCATTTAACACCCGGCCCGGC
The DNA here is from genome assembly GCA_029204205.1 of Desmophyllum pertusum. Lineage (NCBI taxonomy): Eukaryota > Metazoa > Cnidaria > Anthozoa > Scleractinia > Caryophylliidae > Desmophyllum > Desmophyllum pertusum. The sequence continues at coordinate 2,467,463 of MU826352.1, forward strand.
GACGGCGACGGTTGAGTTCTTTCTCGCGAAAATTCACTTTGACAAAACTTCAAATATACGGCATACTGTAAAACAAGGACTGGACTGGATTTGTAAAACATGGATTTGTAAAAGGTGGATTTGTAAAAGGTGGATTTGTAAAAGTTCGATTCTTTTAAACTCCTGATCACACAGTTATATTTACTTTGAAACTTTTAAATTCAAAATAAAGCTTTTCCTATGTTTTACGTAAAATAGGTGAACCGAGCAAATAATAAACGTTCAACTGTTTCACGACCATTGTTTCTTCTGCCATTTTAGCTCTGTTCATGCAATTCAAGCCAACAAAGTGCTGTTTCCATTCCGTTTATATGCTCGCTCCGTGTTTAAGGAAATGATGGGAAAATTAGATATACTGTTGAACAAACGTTCCTTGTTTTTGTATTGATGATTATGATTTGAACGGTAAATTACGAGCCTCGCGACGAAACTAGAATGATAAACATTTACGTTTTAACAAGCTTTTGCAAAAATCTTCTCCACATCAATTTCACGTATATTTTCGGCAAACAAAACAACGCTGTTTTTACTCAAACTCAAGAGCTGCGATCATTATTCATTCGGTACTGAGATACGTCTTCGCAATAGAAAATTCAATAGTCTTGCTTACCAAAGCTCAGGGGCACCCAACGAATCTGTTCCTCACTTTATCTGTTCCCAGCCGAATTCTTGCTGGCTGGCAAAATATTTCGGTCTATTTTTTAGGCTGGGAAATAGTAATGATTACACAATCCAAATTTTACAAATCCACCTTTTACAAATCCATGTTTTACAAATCCAGTCCAGTCCTAGTTTTACAGTATGCCGTATATTTGAAGTTTTGGCAAAGTGAATTTTCGCGAGAAAGAACTCAACCGCCGGAGTAGAATATTTTGCCGCAGAGTTTGAATCACGTTTTGTAACGGCGAATTCTCATTTTATTACAGTTATTTCTCAGTGATCGCATGAGTATTGTCTGATTTGCGTTGAACTTTCAAAACTGTTTCGAATCCTTTCGGAAAAATTACTGAGAATGAAGCCAACTCAGTGCTAGTAAAATCGCTTCGATCTTTCCGAGAAAAGACCTGACTGTTCTTTTTAATTGGGAAAAGTCCCGAATTTTCTAGGAAAGATCGAAGCGACCCTGTGTCTGATCTGCTAGCACTGAGTTGGCTTCTTTCTCATGCGATCAGAAATAACTGTAATAATGAAAGAATTCGCATATATTTTCCTTCCAAATCGTACTGCGAAACCTAGTCAAAGATAAAAGGGTTGAAATCGAAAATCCACGCTGTAGAACCGCACAAAATTTCATTCATCTGTATTCATCGCGAATGAACAAGTTGCAATTTCATTGTCCTGTACTCGACATCGGATTGGCTCAATTAAAAAATGTTGGAATGTATTGTTCCCGTTCTGCCCTGTGATTGGTTAACTTTGTCTGGGTGGCCCCGGTTACAGTAGTTTGACTGTAATCTTATTCATTAGCATTTAAACATCGACTTCTGTGAAATAGGGGAAACAATGCAATTGTATGCGTGTGCAGTCTGCAGTCAATGAAATAGTTATATGTAGAACAAATGGACATGATTACAGTGAAATTTTATCAATTTCATATTTTCATGCAATGAACAAACGAACGAACGCGCGAATGAACGAAATATGAATGAATTACTTAATATAAGAGTCAGGAGTTATTTAGCCTCAAAGAATAAGAAAATGACTCATTTTGACATGATCCTTCTTGCCATCTAATTCTCCCAAGCGTAATGTTCAGGAGTACCCAACGCGAAAATTTTCAAAATCGATTTGTCATTGCCCGATACGATTACTGGACATCCAATAAGGGATTTACGGTTAATAATTAACAACCGTGGGAAAATAATATCCGCTCTTCAGAGCCAGCTAGCAGTAAACTACCTAATTCTAGTTTCCAGCCAGTATCCGTTATAAAGATGCTTTTTCCCAGCCAGCGCCACTTTTGTAAAGCAGGTTTTCCCAGCAAATTTTACGGTAGTATCTTTGCCAGCATCTACTGTATCTACTGTTTGGATTCATGCTAGCTTTCCTTTTTCCTTTAATTTGGAGCCACAAACGTTCAGACTAACTGGATGGTAAACATTCTGATCTAACTAACGAGTCACTCTCCTAGCTTACGATTCTTATCCCGGCGTACGCTGTCAGAAATAATAATGGACTTTCGCGCCTGGCCAAAATATATTCGGCTTGTTTGATAGTTGGTAGCGCTCCACAAATGAAAATTTGGTTTGCCATCTCGGTTGCCTACTTAAAATTGTTGGCATTGTCAATCGTTATCTTATCCAAAAGACATATGTATTCCTGAAAAGTAAACTGGATTACTCCAGCACCTGGCTACTCAGGGTAATTCATATTGGAGGTCAGTATCGGCGTGAATTCCAGGGTGCCGGCGGTCTAAAAGGATAGAGGCGCGGCGTATGCAGGTTTATTCGCGAGAATTGAACGAGTTTTGACCATCTTATAATTAAATAAACTATAACGCCCTGTGTCATGAGAGGACTTACCGTTTTCAATAATTTCTATGTTTATCCGTGTCCAGTGTTTTAAAACCTTTTTAAAAGCCAATGGTAGGTTCCTTTTTAAATGCAGCAAAACTAGAAGTTTCATTTATTTGTTATTCAATATGGACATTGTACTTTGAACATTGCCGCGTCCTTTGTACAACAGTACAGCTGCACTTTTGAACATGGCCGTCCTTTTATTCTAAAAATCAGGATTTGAGTCAGCTGTCCTTTTGAGCCTTACGCTCGCAGTGAAATTTCTTTGTTAGGTATTTCTTCCTACGGTAGTTTTCCAGCTGAACATATATTTTTAAAACTGTTCTATTCAAGGGGAGTTAACCCTTGCTGTCAGTCACTTTTCTGCAACAGAGCAATTTCAGAAGTAAGCAGAATTTAAGTAGTAATCGCTAACTTCAAACAGAGTATTTTCCGTTCTTATTGTATTTCTACGCGTGGTATAGTTTGCCAAGTCATAAGATTGTAACAACCAATGCTTACACGAACCATATATAAGGAAGTAACTTGTAAAGCTTTATTTAAATACATCGCGAGTTACGAGTGAGCTCTGAATAAACTACTGTTGGACCCAAATCCAGTCTGTTCCTTGACGTCCGAAAGAAGTTTCCAGTGAAGTAGATCGCCGGTACCGAGAAATAGTGACGAGTTCCTGTCTGTCTTTCCGCAATCCAAGCGAGTTGTCCGAGTTGTGTTTATTTATCTCCTATCGTCACAGTGCGTGGAGAAGTGAGGAACTTCTTGGATCTTCAAGGACGTTATCAAGGCCAAGCAGACGAAGAAAAACAAAACAAAAATCCAAAAACAGTGGTTTGTCCGTACGGCAAATGTAATTCCTTGGGCGACGAACAAAAGCACTCGCCCAAGTAAAACCTATCATCACAGCGTACTCACAAAGAAACATCCAGGAGACGATTCAGCGTCCGCACAGAAAAGATACAGAACCCTAGCCATTGGAGTAATCAACGAGAGAACGATCAAAGAGTCCCGCTTCACCAGTACCTAACAAACCTCACAAACCATAGAATTAATTTGAGATCATTGGATGATCAATACACAACAGTTACTCCGCTGGGTACGTGAAAACCGCGCACGAGAAAGCTACGTCTACCATACACTGAAGTAACAGGCTGAGATGGAAAATAAAATCAAGAAAGACGCGCGCATGGAATCGAACTCCCTCAATGAAAAAGTACTCTGAGAGATTACCGGACAGTCAAATTTTACATAACAGGATTTGTGACATTGATTATTGAGGAGAAGAAGAGAGATACTAGGACTTGTCATTAAAAGAAAAACACAGGAACAACAGCCGATTTGGATCAGAAGACCACATCTTAGTTCTTGGCCGGCAAAGAAAAAAAAACCTTAGCGATAAAACGTAAGTCAAGAAGGACAGAAAGAGTAACAAGATTGAATATCACATTGGTAATTACTTAACAATAGTAACCTTGAATCTAATTTGAATATTGAACATGTTGGTAGTGTTGTCCGCTCAACTACAACTGAGGTAGAGAATTGAATTTGAATTTCAACTAAAACACAATTTCTGTGACATTATTTCAAAGGTTTTCCGTCGTCCAGCTACAGTAGATAGCCGCACGCGTTCCGTCATAACGCCCCGTCAGTACATAAAAGTTAATCGAGGGCCTTGCGATTGCCCATCTTTCAGAAGAGTCCAAAGTTTTCCCGTGTCAAGAATATAGTGTTAAGGTAAATCGAAGATTTAAGTCGCTTCAAGTAAGTTTGAAAAGTATGATACTTGTCGATCGTTTGATTTCGAAAGAAATTCATGTAACTTTTATTCAGTTATTCCATTGTGTAGTTTTATCCCAGACCAGAATATCAGAAATTTGATGTTTAATAACACAGCTGAGGACAGCTGTAACTAAGGTGGAAGGAATATCATGAGAGGATTTACCGTTTTCAATAATTTCTATGTTTATCCGTGTTCAGTGTTTTAAAACCTTTTTAAAAGCCAACAGTAGGTTCCTTTTTAAATGCAGCAAAACTAGAAGTTTCATTTATTTGTTATTCAATATGGACATTGTACTTTGAACATTGCCGCGTTCTTTGTACACTAGTACAGCTGCACTTTTGAACATGGCCGTCCTTTTATTCTAAAAATCAGTATTTGAGTCAGCTGTCCTTTTGAGCCTTACGCTCGCAGTGAAATTTCTTTGTTAGGTATTTCTTCCTACGGTAGTTTTCCAGCTGAACATATATTTTTAAAACTGTTCTATTCAAGGGGAGTTAACCCTTGCTGTAAATCACTTTTCTGCAACAAAGCAATTTCGGAAGTAAGCAGAATTTTTAAGTAGTAATCGCTAACTTCAAACAGAGTATATTTTCCGTTCTTATTGTATTTCTACGCGTGGTAGAGTTTGCCAAGTCATAAGATTGTAACAACCAGCGCTTACACGAATCATAGATAAGGAAGTAACTTGTAAAGCTTTATTTAGTTACATTACAGCTACCAGTGAGCTCTGAATAAACTACTGTTGGACCCAAATCCAGTCTGTTCCTTGACGTCCGTAAGAAGTTTCCAGTGAAGTAGATCCCGAGTGCCAAGAACTCGTGACGAGGCTCTGATCCCGCAGGTCAAGCAGTGCTTCCATTTGAGTCTAATTTCCTCAAAGTTCAGTTTCCTTTCAGCTAAAGTCCAAAGTGTCCGTTGACCCGAAAAACCTATCGTCACACCTGTCGGTGCAAATTTTTGGGTCAACTGACCATCAATTAAGTGTCAGAGAAAGTCCAGAAAGGGTATTTAGATGAAATTAATGTAACGAACGGTAAAACAACACATGAAGGTAAACCTTCGATCGAAAGGCTTCAAATTTGTGTCAGTACCCTGGGTTGTTCTTGTTCGTAAAAGGAGCGACGTAAGGCGAAATTAAAGCGCCCTGCTTTAACATAGTTTAAAATTGACGAGTACATTTTTACATGGTTTGGTGCGGATCTTAGCTTCAGTGGCTGGTTTTAGCGCGAGGCGGAAACTGACTAGCAAATTTGTTCACATAACATAACGGAACATAACTACATTGCATTGCATTACATTACGGGATCAATGTAGATTAGATCAAAGTAAAAAAAAAGTTCTTACCAGTTGTATCTGCAACAGGAAAACCTTGAGCTTGGAACGCCGGCTCACTGCTACAACGTAGCTATCAGCTAAAATTGAATATACACAAGAACTTAAAAAACGTAACCGAAGTAACAGAAACACTGGGACACTCCGCCAGTGCGAGTGGTCGAAACAGTGTGGCTAGCTAGTTCGCGGTCTAACCTTGACACAACAAAAAGAACTGATCTGTTTTAGCTCGATATAAAAAATGACACCAGAACAAAAGATGTCATACAATCATTGTTTAATAGTAATAATCATTAACATACAGATTTATTCCTTGCCTCCTACGCAGTCGCAGCAGTTGTTTGGGTCGTCACGCAACGCTTCTAATCAAAAATGCGCTCGCCGACCTCGTTCCCAGGGTCTCTCATCTTCGAACGAGGTTGTGCGCTCGCCAGCCTAATAGCCGGCGAAGAAATTGCCAGCGTACGTACATTGCAAAAAGCAGCAGGAAGAAAGCAAGCCTTCATTTTTTTTCCAGCCAGGATCGACATTCTAGCAAAAAAATCGCAGCAAGTAAAACATTTATGATAGATTTAGTAATTTCCCAGCCAGGGAAAGACTTTCCCACTGAAGTTCCCAGCTAGCAGAATTTCAGCTTGAAGAGCGGATAATTTGCGGAGCGGCTCCGTCAGGTACTCCTGATATTACACGCTAGTATGTACGCAAATTAGAATTTTAAGCAAAGCTTTTACAGTGTAATAGTGCACGCAATTCCGGCTATTGTTTCTCCACATTAGCATTTAATGTTACTCATTAGCATATAAAAACCAACTTATGCGAAATCGTTCTATTGTTTTGAAAACTACAAACATTGGTCTGAAATCTACATCTACGCCTATTTTTATTTGTCGATGATCAGAATGAACAGCTCCAAACAGTGCCGCCGATTTCACCTTTTCTTGCGAATTACAGTATAATAGTACAGGCCTTTACAAATCAATGTCGATTTTATTCACTAGTTCCCACTTACCACTTACCACCACAGTAAATCAAGCACATTTATTCAAAAATAAATGTTTGAATATTTATTTCTTCCATCGAACTCAGTCAGACCCACATATTTACCGTTCATTTCTGCTAGGCGTGTCTATAAACAATCGATCAAAGGAATTTATCTAGCGGCAAATATCACAAGTTAAAGGGACTATGTCACCTGGTGCCCATGCGCGGTAGGGTCCACTAAAAGCTAATTTGCATACGACCTTTTTCGCAGTTTATATCGGTGATCTGGAGTGAAGTATTTCTTGTTGAGTAAATAAAGGCGAGTCGTAGGCTTCTGTAAATTAGTGTCAACGTAGCTGCAATATTTATAACTGAACGAGGTTATTGATAACATAAGACGATAATTTCACGGAACAACTCTTGCGTGACTTTCCGGCAAAAACATTCAACTCAAATTCAATCGCTAAATTCACACTTCCCCTTGCTTTTTTTACTTTGATATTGAGAAATAAAATTTCTGCCATTTATTTTCCATAGCAGTTTATTCATGGTCTGAATCCTGTTAACATAAGTTTGACAAAAATCATTGAAGAATGTACGCCTTCGCTGGCAGCCAAAATGTCAAAACAAAATTAGGCTAATCGCGTTTACATTTTATTTCGCTTAGAAAACTATGATTCAAAACATAAAAGCTGCTTTAGAAATGAAAAGTTGTATTAGAGGCGACTATTTTATGCAAACAGATGGAAATTTCATAATTTGAAAAGTAAAATAACGTTCAATAAAAAAGTACCGTGCAGCGTGACAAGCGCCGGTACGGCCAGTATTGTAGTGAGCTTCCCTGCGAAAAAAATAGAATGTGAACAGGGGCACCCAACGACAAACTTTTCCTGTAGGTTTCGGAACGTCGTTTTTATGTTGTAAATGTGCGTTTTGTGTAGTTTAATGGCGCATTTTTAAACGCTAAGAAAAATTTATCTGTTCGGATACGTTAGCTGAACTTTCAAACTTCAGAAAATTTTAGGGATTGAAATCTTATTATCCGAATTTATGAGCTGCTTTTGCCTTTTCGAAAATCCTAGCTGACCTGTTTTTGTACCCAAAACGACATTTTTATCTCTCCGAAAACAAAAGGCATTAATTTTCCCATATTAAGAAAGTTTGAGGTGACATTTCACCAACCGAATATCTGAGGCGATTATAGGCCTTCCGAACAGATATTCCACCGAAACGATCCGTTGGGTGCCCCTGTGTGAAGCGAATTCGAATCAGCTGTGGTTTTTGCAAAGGACCAACACATCATTGTAATATCCATTCATTATCAAATAAATAATATTCTTCACCATTTTGCTCTCAGAATTCTAGGAAAGGCTCAATAAGTCCGCTACTGCCGTGGCAAAATTCATTCAGTAAACTGAAGCGGCCCGCCATTGAAGCTGTTGTTTTTCTTCTAAAGACTCGATTGATTTCTTTCTCGCCTCCAGCGAAAGGAGATGGGTAGCGAAAGTTGAATAAGAAACTAGCGCTTAATGTTGCTCCAAACCGCGATGAATATAAAGCCATAAACTTCTAGCCTGTTCCTTCGATGGTACTAGTTCTTGCCCTTGATTCTTTCTTTGAAGTACAAGCCCACTGTAATACTTAATCTATCTTCTTTTCGCAAATCGAGCAAGCTAACACCGAAATAACTAAATAGAACTGTAGTTCGATATCTCTTAAGGATAAGTTAACATCAAGAGTGAGCCAGATGCAACGGATTGCCAAGATTAGCGTAGATTTGTTCACGACTGCTTCATCTCCTCGAATCTCCCGCCGAATTTGAAAACGTTGGCGAACGCTTTCAAATCGAAGCTGAAAACTCGTATGCAAATTAGCTTTTAGTGGACCCTACCGCGCATGGGCACCAGGTGACACAGTCCCTTTAAAATAAACTAGCGAGAAGTAAATCGATTTTTGGGGGCTTTTTCGGCCCCATTATGAAAGAGCTGTTATGGCCCAAATAAACCGGGCCGAAATAGCCCTTTTGGGGGAGTCGAAATGACCCAATGGAAGGGCTCTTTTGGAAAACAGTGGTGCTGTTTAGGATTTTAAAAGGGCTGTAATGGCTACTGCTATATACTGAAATAGCCCCGTCCGGAGCTATTTCGAACTCAAAGAAAGGAATCAAAACGGCCCAAGTTTCGGGGCTGAAACGCCCTCACGACTTGGATCTCAATCAGCACCACTGTAGCCGAAACGGCACCGGCTGGCTGGTCTGAAAAGGCTACCATAGAAAGGGCAAAACGACCACGACAGTCCTTGAAATAGCACTGACTGGAGTCATATCAAACTAAAAATGGAACAAATGTTGGTGCTGTTTTAGCCCACATTAAATCAAAACACGTCCACAACTTGGATCTTAATCAGCACCTTTGCTGTCCTTGAAATAGCCCTGACTGGAAAAAGGGATAAAACTATCACACATGTTGTTGCTGAATCATTCTCAATTTATTACGGTTTCTCTTTTGCATTAAAGTCAGCACTCAGTTGTATATATTTCTGCTATACTTAGTTTTAAAATAAAATAAAATAATATACTTAATTATGAAACAAAAAATAAGTCTTCCAACGAACAGGAGCAATAGTTTGTTGCTTTTGAATACAGAAAAACATGTTCTTGTAAGAGTTAATCATAAATCATTGGTAAATATATCAATATCACAAAATTGTAAGAACACTATCAGCATGTACTGTTCTCACCATGTATTATACGTAAACATTAACTCTGTAAAAATGTCTATGGTATACTTATCAATTCATACATATAATATTAAAAGTGAACACGTTCAAAGCTCCATGTTGAACAATGTTATTTGTATATAGCCTACACATTAATTTTGATACACTTCAAGCAATCCCTGCTTTTCCTGAGAATGGTTTAGGGCACTGGTCTAGCAGAAGCAATAACAGAATAGACTATGTAGCTTCTAATATCCACACAGTGTAGCAATTTAACATAAAAACATAACTATGGTATGCAAAAGTATAAATACACTACACATAGTTGAAATTTATTGAGGATTAGTTGAATACTATGTCCAACTCCCATTACATTGTATATAGTAATACATGTAATATATAATGGGTGTTGGACAGTCTTCAACTAATCCTCAATAAATTTCAACTATGTGTAGTGTATTACTTTCACATACCGGCTACATTATATTGACTGTTTTAGAAAAAAAACCCTGGAAAAAATACATGGCTGAAGAATACTGATATCATAATGATAAAGTTCAAGCACTGGGACTGTACAAACTTGGTCAATTTATCACCACTACTGAAGCAGCTCTCTATAAGAAATGTTTGTTACAATAATAATAATTATTATTATTATTCAACTGTATGATTGATACTGTATATTAATAATACACTTGAAAAAATTACTCCATTCTGTTTGGCTAAGAGAAATGCAGTTCAAGTGTAACACCAGTGCAATTACACCAGTGCAAATTACAAACAAAGATTTCCGAAGTCAGTACGAAGAACCACGAAGACCCCTAATGGCTGCCGACAGTCATATGAGATATGTCGAAGATGGCCGAAGTTCACCTGAAGCCTTCCGAAGATCACCCGAAGACTTCCGAAGATTGCCGAAGATCACCCAAAGACTTTCCAACTCTATCGGAAGGTTTGAAAATACTTTCGGAAATTTTACGAAGGGCAAGGGCTCCTCTTAGTAATTGTGTTTGTAAAAAAAGTAATTGAATTTTTTCAAGTGTATTATTAACAAGCAATCACAATTGATTTTCTTGTGCAATTTGGAATACAAGTCATTATAAGCACTTTTAAATTTTTCAAAGACTACAAATTGCATTGCAAGTGCAGTTTTGTTAGTCTTTGAAAACTCCTGCTTATTTATTCCAAATTGCACTCGAAATCATGTGATTACCATACTGAACTGACAATGTAACATCAACAAATTTAAATTTTATAAAAATTAATACACATCTAAAAGTCACAAGGTTATTGACATAATTCATCAATACTCTACGATTTTCATGCAAGAATTACATGTATTAGTTTGATACTTATACAAGAAAAAAGACATCAAATCCTTGCACCTGAAAATAATAACATAATATTTAAGCAATGTTATTTGCTAGTTCCACTTCTCAAGTTATTTCAATACTACAGAAATAAATTGATAAAAACAATGAATAATATAAACATGTTGACATGAAACAATTTTATAAGTTCACTGCACTACATGCCATCATGGCAACTAGACATTTAACTATAAAAGCTAATGGGCTCTCTGTGATGTTGATTACAACATGCCATATAGGCAGATTAAAAAACTACATATGTTCTGTATTTTCAATGTAAAAAAATGAACTTCGTAATTCAATTTTCAGACCCATTGGTATACGTCAAATGTTCAAAAAGGGCTCAGAGTATACATGTACACTGTTGCTAAACCAAGGGATTACGGAGGCAAATTGCTGTAAATAGTGTGATTTATCAATGCTTAACAGGGTAGGATACCTCAGCATAAAGCCTACACGTAACTGAGTAACTCCAACCTGACATATACCTAAACTGCACCATTAATTAAAACAGCACTGCACAAACAAAATAGTGCGACGAATATGCACTGTTGCTAAACAAAGGGATTACGGAGGCAAATTGCTGTAAATAGTGCAATTTATCAATGCTTAACAGGGTAGGGTACCTCAGCATAAAGCCAAACTCCAACCTGACATATACCTAAACTGCACCATTAATTAAAACAGCACTGCACAAACAAAATAGTGCGACGAATATGCACTGTTGCTAAACAAAGGGATTACGGAGGCAAATTGCTGTAAATAGTGCAATTTATCAATGCTTAACAGGGTAGGGTACCTCAGCATAAAGCCAAACTCCAACCTGACATATACCTAAACTGCACCATTAATTAAAACAGCACTGCACAAACAAAATAGGGCGACGAATATGCACTGTTGTGAAACAAAGGGATTATGGAGGAAAATTGCTGTAAATAGTGCAATTTATCAATGCTTGACAGGGTAGGATACCTCAGCATAAAGCTAAACTCCAACCTGACATATACCTAAACTGCACCATTAATTAAAACAGCACTGCACAAACAAAATAGGGCGACGAATATGCACTGTTGTGAAACAAAGGGATTATGGAGGAAAATTGCTGTAAATAGTGCGATTTATCAATGCTTGACAGGGTAGCTATAGGATACCTCAGCATAAAGCCAAACTCCAACCTGACATATACATGTACCTAAACCACACTTCAAAACAGCACTGCCAATCATGGGATCAGCCAATACAATGTTATAGCAGATATAACATTCACCAGGCCTTGGCCACATGTTTTAATTAAACCTTAAATTGCCCAATTACAAATCACAACACTGAGATATACATAACAATCAGCAATTTAGAAGGGGAAAATAATCAGTAGCAACAGTGTTCTCCCGAGGAACCCTTGATAAGCATGAAACAATAGAAAAATTTCATATCAGTCAAGCAATACAAATGAGATTTGACACAACTATTGTACATCCAGATCCATCTTGTACACATGTTCGAGTTGTATCAGCCATCGATCTCTTTGTTGTATATACATTATTGAATACGTACAAAGTGTAGTTCTACATTAATATAAGCTTAAGCTTAAAAGCAAAGTATTAAGCAAATATTTCCGTGTTATCTTGGAAAATATAAGCTTAAGTCTTAAGCTTATAAGCTTATCGATGGGCACAAGCTTACCTTGGTCAATGACGTTTTAAGACTGCCTAAAACAGGCGTACCAATCCAAGATCCGCTGTAAGAAGACTCCATACAGCTACTTTGGAAATTAAGCGGGCTTTAGGAGAAGAAAACGTTCCATTTAGCGAGCAATTGCAAAAGGTCGAGCAAAAACCTCAAACCACTCCTCAACCCAAAGAGGACGCCGGGAAGAACGTACACTGCGCATGATCTATTCAGACCCAGAGCCTCTCGGCCAGAGCAAGGTGTCGACCTTTGTACTGCGCCGGATTACGACATGCATTGTATTTTCAACTAAAAAGCAATTAACCGAAATGTCGCAAGATATTATGCCATCTCCAGGCTATTTAATTTTCTTACAATCCATCCGGCTAAAAATATTGTTGTCCAGGTGCTATAAAAGCCGAAAGTCTTGATTTCTTTGAAGAGGTTTCGGGTATGTTGCCAGTCCGATTTTCATCATCGCATCCGTTTTGAATTAACCATTTATTGTTTTGTATAATCAATGTTAAATGAATGTCATCGGCAGTGATGTCCACAACCTCATCCCACGCAAATTCAACTTCTTCATCTGATTATTAAAAAGGCCCAAAACGACCCCAACGTATAGGTCTTATTCAGCACCGGCCAGCCTAAAATGAACCTTATTGGGGCCACTCAAAATAATACTGAGCAAGTGGCTCTAGTACTTAGGGCCACAACAGCTCCGATGTCTAGGGCTGTAATGCACTCAGGGGCTAAATCGATTTCCGGTGAGTGCTGAATTGGCTTTTAGTTGGGTCGAATTGGAATTTTGTGGGGCTGATTTGCGCCAAATTGTCAAAATGGCCCCCAAAGGGGTCAAATTAGCCCTAGGGGTATAAGGGCTATTTTGGCATTTGGGGGCCAAAACAGATCTTTTGAATTTACTGTGAGGAATCCCAATATTTACGCATTTTTATGGGAAATCGACGACTGAATTTAAAACGTCACGCACTAATGGAAAAAGGAATCCGTAGATTTACACGTGTCTTATCACATCACCCAAGAAATATTTCCATTCTGCCCGTGCTTTCTGGGAAGTTTAAAGCGGTGTGCTCAGCTTAAGAAACTTTATTGAAAGGGAGTGTTTCACGGTTCGGCGCATGTGCCGGCTTATAAACTTTATCCGTTTACTTCTTGATACTTCAGTAATCATACACTATAATTAGTCCAAGCAAAACGACGAATGACCAAAATTCGCAGAAAATTCAACGGATTACACCGCTAATGTCTACATTTGAATACCAGAATAAATTACCGGAATAAAACCTTCGGGCCAACACTTTATTCTGGTAATTTCTTCTGGTATTCAATGTCGACATTCTCGGTGTAATCCGTTGAATTTTTTTTGTGAATTTTGCTCATTGGTCGTTTTTCTTGGACTAATTATAGTATGTGATTACTGAAGTATCGAGAAGTACATGCGAGTGGGTTTTTTTAGACGGATAAAGTTGATAATGGCTGAACATGCGCCGAACCGTGAAACACTCCCTTTCACTCCCTCCCCTTGAAGCTATTGAAGTTTTAATTAGTTTTCCCGTTTCAAGATCGATCTGCTATGAAATCAAAACCATGGAAGGATAAAGAACAAAAATTTCAGTTCATTTCGATTTTCTTGGTAGTTTCGTATTTACTCAAAACAATCTATCTTTTCTTACCTTTAAAATGTTTCTAGTGGGTTCCTGTTTCCCTATGGTTTGTTCAGCAGAGATGTTTGTAGATGTTTGTGCCACTCGCTAATTAAATCAGCAAATTCCAATTACCTCTCGCTTGTGCAGATACCCTTTCCTCGTATTCAGCAAAGCAGCTCTGGCCAAATTTCATTGATCCTGATATGCAGTATAAAGTGAACTGACGTATTTGAATTGATCCGCAATAATTTTAGCGTCTTCCGTCCATTCTATCACTTTTGAAGCTGTGTTCGTGACAGTTCCCTTTGCGGCTCTTGACTTCAGGGCGTTAATGGAAGCGGTAAAAAATCTTGAATTATGGCAAAAGGTAATTTAGTTACGCTTGATTCCTTTTGTATATCATTAAAGGGAAACAAGGGTCTAGAAAAATTTTACCTCAAATGAAAGTCCATGTGCTCAGGATTTCGAAAATAATATTCGTTTAGTTTCTGGCCGCCTTGATTTTTTTGTACAGAGCTTCGAAATCACCCCTTTTGACACTAGTCCGCCGCCATCTTGGAAGTTACGAATGGAATCGAGGCTATGACGTAGAATTAGTCAAGGACATGTGTGGCGTGACAGGCTCGCACAACAAACAAACTCGCATTTGCGATCGACGCGAAAGAAGATTTATGTGAGAACTAATAAAGTATGGTCCTGCACTGTTCACTATGGAATGCCGTTTGTTTCAAAAATACTTCTTTGTCATTTATAAGACTTTACTTGAAATATATAAAACTTATTACTTTTTAAATATAACTTCTTGGTTTATGTATATAACTTGTGGCAAAATATAAAACTTGTGGCAAAATATAAAACTTGTTGCTCAATATAAAACTTGTTGCAAAATATAAAACTTCTTGCGCAATATAAAACTTCTTGCGCAATATAAAACTTCTTGCGCAATATAAAACTTCTTGCGCAATGTAAAACTTGTTGTAAACGGTATAAAACTTATTGCAAAATATAAAACTTGCTGCAAAATGTAAAACTTGTTGCGCAATATAAAACTTGTTATAAACAGTATAAAACTTATTGCAAAATATAAAACTTGTTGCGCAATACAACAAATCTGGAACCCAGTCTACTGCACGAACGGGTGAGAACGAGGCAGTTGTTAGCCTGCAAAACAGGCATATTTTGGGCGAGCGAGTGCTGAATATTCCATCGAGTGTTTATAAGCCGCCATCTCCCCACCCCCTACCCCGCCCCCTTCCCCGACTCGCCCCAACTCTCCACGTTTTGTGAATCCAAGATGGCGGCTAGGCCCACACGCAAGCCCACAAAGCCCACAAACCGCCTGCATTGCAGGCTAGGCGGCTAAGGCGGCTGTCGAGGCGGGAAACAATTCCAAGATGGCTTCTCACAGGGCCCTCGTTGAGAGACTTTCAAGTCTTGTCGATGGACTTAGAGAACAAAATAGAGCGGAAAGTCAAAGGGATAATCATGGAGACATTAATGAGTCATTGTCGAGATTATTTCCGAGCACGAGGAGAAATCCTGGTCCGTCATTTGCAACAAACAACGGTGCTCCACTTTTAAATCAGTGGAGCGAAGAAGCCGAAGAGAAGTAATCGCCGACGACAGCCTTATCCAAAGTCCAAATCGACTAAAACCGCTTCAGTTGCTGCCATAAAAGATAATAAGTGGAGCACCGTTGTTTGTTGCAGATGACGGACCAGGATTTCTCCTCGTGCTCGGAAATAATTTCGACAATGACTCATTAATGTCTCCATGATTATCCCTTTGACTTTCCGCTCTATTTCGTTCTCTAAGTCCATCAACAAGCCTTGATAGTCTCTCAACGAGGGCCCTGTGAGAAGCCACTCTTGGAATTCTTTCCCGCCTCGACAGCCGCCTTAGCCACCTAGCCTGCAATGCAGGCGGTTTGTGGGCTTTGTGGGCTTGCGTGTGGGCCTAGCCGCCATCTTGGATTCACAAAATGTGGAGAGTTGGGGCGAGTCGGGGAAGGGGGCGGGGTAGGGGGTGGGGAGATGGCGGTTTCTAAACACTCGATGGAATATTCAGCGCTCGCTCGCCCAAAATACGCCTGTTTTGCAGGCTAACAACCGCCTCGTTCTCACCCGTTCGTGCAGTAGACTGGGTTCCAGATTTGTTGTATTGCGCAACAAGTTTTATATTTTGCAATAAGTTTTATACTGTTTATAACAAGTTTTATATTGCGCAACAAGTTTTACATTTTGCAGCAAGTTTTATATTTTGCAATAAGTTTTATACCGTTTACAACAAGTTTTACATTGCGCAAGAAGTTTTATATTGCGCAAGAAGTTTTATATTGCGCAAGAAGTTTTATATTGCGCAAGAAGTTTTATATTGCGCAAGAAGTTTTATATTGCGCAAGAAGTTTTATATTTTGCAACAAGTTTTATATTGAGCAACAAGTTTTATATTTTGCCACAAGTTTTATATTTTGCCACAAGTTATATACATAAACCAAGAGGTTATATTTAAAAAGTAATAAGTTTTATATATTTCAAGTAAAGTCTTATAAATGACAAAGAAGTATTTTTGAAACAAATGGCATTCCATAGAAAACCCCCATGATATTTTTCCTGATAAGCCATTTTTCTACCCCTGTTATCCAACGCACTAATTCGCTAATTCCTGACAGTAATAACAAAGGCTTTATCCTGAAATATTGTTTACGCCGGCCTTGCCGGATCCGGGTGAAATCTCCGCCATTGGGATATAAAAGTGCAATTTATTATTTTGACAAATTTGCCTTTGATAGTACCGAACAATTATCAGTCATGAAACTCGATTTACGACAGGATTCCGAGAAGAGGAAAGTACCCGAAACAAGCTTAGTAAAGCTCACCCTTCGTGTCTGACCGAAACTTCCGCGGAATATTTAAAACGCGGTACTGAAATAGGTCAAATAGTTTCCTGATTCATTTTCAAAGTTATGTGCGACGACCTGTCTGGCTTTGACGAGTTTCCGTTTTAAGATATCGGCCCTTGATGACGTTATGTCCACTAGAGCCCCACTTATTTAACAATTCAAATTTTTAAACAAACTTCTATGATAACAATTGGTAATGGAAAAAAAAATCAAAGATCAAACGATATTGGTCAGTGTTAAGTATAGCGACAAAATGACCATCACGTAAAAGTATTTAGTGATGTTAAAATATCGGGGATGGTGGTGGGGGGGGGGGGGGGGAGGGTGGAGGTGGGGGTGGGGGATAATCAGCCTGATAAAACTGAAACTAACTTGGCAAGACATGAGCTCTAACCACGTGGAGCAGAGGAACAATGTCCGGTAAATATATAATTATGTAAGACTGCAAATAGTTTTTTTGTTTTACTTTTAATTTCACTAAGGATAACGCGGGTACTCAAAAAAGTTTTATACGGGAAGGCTCCGCCCAGAGGTCCAACCCCTTACCCTTTCATATACCATTTTTCACAGAAAAGGTACCCCTTTCATATACCTTCCATAGAAATTATGAAAATGGTACCCCTTTCACATACCTACAGTAGAAGCACTGCATCCCTTTTCTATACCCTTGTAATGAACTTAATGAACAATATATATCACCAGAAATCATCAAGCATTACCAGTAGAGATGTTAACCAAACAATAATATCATTTACTCGTGAAATCCCTACCCTTTCACATACTTCAACTCGTGAAATCCCTACCCTTTCATATACTTCAACTCGTGAAATCCCTACCCTTTCACATACCACGAGAATAAAAAAGGACCCCTTTCGGGCGGAGCCTCCCCGTATAGTCCATTATAGGGAGTACCCCCCCCCCCCCCGGGGGGTCACAGTGGCATGTTTTCCATATCGTTTAGATCCTTTTAAAGTTCTTTAAAGGGATTAACACAGTTTGATCTGCATGTTCGGATTCTTTAGCAGAATATAAATAACAGAGATTTTTAGAGAACGGAACCTATATGAATCGACATTTACGAGCTGCTGTTCACGGTCCTAGCCGAACTAGCTGGCCTTTTTTCGTTCCCAAAACCGGGCCCAAAACGCGAACACTTTTACCTCTCCGAAAAAAAAAGCCGTATTAATTTTCCCGTATTAGTGACATGTCACAGTATACCGAAAACTCCAGGTTTCCTTTAAAACACTTTAATCCGAATATGTAAGGTCTGTAAGGCGATTATCTGCCATTCCACCGAAACGATCCCAGAGCCTGTGAAAACATCACGTGTTATCAGGTTATGAGTGACATGAGTGGCCGGAGATTCGGCCCGGTTACTACCGGCGGATGACACCCACAAGGCTCCGAAGTAACTTCAAACAACCTTACCGTATGCCGTATTCTCGTATTTTAAAATCATAAACAAAATACTTTGGATTCCTTACTCGTGTATTAAAAAAATATATATATGATAAAATTATTAGTTTTGTTGTCAGTTCTGTTTTTCGAAACAGACGTTTCGAGAATGCGCTCGTACTCGCCGAAACGAACCTCATCGGTTTTGTTTGCGATATTGTTAATTTCAGTAGTGGAGCAAATATTTACGGGAAATATTTTTTTGCAGAATTTTGTTTTGTTTCGGTCAGAACGTGAAAAAATCTCAAAAATTAATGTCATATACATATGTCGCCCGAAATTTTACATAAATTGGTAAGAATAGCTAAAATTTTAAAATGTTGCCTTTTCTTGCGTCAAGCTGTATTTGTTTTGGAATTCTGCCACGGTTTTTATCTGACACAAAATTCATGTCTGTTGTTAACTCAGTGGAAAATGCAATTGACGTACAACAGAAAACAGAGAGAGTGAAGGATTCCCTGACATTTACCAAATTTGGACTGATTCACAGTGGCCGCTTCCTATCATTCTAGAACGATTTTGATTGGCTGTTCTATTGTTTATTTGTTCTCCACAAAAGTGCTTGTAATGACTTAGCCTTCATTTGCGTATTCCGTGTGACTGAGGGCGTGCTTAGGTTTTCCCTGCTTTGCGGTGTATTCTCCGTGGAACATTCCTCTCATCCGCTTCCATTTCTGTTGAACACGAACGAGGATACATTGAGCAATGGCTGACGATATTAGCAGCGATGAACGAGAAGAGATCGTTGAATTAGCGAGCGACGAAGATGACTCGCCATTGAAAGCCAAAGTCTTGAACGGTGGAATGGACGATCTCGAAAAGGTCAGTTCCACAGTAAGAAACACTTCTGTTAGCACGGGTAGCGAGAAGAGTGGCGGAGACGTGAAAGAAAATGGCGAAATAGGAGAATCAGACGAAGGAGACGATGTAGAAGACAGCGATGAGTCGGGGAACGAGAGCGAAGACGAATCATCATCGGGAGAATCGTACAGCGAAGACTCTCAGGATTCTGAGGAATCCGACAAGTAAGGATACACTTTTATATTTTCCGGTATACTTTTGTACAATATTTATTTCTCGCCGGTTTACATTATGTAGCCGGTTTTATTTTCAAGCCGCTATAGACGGGCGGCCGCAAGTTGAAGTCACCTTGCGCTCCCTGAATTACTAACCAATGCACCATTTAGCCAGCAGTATAAACTGATTTATTCTGAACTGGCAGATAGACATCGATCTAATCTGAACGATCAGCGACTAAAACTTTGGTATTTTAGTTTGGTTGGCCCAAGTGTTATTTTATAGCTGCTAATTATTGGCCTCTAATGCGATCTTTCCTTCCACAAGGGTTTCTCATCTTTAACTTCTCAAAACGAATCATGCTGAGATGTTGTCTTCGATATTTATTTATTTGCGTTTGACCTTCAAAGCAAAGAAAACATTTTGAATACAGCTTTTGATGTTCAGGGCAAATATCCGACTTACGTAACTGTCACAGATTCCTGTTTTTCTTTGCAAGTCCCAAGATTTACGGTACTTCACATCCTTCCCAAAATATTCAAATGGAATTTGCACGTCACTTTTGTGTTTGTGTTGTCAGAAATCAATTATAACTTCTGACTGTTTCACCGTTTGGCCAAAATATCTGAGTGACTCTCGTTAATACGCTTACGTTCCTTAATGCAAAATACTCATAAAAGAGCGAAGGGGTCGCAAGATTACAAAAGCGAGAAAAATCCTATTTTAGCATTACGTAAAGCAATAATTGTGGCAAAGGTTACAAGTCGGACACATGCAACATTCCCAAAATGATAATAGTAATTGAACTGGAAGGCTGTGTTATAAATAAAAGCTTGAGGCGGTTAATTGGCAATTAACAGTACATTCCTCTTTTCTTTTTTTTTTAAACAACCTCTGTGTTTATAGAATTCTTTTCATTGCACAAGTTTTACTGTATGCCTTTAATTATTAAAGTTTAAAATATTTTGGGATGGATACTATTAGTGAAATAAATCTGTTGTAATTAAGGTAAAGTGGCATGATGTTTTTACATGTAAGTAACCAAACGATTCTGAAATGCAAGTTAATAAACACAGATGACTGTTACATTATCTCACTTAAAGAGATTAAATTTGAAAGCAGCTGCTGTTGTTTAGTAAAAGTGATTAAAAAGTAAAATAAGACTGTGGACCGAAATACTGTGTGCCCAGGATGTCTTAAGAACATTTGGTAATCGAACTGAATCGAACACCAATCGTTCGGCAATTGAACATTAATTATCGAACTCACAAGAAAAACTTGTCAATCGAACACAATCGAACGTAATTGCCAAATGGTCAACGGCCATCAATCGAGCTCAATCGAAATGTAATCCAACATTCAATTACCTGCTTATACTGTACAGTGACATCTTTTAATTTTTGGGGCATTTTTCTGTTAATTCCGTTTAGGTGTTATAATAAAATGAAAAGGCTGGTTATTCCTGTGAATCTGAGCAAAATTGAACTGGATTTGGCTTGATTGCATTCAATTTAGCTTGATCGGTTTGATAATCGAACTCACACAAAATTAAATGTTCGATTGCCGAACCCAATCGAACGCCAACCGTTCGATTGAGTTTGATTGGTTTTCAGTTCGATTTTGTTCGATTAGACACCCCGGGTGTGTGGCACCACAGTAGAAACGTTATCCCAAAGTTCCCCAACGACCATGTTAAATGGGTTGCATGTATTTATAACTGCAAGCTTTTAGCCAGAAGGGCGTCCAGGTGTCCTGTGGACGCCCAATTCTGGGAGAAAATGATGCAAAATGCACCAAAGCTTTACCAAATTTATGGATGGATATGCCTCCAGGACGCCCACTTTTCAAATTCTGGCTTAAAGCCTGATTTACTGTACATAGTAGAGCCTGACTTAGCCTGTTCCAGGCGTTCGTATAGTAGGGGGAGCGACGCGAAAAGACGAAGAACGGCGAGTTAATAATAGGCGTGGGGATTGGCCGCATGCATGTGGAGGGGGGCGAATGAACGCCTGTAAACATTTCTTTAAAAAGCTTGTTCCGGTATACCAGATTCTGGTATACCCTCTGATTGGTCAATTTTGACAGTTACTGTCAACACTCGAAACATCGAAAATAACAGAGGTGTCAAACCGTCTACAAGGCGAAAGCCGGAAACAATGCAGACCACAGTCGAACAGCTCTAAGAAACACACATGAAGCGTAATATTCGTAAGATCAATTGATTTCTTTTTAAATAGAGAATGTTACGGCAAACATACATTATTTTAAAAGTCATGAACTGTAAGAGTCAGTCGAATATGTTGCCTACAGGTAATTTATCATGACTACAGAAAACCGCAAAACGTGAATAACAGAGGTTATGTTACGGGACCATAGTAGGCGGTCTAAAGTGAATTTTAAAAAAATGTCTACAGGCGTTCTTTCGCGTCCTCTCCTCATGCTTCGTGCGTCTTTCGCGTCTCTGCTCCACTATCTGAACGCATCTTTTCGCGTCTCTCCTCCACTATCCGAACGCCTGGAACAGGCTAAGCCTGACTATACACTGTATGTGTATTTCCAATGAAATCGAAGTAATGACAATCTCAGAGATTGAAGGGACGATTTACAAATTATTGTGGTCAGATAGAAAATAATAAGTTTGTGAAATGTTGTACATGCATGTATTATCCATTTACCAATACAGTGGAACTCTGATATAACGAAGTGCCAAGGGACCGGGAAAATGTATTCGTTATAACGGGGGTTTGTTAAATTGGATCTCTGCTCCATACATTTTACTGCAACTTTAATATTTATGGGCCAGGCTGAAGAATGTACATATACATGTAGAGGGGACTTTGTTATAAAGGTAAAAATAATGTTATATCAGGGTTCCACTGTAGCCGCCGGGCACTGAAAAAAATTACTGACAATAATTTGTTAAAAAAAAAAATGATTTGTTAAAGCGGTGGGATGAAATTGAAGGGCATGCTGGAATAAGGGCATAACGACAATAGAATTCTATTGTCGTTATGCCCTTATTCCAGCATGCCCTTCAATTGAACTCTGCAGGTACCCATATAGAGAGGCTCACAGTGTCCGGGCCATTAACGCACAACTGTGCGTATCTGACGCACAAAAAATAAAAAGGACGCACAGTTTTTAGCCACAGTACGTCCCAGGGACGCACATAAATCAGCGCTCAAAATTTCGAGTGTTTTCATAGTTTGGTCTACTCTTGAGATAAATAGGATTTTTCAAGATACAAAACACACATAAGAAACAATGTTAAAGTTTCACTACCGTAGAATTCCGATAATAACGGCCCCCGTTATTTTCGGATTTAGCAGGCCAAAGGGGCCGTTACTTTCGGGTAGCCGTTATTTTCGGGTAGCCGTTACTTTCGGATGCTTAGAAAACGTTTGTAATTCAGCAGTGGTTTTACACAAAGAGGACGCATAACAGACATAAAAAAGGTCATTCAGGTTGCATGCTGGTTATTCATTATCCATGCAAACAAAGTAAACTGTATTTTTTAAGGGGCCGCTATTATCGGGGGGCCGTTACTTTCGGGGGGCCCGTTACTTTCGGGGGTTTAATAGCAAGGTAAAAAATTAACGTTACTTTCGGGTAGCCGTTATTTTCGGGGGGCCCGTTATTATCGGAATTCTACGGTAGTTTCCTTTACCTTTTTATTACCTCTCCAAGCTGGAAACTATGAAAATTTGGCTGCAAACTCGAAAACGAAGCAAGAATCACAATGATAATCACGCGAACGGGCGAACAACTCTCGGCTCATTGATGGTCAGCGGTCAATACTTCATGTAATATTACATGATGTGTATATCACTTAAAATGCCTTTCTCACTAGGGGACCCTTACAAAATAGAAAGGACCCCCAGTTACTGGAACTGGGGGTCCTTGGGACTCCTGTTTTCCAAAATGAGTGGGAACACTGGCTCATACAAGCTTCGAATGTCAGAGGTGTCAATTCTCTCTCACACCTTTGGTGTGAGTTCACATTTAAATTGCATGCTCGTAAAAACAAAGATTGCAGATTTATGGCTTTCCTTTGATAGTTGCAGAGAAAATTTTGATTGGAGCTGATTTACGATTGGACAGTTAAAATACCTACATGTATACCAAGTTGCTCCACTAGCCTTGGGCTATTGGACAGCGCTTTTGTCGTGCCCTGAGGATTGGGTGTCCTGTCTGGACACCCTTTTGGTTAAAAGCTTGGGCTCATGGTACATGTACATGTATCTGGGAGATTTGCTAGAATTTGAGAAACTTGGATATTTTTTGAACTTATTTTTGATGGCCTTATCCCCATACATGTACATTGTATACATGTACAATGTATAACTTCATCCTTCTCTGTGAGGTACAATGCATAATTATGGCCTGATGGTTAGTGTACAGTGTTAATGGACTCCGGTTCAGGAGGTCTGGGCTCAAGCCCTGCCAGTGTTCTTGTGTTTTGGCCATGACTAATATATGAAATAAGTCATATACTGTACATGTACCTGTATGTGAACTGCAGTGCAAAGAATGAAAGACAATGAGATTTATGCAGTTATAAATTATTTCAACTTAAAAGCAGTTGAAAAGAAGACCTTAAAAATACTTAGGCTCCATTGGTTAGCCTGATTTTTTTTTTGAGGCCTTCTTTTCAACTATTTACGTTGAAATATACATGTACATGTAACTCTCATTCTCTTTCATTCTTGTGTTTTGCTCAACAATTACAGTCTGACTACAGTAACTGGGGCCACTGCGCCTATTTTCTTTATAATTTCACCCCGCATTATGGCCACTAAATCCGCGATGGATTAAAAATAGCAAATTGTTGACACAATGAACACATGAGTATCACTTTACTTATCCACACTTCCGCACAGATACGTGTACAGGTAATTACACTGTTTTCAATGTTAAGAAGTCTATTTAGAGTTTGATTGTCTTTGGCATCCCCCTAAACTTGTATACACAAGGAACTTCCATGCCATACACTGTATATTCGTCTCCATAATTTCGACCAACCCCGCGTTACTGCCACACCATTATTATGGCCAGTTTTTTTGGCCTGTAAGTGTCCGTATTAACGGGGTTCCGCTGTATGTGACACTTGATTTACTGACCCCAAGGGAATTAACTTCGTTGTGTTTACCTGGTTACTTCAAGGTGGGGACCCAAAGAATATATACAATGTAATTATTATTATAGGGGAAACAAAACTCAAGTAATTGAATATTTGATGGTAATGCCAATTTTACAGGTAAAGCCGCACTTGGGCCAAACTGGCGCACACTGCCGGAGCTTATCCCGGTTTCCGTAGCAAGTATTGTTACTCCCCCTGGGTGGGCTGCTAGACCATCGCAGGTTGAAATCCCAGCATATTTTGTCGCCGGTTCCCATTTATACCCCTGGATGGAGAGAGGAACTATTACAGTACAATGTAAGAGTTACAATGTAAGTGTATTGCCCAAGAACACAACACAGTGACCCCGGCCAGCACTCGAACCCAGACCGCTCGACATGGAGTCCAAAATGCTAACCATTAGGCCACTGTATCTTCCCACCAATAATGCCAATATTTCATGAAATCTTATTTCTAGGATAACGCCAGTTGGGAAGATTGCAGTTGATGAGCGTCCACGCCAAGGGTATGCTGCATCAAGTAAATCCTTGTTTGAGAAGAAAGCGCAAGAAGCGAGTGAAACGGGTACAGCTAGACTCAAACCAATAGAACAAGAGAAGGATCTGTTTTCAGGTACTAGTTCTCGCCGCACCACTTTTGAGAAAGCTGCTGCAGAGGAAGCAAGGAAAGTGACTCCAAAGATCAAAGTACAGGATGAGGATATTGATTTGTCTGGCCGAGCAAAATCTCACAGACAGCACTTTGAACAACAAGCCAAGTTAAGTGCCCAGGTTTCTCCTTCGCTTCCAAGAAAAATATTTGGCGATCAGGATGGTGAGGTGGATATCTCTGGGAAGGCAAGGTCTAAGAAAGAAATGTTTGAAAAAATAGCATTTGAGAACAATGCGACTTCGCCCATGGCAGAAAGAAAATTTCTTGGAGATGTGGATCTTTCAGGCCGAGCAAAAGGACATCGCAATATTTTCCAGCAAAAGATAGATGAAGAATCCCAGGTGAGAACATCGCGGAAGATGCACTTGGAAGAAGATGTGTTTTCTGGCAAGGCATCATCACGCCGCGCAATGTTTGAAAAATTTGGGACAGGAAGTAATGAAAGTCAGAAGGGTTCTGGTACACTTGCAGATGAGGAGAAGGTCGACTTGAGTGGAAGAGCAAAGTCTCACCGACAAAAATTTGAGCAATTTGCCGAAGAAGCCTCAAGGGTCCAAACAGCTAAATCGAGAAGCGATGAGCTCGATCTATCAGGAAAGGCAGCATCCCACAAAGAGTATTTTGACGAAAAGGTGGTAGAGGCAGCCAAAACCAAGACATCGGACAAGAAATTAGGAGATGAGGAAGAAGAAGCCATATCGGGTAGAGCTCGATCTCATAAGCTGTCTTTTGAGGAAAAAGCCACAAAAGATTTGGAAGTCCAAACTTGTGACAAGTCAAGACTTGAAGAAATCCCTGATAGAAGTTCAAAGAAAAAGAGCAAGAAAGAGAAACATGGCGATGAGCACGACAAGAAGAAAAGGAGAAGAAGGTCTTCATCCAAAAGAGAACACAAGGAAAGTGTGACACACAAAGAAGCAAATCTAGAAGACAAGAATGAGGCTGTGTTCGAAGAAGAAGAAAAAGAAAAGGTTGAAGAAAGACAAGAGAAAGAACAAGAAGAAGTTGTTGAAGAATCATGTAACAAGGAGAATGAAGTGAAAGAGGAGGATGTACATGAAGATGAAGATGATCATAAAATGAACGGCAAGGAAGAGGAAGAGCATGAAGAAGCTGAGGTAACAAATAAACTTGATAATGAAAGTGAAATTAAAGTTGCTGCTTCAGAGACGTATGAGTCCAGTGCACTAGGAATTGACGATGATGTAAATCCTGAAGAAGACACCAATTCTGGGAAGGAAGACACCATTACTAGCAAGGAAGACACAGTTCCTAGCAAGGTTGTAGAAGAGCCCAAGCCAGCTGCTTCTGATTCTGTGGATGATAAAGTAATTCCCATGAATTACCGTGCCAGGAGAGCTCTGAGAGAGAAACAGAACATGGAAGAAGGTGAGACTACTGAAATTGAGCAGTCAAATGTTGTTGTTTTTCTGCTAACAAACATCAATTGTTTGTTTTTTGTATGCACAAACTGTACATGTCTACATGGTAAACTTGCCCCATTAACCTTTCCGCAATTTAAAATGGTACTGGTGTTTGAGGAGGAACTACATGTACTGTACATTGTAGAAATCTGATAAAAGACGCTGAGCGATTTAAAGATGCCAAACAGCAAAAGCTATTGCCTACATGTGTGCATTATAATTACAAATGTAGGACATGATTCAGAATTTTGGGCAGGAATAATACAAATTGCATGTAGTGTTGTGGAAATGAAGGTGCCACATTAAGGATGGTCCATTAACACATAACTTTGATTAACACAAAATTTTGAAATTCATATTAATTTAAAGGACCCTAGTCAGCCACTCCTTTGTTTTTGTTGACATACTGGAATTCCGGTATTACATTACACGTTGGCGGGTGACCTCATGTAAGAAATAGCCGTGAAAGGTCAGACGCGAGATTACGTGCATGACTGCATGATGAGTACAGGAGAAAACGTTACAGATGCGGACGTCGAAATAGATGTAGAAACTGAAATTGATCCTCTTCAGGTAACCGTGAACATTAATTTTACGGCTCGCCAGTGGCAAATGTTCGCACCAGACGGAATGAAATCCACGCGAGCGAGGAATCAACCAGAACAAATGTTGTCGTTCCTTCCGCGGACTGAGTGGCGAGTTTCTCTTCATCTAAATTTTTACTTCATACTTGTGTATCGGAAGAACAAATCTTTCCTTTGTATTTTGGTCTCTGAATATGTTTAATTTATCACAAATTTGTTCTTGCAATAATACGTGCAGTCGGAAGAAGACAGCGAAGACAGAAGCCGGCCGTCCTGTGTATTTGTGTCTCGGTTTGAGCATCTCGGACAACGTCTGCTTCCTTGGCGCAACAACAACTCGGCAAACTGGCTATGAGTTAACCCTGCAATACCAATGCTATACTTTTCCTCGCATTCCGAAGGTCGAATATCGACTCGCAAGGAATAATTTTCTTCTTTTGTCCTGGAGCCTTCGGCCGTCCACGCTTTGGAAATTCGTGAGGCCATGAAATCATAACTTTTGATTACAAAACTTTAGCGAACGATAAGACAAAACTTAGAAAAAATCGTTCAAATTGATACACGAATAATTACACAAAGCTATGATAACAGTAACAGACTTCCAATTACTCGACTTGTCGCGATGGAGAAAGATCTCGGTTCGCTATACATAGAGGTTATTGGCCGGCCGGGAGGTCCGTATTGAGAAAAACTGTGCCCGTGGTCTTGAGTGCGGCCCGAGGCCGTTAGGCCGAGGGCCGTACTCAAGACCAAGGGCACAGTTTTTCTCAATACGGACTGACCTAGGCCGGCCAATAACCTTTTTATTTTTTCGTACTTCGTTTGAATTTGATAAAGAAATATTGAAATCTCAGGCTTGTTTTGCAAAATCTGTTTTTCACGCGCACTAGTACATGTAGCTCAGAAGACTACCGAAGAAATAACCCAACTAACAAGAAACTCAGACGATTAATTTT
The DNA here is from genome assembly GCA_029204205.1 of Desmophyllum pertusum. Taxonomy (NCBI): domain Eukaryota; kingdom Metazoa; phylum Cnidaria; class Anthozoa; order Scleractinia; family Caryophylliidae; genus Desmophyllum; species Desmophyllum pertusum. The sequence goes on from MU826352.1 coordinate 2,495,660, forward strand.
TACACCACAAATATGTAATTACAGAAATGGAGACTAGAGCGGCATTTCATCACAAAGCAGCTGAAACGAGAAGCTATTTCCATTTTCACAAAAACCATTCAAAGCCGCCGTCAAATTCTACGACAATCTTCCGCAATCTTGCATACATTACTCTTGCCGTAAACAAATATCATGAAAAGCATTTTTCGAGCAAAACTGTTCCCAGTTACAGTCTTTACGTATACTACAATTTTATTTCACATGTTAAATCTGATTTTTGCCATTCGGTGGCAATTTGCAGTTTTCATTTTATGCGAAACCCTGACAAACTTCGCCTGCATAAGCTCTTTCAAAGCCGACGGCATAAAATTGATACGTGCCGAGAATTATAAAAGTTATTTGTTTAGGAAAACAGAGAAACGAAAAGCAAACAATTAAAACGAAGGAATTGAGTCTAATCACGGTGAATTGTAATTTAAAACCCGCAAGTTTGAACGTGAAACTGATTTCCAGAAACGAACAACAAACTTGACTAAAACTAAATTCTGTCGGTTAAAATCAAATGACTACTCGCCTTTTTGAAGAAATGCAAGCTCTTTAATTCCACTGCGTAGTTCTCCATTCACTTGACAACGATAAGAGAGCAAAATAATGCCTTCACACGTTGCTGAATTAAAATGTTTTCGCTTGTAGCGCATGCCTACGCTACGATTCCGCGGGTCTCCGCCGGGTTCACAGGCAATTTTTCCCGCTCCCGGGACCAATATTGGCTTGATTAATATGTTTTTGTTGGTCTTACAGTATTAAACGCATTCTGGCAGTTTTAAAAAGCTAAGCAAAATTTTCTACCTTCGCGCGTTGCTGAAGCGGTCCGTGAAGCCTCGGTTACCGTGACCGTGGTCAGAGATAGGAGAATACCGCCCGCTCCCGGAACCAATCAGATTGCAGGATTCGCAGGATACTGCCCGCTCGCGCACTCGCGCAGTGCATTATGGATGACTAGGGTCCTTTAATGGAATGTTATTTTCCTATAATTATTATAATAAAGGTATATTGTGTACATTTTTCTATTCTTAGGGTCAAGCAGTGCTACCTCATCAACAAAATCTTCTGCTGGACTTCAGCCTGAAAAATCAGAAGACTCACAAGATGGCAAGACAAGCAAACTTGAGAACAAAGCTGTTGAGCCAGTAGAGGAAGAGAAGCCCAAACCAGAAGAAGAAGATCTAGCATCAAGAAGGGCAGAAAGACGTGAGAGAAGAAGGCAGAATGCAAATGCTACTTCTGAGAGTAATGCTGAAGTGACAACTGATTCATCTGCAACAAGAAGAACATCTTTAGCAGCTAGAAGAGCTGAAAGAAAGTTAAGAAGTTCCAGCAAAACTGAGGAGAAACCAGCGACTGATGAGGTGGAGAAATCTACCGCTAGCAACAAAGTGGAAGAGGTGCAGTCTTCAATTAATGAGAGAAGAGCAGCACACCGAGCTGCGGCAAGTGCTGGTGAGTCTGACAAGGCTTCTGATAAGGAAGATCAGGCCAAACCTGCCAAGGAAGAAGAGAAGGAAGATACAATGGCCCACAAGAGACAGGAGAGAAGAGCGCGAGCTGAACAACGGAGAAGCAGCAGTAAAGTAGAAGAAGAAGAATCAGTAAAGGATCCTTTAGTTAAGCAAGGATCCACTTCTGAAGAGGAGCAGTCTTCTCAAACGAGTAAGGCTTCTTCAGGGGAGTCGTCAACATACACTGCAACTGTGAAGGCACGATTTGAGAGGAAAGCAGGTGAGGAGCAAACCAACAGTACATCTCGTGGTAGAAGTTCAAAGCCTGCAGAAACTGAAAGTGAGCGGCATTCAGCACGTAAGGGATCTGCACAAAAACAGACAGAGGAGAAGCGTGAGGTACGTTTTTGACTTTGTAAATTATTGTTGCACTTGGTTCCTGTCAGTCCCAAATGCATGCGGCAGAAGACTGATTGGTGATGGTGTACTGTGTACATGTATGTCTGATTTCTGTAACGTGAAGAGGCTAGGAATAATTTTGGTACTCCTTCTGGATGGGATTCTAGTCCATTTCATGTTACAGTGTACTCCCCGCTTTGCTTTGCCCCAACAATGTCGCCAATACTCATTCATTTTCCTGGGTGGACAGCTCGGCACTTTGAGAGTAAAATGTCTTGCCCATTAACACAACAAAAGGACCCAAGCCAGGGCTTGAACCTGCACCTCCTGGTCCAGGGTCCAAGGCACTTACCATTACATGTTGGCCACTGCATGTATAATAGAGAATGAATGATAATAATTATGTTTATTTATAGGTGAGGAAAACACAGCCAGGAGGAAACAATGACGAAACAGACAGTGCCAAATCAAAAAGTGGTGGAGATAGTAGTGTTCACCGTCCTCGACACACAAAAGATGCGCCAAACAAGTTTGAGGGAAAGGAGAATGCCAAGGATACAACAAATAAACCTGCCACTGTGAGTGATTTATCCCTCTAAGTGCATGATCAATAATATACAATGTAATTTATCCTGGCAATACCAAGCAAGGCAGGTGATGAGAATAAAGAAAATCATCAAGGGAATATTACAGGTTTGGTATCAACTACATGTAGTAGCAAGAGTTGTATGACAGTTGGTAGGGAGAACAAGAGGTATTGTTTTTGCTAACGCGTTTAACGCGTTGATTTTGGTTCGCATATCTTCGGCCTGTACTGTACGTATTACACACTTCAGAACTACATGTAGTAAGTGTGGTGTACAGTGTATCTAGTACTGATCAATGGATTTAGTATTGCAAAAGCAGTCAGACATATTGTATGTTGTGTACATTTAAATGTCTGTTGTGGAGCTTACAATTTACAATGCATTTTGCAATTGAATGGATGTATGCAAAAAAGCCCTAAGTGACTTTTAAATTTTGAAATGTTTTACAATTTGTGATTAAAATCAGATCAAAGGGGCTGTGATTTGACCAAGTCAAAAGCGTGGCAAATGCACCAATTGGTGGTTTGCATCAATGTTACCAAGACTGTTCGCTTGCATGAACAATATCAGAAAATTAACAGCTTATAGAGCAGTCAGAAAGAAACTTTCTGTCCAAATTATAGCTTTGTATCATTTTTCATAACCGAGTTATTACGAAAACAATTTTCAGAAAATTACAGTATTTAGTATGCAGCCGCCATGTTGGTGCCCTTCTTTAGGACACCAATATGGCGGCCATAACACTGTACACGAAAGTAGAGTAGATTCTACCATCAATATCATTAGCTTTCACTTCAAAACTCGCTTCTAAATTATTATCTCGTATAAAAATTTAAAAATGACATAAAATACCCGTTTTTGTGACAGTTCAAAAACACGTTCATCCGGGACATCGCAAATTTCAAAATGCTTTATTTTCAAAACGAAGCACTGAATCGATACCAAACTTTGCATAGGGATTAATGTTTTGTATGTGTAGAATATGTGAAAAGAATAGCTTTGTAGAATTAACAGTTTAGATTTTAGAATTTTGATGACGTCAGATGCAAACCAAGAATACTTTTGAGTGGTACTATATAAATCGGATTCATATACGTATAGTACCAGGATTCAATCCTGAAGCTGATCATGCTATGCAGGCTAATCATACTTACTAATTAAATGTACTATAACTTAAAGGTAATGTACTGATGTTCTAATGTACTAATGTACTAATGTCCTGAAGGATGGAGTTGACAAAGACTATTCTGGTAGTGATTATGCTGAGGTGAGCGTGGAGGACAGAGTCTTTACTAAACCTTAACTAACTCTCTTGCCTATCCTTGCACAGCAACTGAATACACTGTATTAATAGTTTGAAAATGGGAAAGTCATTTAGTTAAATTCCCTTCCCTAAGAAGTTATGAGTTTGACTCCTGTTGGGAGAACTCAAAGATCTTTTTCTGAGTAACTCTATATCTTTCTCATAATGTGTAAACTTCTACCAAGCTTCTTTCCATACAATGTATTTACACATGTATCTCGCATATCGACAAAACTAATCCTAGCAGTATGCAGGATTGGAAGTTTGTCAAATTTTCTACATATGTACGGTAGTTGCATTTTGTACAATGTACCTGTATATGGCCCAGCTCCCACAAGTCTCCTATAGCTCAGTGGTAGAGCACCTGACCGGTGTGCGTCAGGTAATAAGTTTGACTCTTGTTGGGAGAACTCGGAATTCTTTTTCCGAATACATGTAGCTTAATATGTCACTGACTGAATAATATCTTTCTCATTGTGTGTCTACCAAGCTTATCATTCACCATCATTTATTTCCATACTTACAATGTATCTCACATATCGACAAAACTAATCCTAGCAGTTTGTTGCATTTGAACCAAGTTACATGTATATGGCCTAAGCTCCCACAAGTCTCCTGTAGCTCAGTGGTAGAGTGTCCAACCGGCGTGCGGAAGGTCATAGGTTTGGGAGAACTCAGGATTCTTTTCCCCAGTAGCTTGACTGTGTCGCTGACTGAATAATGCATTTCTCATCGTGTTTCTACCAAGCTTTACATTTACATGTACAAATGTACTGTACCATCAGTTCTTTGTAATGTGTTAACTGTACAATGTATGCAAAATGTAATGTACAGAAGCCCTGGTTATTGATGATCTGTACATGTATGTTGTACATTTTCAGTTGGCTTTCAGTTACTATATGTTTTCTACAGGACTGTTTCTGTAATGTTTCTGAGATGGTGTTGATTAACTGGCTAGATTGTCTTGCATAATACATGTATAATTAATTATCATTAGTAAAATATGTTTCCTTTGGGAACATTAAAATTGCATAATTTAATACATGTACATGTAATTACTTAATGTAAGCAGCTAATCTCTAACACGCCTTAACGCTTTTTAACCAACTAACAGCAAGTTATATCCTAAAGGAATCTGTGAGTGGTAGAGAATCTGGTGATGATTATGAGGAGGAGGTAGGGATGTTTTCGTAAATATAGCAATCACTGTTTGAAACGTTTTGTTTGTGGAAACGGAATCAAAACAGTGAAAGATACAATCGTGTTACAGCAAGGAGCCCAAATGTTTGACCACTTTTGATTAATTCACATTATTTTGTGCCTGCAGACTATCCAATCAGAGGCCAAAGATAGCTATCCGCGGCTTTTGATTGGATAGCATGTGCGCACCAAAAATGTGAATTATTTAAAAGTGGTCACACTTTTGGGCTCCTTGCTGTTAAGTAGCAGGGGTAAGAATGGTATTGGAGCAATACAAGTGAATTGTTGCTGTACTTGTACTTTGTTCCATTGCAATTTTTCTCTTGGAATTGTACGGTACTGCATTCAGTTTTTTGTGAATTTCTCAAACATATCCATTCCTGAGGACTCGGGCTTTTCACATTTCAGGCCTGCAGCAGTTTATAAACATGAAAAAACCATGATGTGATACTGTATTTTTGTAACAGAGATCTGGTCGCTTTGGCCCACCACAGCAGGAGAAGTGCGAGACATGCAAGAAGACTGTTTATCCAATGGAGAGGCTAGCAGCTGACAAGAAGGTCTTCCACAAAATGTGCTTTAAATGCTGTGAATGCAAATCTACACTGAGGTTTGTCAGAGTTTCTGTCATTTCATCAGTGATTATTAATATCTAACTTGTCCTTCACGCTTGCCTCCTGTAGTCCTTTAGTGATTGGTGCAGTGGCCTAAGGGTTAGCGTGTTGGACTCCACATTGAACAGTCCAGGTTCGAGTGCTGGCCAGGGTCATTATGTACAACTAACAAGTGCTGTGTTCTTGGGCAAGACAGTGTACTCTTGCAGTGTCTCTCTCTACCAAGAACTATAAAATTAATGGGTACTGTACATGTAACTGGTGAATTGTTAGGGCAATGCGACAAAAATGCTGAAGTAGCATCCCATCTAGGGGGAGTACATGTAGCAATACTCCTGGTCCTTCACGCTACAGACAATGGGATAACTGTAAGTTACATTTGTACGGTGGTGTGGTTCACTTTTGCCTGAGGAGAATTGTACAAACTGTACTGTGTACTGATTTTATAACTACAGTAATAGTGTAAAAAAGAGGTAAAGTCTTCATGAGCCTAGTGGCCTACAATGTACAACTGCCTGAGCTTATCCCGGTTGCTGTAGTATGATTAGCAACTAGTGGAGACTATTCCCCCTGGATGGAATGCTAATCCATCACAGGTTACCCCCCAGCATTTTGTTGGGTTACTCTAACAGTTCACCAGTACACATTAATTTTATACTGCTGGGTGGAGAGGGGCAATGTGAGAGTAAAGTGTCTTACCCAGGGTGAGGAACACAATGACCCAGGCCAGGGCTTGAAAGTCCAGCACATTAACAATAGACCACTGCACCTCCCACATAACTACAGTAACAGGGATGGTCATTAATTTTTATCCCCCAGTCAGACCTGAAAGGTTAATTATGAGGATTAAAGAACTGATCACAGAGGAGGTTAATGTCTTGATAACAATCAAATTCTCACAACTAGTTCTATACAAAATGTATGGAGACCAGTTAGGAGAATTGAGGTTCCTTTTCTGTGGCATCAGGACCACTCCTGGAAATGGAACCATGTGTTGCATAGCATTGTTTAGCATCCCTATAAAAGTTTTCCTTTAGCACACGCAAGTGCCACATATAAATATTAAACACAGGGCCTTTATGATAGTATTTTGCAAGTGGCATGGTGTTCAAAGACACAAATTCATCTTGCAGTTCATTCTAATTAAACTCTTTTTGTTACAATTGTTGCTATTTATTTATTTATGATTGTTTGCTGTCCCTATTTGTTTTACATTTAATATGTAGCAATTTAGATTCTTACACTTCCCGTTAATTACATGTAGTTATGTAGTTTTTATTTGTTCATTACTTCACTATTCATGCCACAGCTCATTTCTTGCAATCGGCACATGCATTGCACAGCTTACCCAGTTTATTTTCAGTGTTTTGAGTTTATGATAATCCACTTCAATGTATAACTGTACTGGTTACTACAAAAAGGTTTTGCCATTTTAGTATTATTTGCCCACGGTGTGCTTAAATTATCAAAATTAATATCTGAATGTTTAAATTAATATATTTTTAAATATAATTATGTTAATTATATTACTGGTTGCTACTTCAAGGTACATATAATTCAATTACAGGGGTAGATCCCAGTAGGGTAGATTGGGTGGCTAGTCACTCCCCTATATCAAAATAAATACACAGAAGTCATATTTAAATTTACCCGTTCTTAACTCCTGAGTGATCAACATTTAATTTCTCCTGAGATGAGAATAAAGAAAATCATCATCTACACGTTGTCAATGTACAATGTCATGTTTGTTGTGTACTTATCATATTCTCATAACTACACATTGAAAGAAATTTTTGGAAATCAGTACATTAAAAACTATATTTGAGCTAGAAACTTGTGATAACTGATAACACCTAATCTGATAGAATTGTTTATTTAGTATGTAATGTAATATAACTGTGTAATAAATTATTGATAAAGACAGCAAATTTAGGAGGTTTTGTTTAAATCTACTGAAAAACCTGCTTGTTAGCCTGAATGGTAACATTTTATCTAATATAAACCCGGCAAATTACAAACTTTCATGTGATAATGTGTTCTATGAAATAAATTGTGTGAACTATGAACTGCATTTTTTTTTTATATAATAGAGAGTGCAAACTTGTGCAAGTGATATTTTGCAGTTATAAGGCAACTTACTTATTAGCAGGGCTAAAAATTAACGGTCGCCAATGGCGATTTAAAACTGACCAGGGCGACTAAAAGTTGAGGTTTGATCGTCCGAAGGGCGACTACGATATAAGCTTAGAAAAGTTGCAAAGTACGAAGTTAAAATAAAAATAAAATATGTACCGGTAGTTAAATTGGACTACCTTTCCTTTCTTTTCCTCAACTCTAAGTTCATTGACTTCAGTGGATTTTTAGTTCTTAACGAGCCGATTTAACAGTTTCACGAGTATAATCAGTATTTAGATCGATCCGCAAATATATCTGGACGCCATTTTGATTTGTTATTGTCACGTGACTCCAGTCTTACCCAGAGTTCTATGCGGCACGTTTTCGAGTCTCGCATGTTTATCGTCAACATACTTCTCGCCAGGTTTTGGCATAGAAATTCTGATGTAAAACCCACAGAATGTGGAGATTTCTCCAAGGATGTGAGCTGCTGCCGTCCAAAAAAACCTAAAACCAAGGAAGATGCCGTAGAAAGTAGCAAAAACTACGAAAAGGAAACAGGAATTTCAGAAAAGCTGGACTCAGGGGAGGCCGTGGTTTGTTGTCCAAGATAACGCGTTTTGCTCCCTTTGTAAAGAGGCGGAAGTATTAAACCGTTTATTCAAGTAAATAAGTTTTTTTAAATCAACTTGAGGAAAATAAGGGCCACTTTAATTTGGCCTGGGCCACTAAGAATTCAAGGAAACTGGCCCGACTGGCCACCAAGCACTGGAGTTAATTTTAAGCCCTGTATTAGCATGCAGCTACAAAGAAAACCAGAAAACAGGCTTCACCAGAATTTAAATGCATAACTCAAATTCATTTTCACCTCCATTTTTTCTTGGCTTTCATGATCTTTGCAATTAGTTAAATAATTGCTTTATAGTTTTCTCTTGTATAACTGCATCAAATCCATAAAAAAAAACGATTATTAAAAAAATCAGAGATGAACATGTACCTTACTTGTGTTCTCAATTTCACTGCAAGCATTTTCCTGTTTTGTTGAGAATAAAATTAATAAAGATCTTGTAAACCTTTGTTTTTAATTATTACATGTATTTCAAGTTAAGAAATAAAAAATGTTTAACATAATTCTAAAGTTCATGTTCTAAAGTTTACATAAGTACTTTTGAATTCTCCCAAACATTCTCAAGTGTTTGCATCAGGTTCTGTAAACAAGAAGTGACCGTTTTCTATTTCTTTTATAAAAATTAATAAAGCCAACAAAATGCAACAATAGCCATAACTGTAGCAAAATGACTACACAACCAATTAAAGTGTGTGTACATGATCAAAATTTTATAATGCCTGATACAGCATTGTCTACACTCAATTCAGTTGAATGATCAGCCATTTTGTCATCCGTGTTTGTGTGTACTGGATCAGGGCCGTTTGTTCATTATTGCCGTTCATCTTCACAATGGCTTCTCATGCCCACAAGACATGTCAAGAACAGTTTTGTTGCTTACAATAAAATCATGTAACTTATTGATACATTTTTGTTTGGTAGAGTGGGAATCCCACCAACCTCTGATTAAAGGTGAGAACAAAAGGCAATAAGAATTCCACACAGCCCACACAAACTGATGAATACAACTACAATAATTTGTTGTAACTATTATTATTTTTACAAAGTTCTTGATAAGTTTTGAGACATGTATGCTTTTGATACTTCCTCCTCCTCCTCCACCTCCTCCATTTTGATCTGTCCGCCGCAAAGGTTTTCACCTCCTCCTCATCGATACTTGCCACAGCTAGGTCACGTGAAATGGCATCACGGCATCTGCCTCTCTGGCGCTTTCCCCCGATGTCCTCTGGGCACCACTCAAGTAGTGGTTCAGAGAATCTGGATGAGCTCATTCGGCACACATGGCCAAACCATATTTTGAGTAGAAGATAGGCTGGTTCCTGACCAGTTGCTTTTGTTACTGCTGTGACATAGAATGACTACATTGCTAAGTTGTTAGGTTTTGTGTAAGTTATATCCTGTAGGCAGCTGGCCCTAATATTTTTTTGTATACAGTACATGAGTAAATTATGCATAATGTACAGTGGATTAATCTTTATTTAGTTGTCTTTGAACCTTGCAGTGGCATCCCTAATACTTTGTATGCACTCTCCCATAAATTGGAACAACAAACTAATTAGGAAAACAAAGCAATACAATGTATACCTATTTAGCCCCCTCAGGGCTTATTCATTTTAGCTCTCACAAAGGAGCGGGGCTTAATAGAAGGGGGAGGGGGGCTAAATAGAAGGGGGAGGGGGGCTAAATAGAAGGGGGAGGGGGGCTTAATAGAAGGGGGAGGGGGGGGCTTAATAGAAGGGGGAGGGGGGCTTAATAGAAGGGGGAGGGGGGCTTAATAGAAGGGGGAGGGGGGCTTAATAGAGGAAGGGGGCTAAATAGAAGAAATACAATATGTTATATTCATGAATTTACAATTTAAATAAAGGCTGTGGCTCTGCATCTGTTAATTTTCCACAGTTTATACTGTATTTCTTCTATTTAGTCGCCTCCCTCCATTAATTCCTGATCCTTGAGTTGAACGTGTTATCCGTCATCAACAATAATATTGTGATTTGATTGCACAAACACTGTCAGTGTCACTTTACATAATAAAATAATATAATTGTGCTCGTCAATGCCATTTCTGCAGTTCTTTTCTGCTCTGATAAAATGCAATTAAGTTTACATTTACAGCGCGGACACTCGAACCGTGAACGCTTTGGACTTTATTTTGACTTTACTTTCACTTATTTTGTATTTTTTCAGAAAAAAATACAAAATAAGTACAAAATAAGTGAACATAAAGTCAAAATAAAGTCAAAATAAAGCCAAAATAAAGCCAAAGCGTTCACGGTTCGAGTATCCGTGCTGTAACCCTTTAGCCCCAATGTAATAGTGAAAATTCTCCTTTCTGGTCTCCAGACATGTTATACAGTAGTTGTTGAGAGAATTTGATTCCATATCAAGACACATTTCCCATTATGATGTGTTGCTATATTCTCAAGACCCTCATGCCTGACTTTGTATTGATGTTGTGAGCAGAAATTAGACTTTGATCATTATTAGGTTAGATTATAAAATAAATGATGGTATTTAATTACATAAAATTAATGAAGTAAAAAAAGAAACTGCATGACAACATGGAACTGGTATTATGATAAACAAGTTTATTACTGTAAAACTCAAATCACTGCTTGTGATTTGCAGGTGCTAGAATGTGTTCCCTCCAACAACATTTACTCCTCGTAATGCAAGAGATATAATTATTCACAAGATAATTATATAATGTAATGATTGTCTTGATATTTGAATGAATCTCCTAACTACTACAACAACAAATTGTATGGAGTTCAATAAGGGGAATTTGTATGTTGACATTTAAGTCTTGAAGGGTTAACCATATGGTTAATGAGCAACACATCCTATAATAATTTATGCTAATTTTTTCTCATGCAAGACAACTGCGTTTTGAGTAAAACAATGACAATCTCCCCTTCCGCATGGTCTAGTTGTAATACAATTAATGGTGGAGGTTAAGTACCAGCAGTAGCCATGATTATCATGCAAGGAATGCTACTGTTGTTGTTGTTGTTGTTGTTGTTGTTGTTGTTGTTTTGGAATCCTTAAATGTCCTAACCTTTGTAAACAAAGTGTAATGTCTTTGTTGGTTTTCTTATCATAGACTCGGGAACTATGCTTCCCTGCAAGGAAATTATTACTGCAAACCACACTTCAAACAGCTGTTCAAAGCCAAAGGGAACTATGATGAAGGGTTTGGGCGTGAACAGCATAAGACGCAGTGGGACAAAGGCAGCTGAAATTCAGTGTGGATGGCTGGAAAGAAGGGAATTATTAAATGGCAGCTCAGATTACAGTGATAATGAGTTGCTGATAGAAATTAATGTAGAACGGTACTGTAAATCCTCTATGATCAACCTCCTCTATCTCTGCTGTGGTTGCAGAAATTAATCCAGCCAACCTCCCTCCCCTCTCCTCCCCCTCAATAGACTGCCTTGTTGAGCAGCCATATTTTCCCTTCCCCTCCCCACTCCCCAAGGTGGAACTTGATGTACGATTTACAGTATAAATATTTTAATGAATGTGTGATTAGCGAATAGGAGATCTTTTATCAAATTTAAGAATGGTTCAAGTGGACATGTTGCCAGGCAATTAAACAATTGATCTGGGGCTGGAACAAACCCAAGACAAGACAATTTTAAAGTTGCTTCAACTATCTGATTAATAATTAAGTTTTGGCTATTATACACCGTAGTGTTTATTTAATGATTTTTTTTTAGTAACTGAAGCATCAAGCTCCAGTCTTGATGTAATTTTTTTTACCTAGAACAGAATAGAGAGTTATGTGATTTTGTGAGATAAGCGTGACATTGTGCTTTGCGTGACTGTCAACATGATCTATGTTGAGTCATGTTTTTTTGCGATGGACAACAATTAATCACCTTCAAATTTGAAGAAACCTAAAAATAATAATGGTGCACTAAGATAGAAAACACCAAAAAGGTAACAATAAACCAAAAAGGAACAAGGATGGTGGTTAAGTTTTTTAAGGTGCGCCAACCGTGACTTAGCTCTTTAAGTCTCGATTGTGCAGGGAACTAGAATTGAAATTCAAAGTTGGTCATGTTTGAAATGAAAAAAAGTATATCTTGTACATTGGACATTTTTGGTAAAACAAATGTTATTAGATAACAAAGAAGCTTCAATGTTTGAAAGTGGCATAAAGTTATTTAGGCCTTGCGTGAGATGCATTATACAGGCTTGTCCTTTCAATGCTATTTGGGTCGTCACGCAATTGTTGCGTGACTACCCAAATAATGGCAGCGGTAGCTAACCTGCTTGCAAATTATGTCGTGTATGTACGCGCAAGTAACAATTATTATTGTTTATTGCCGATATTTTTCCAAAAGTGGCAACTATTTTATGGCTTTTTTCACCTCGAACCTTTTGTATCAATCACTATAGCCCGGCCGAGCTGTCGTTGTGTTGTTGCGTGACACAGTCCCCAGCTGTACGGGCATTTAAAATCATGTACTAGGGACAGGACAACACACTGAATGGCGAGTGTATTCGCTACTTATAAATCAGCTGTTCTATGATTGTCTCTTGTGGAGAATTGAGCTGTTTCTACACACTGTAACCACGTAATAACGGGTTTATAAATATGTTTTGGGGACTGAAACAGTAGTAGTAGCTGGTTAGAAAACGTAGTACTGTAATAGAAAACGTAATTCTGTTCGATTTTTTTTAATAGCCAGGAAGATGTTGCGTGACTCGCCTGATTTGAACACTTGTCACGCAAAATGTCCAAAAAGATATCTTGATTTTGTTGGCCCTAGGGAGGCATGAAGAATGCGCTACAGACCCTGAGAACGAGGTTGAATGCGCTAGTGACCGGTTCATTACATAGACCTCCTAGATAGTACAATATAAATAGTTTATTTTGAATAGAAATAAATTGCAAATGATTTTCAGAAATGTTATATCCATGATTTGTTTCTTCCAATAACGTTTATTAACCCTTTTTACCTGACTCGTCTCCAGTCTCTTATGGGAAAATTGTAAGACGCGGCAGGGGATGTTGGGAAGGATTGAGAGGAAAGAGATAGACGACGGACAGTTCATGTGTCCCATCATTCCTCGCGTCTAACAGTTTGCTCCTAAGAGGGACTGGGGACGAGTAACTTTTTCCACCGAATTCTCAGAACTAACAATGCGAAAATCAGTAAGGAGACAGTCCAGTCTCTGAGCTATCCCTTACCCCGCCCTACACAGGAACTGAACCAGGCGGGAAAAGATTTATCACTGGTGCTGATTACAGTGAAGATGACGCTACCGTTGCCACTCGACAAAGTGTTGATTAATTTTTGACAACTTTGATGGGTTCCGTTTTGTGGCGCCACATTTGAACTAGACTAGAAACTAAAACCATTTAAATTTCACGACTCCGCCTCAAAAGATGTCAAAAAATTAATCAAAAACTTTGTCTAGTGGCAACGGTAGCGTCATCTTCACTGTAACGTTTTAAGAGTTGATCATGAATCCTCTTCTCTTCTATAGTGCGGTCTTAAATTGAGTGTCGAAAGTAATCCGGAATTACCTTGGTTTTGCTTTACTACTCTGTTATTAGTTTAAACAAGGAGCTATTTCAAAAGAAATAGTGTTTCGTTTCCGGAGCGATTGGAAGGTCGGGAAACTTTGGGGAGACCTGGGTTTTAGTACTTGCTGAGAATATCCTGGGGCGGGGTGAGTATTATGGGTCCACGGCTTCACGGTCGCGAGTGTGGAATTGGCTCACAATCGACAATCAAAGTCTAGCAGTTGCCTCCCCTAGTCTTTAAACTTTGGAAATTACCTAGTGAAAACTTGCGTCAGCTCATACATGTACTCGTTGGCTAGGCGTTATTTTCGTATGGGACGTTGAAGACGACCGATTCCAGCCGAGAGGCCCGAAAAACATCCGAATAAAGCTCGGTGCGGCCCGAGCAATTAACCCGTAAACATCTTTCCCTCAACTTTCCGTTCCTCGTTCCCCGTTTCCCCATTCTCGGTTCCCTGTTTTAGAAATAGCCAAGATATTAAGCCAATAACAAAGTTGAAAATACAGCTAGAATATTTACATTACAATTAAACACGGAAACAGATATCTTTGTATTTTTCGCCAATACATCGCTTTAATCGAACTTTGAAGCATTTCAGTCGTCAAATATTTCTATTTGTAATACATTTGAATTTCTTATTGTCTCCGTGGCGATCATTTTATCGATACTTGAACAACATGTGTTCGCCAGTTTGTTTGTCTTGGCTAGAACATGTTTACATTGCAAGCTACGAGGGTTATTCTGATTGGACAGTAGCCCCACTGTGTAAATAGCTCACATCGGATCAAAAACAATACCGTTTCGTTTCTGAGGAAACGAAACAAAAACTCCTGCCACCTACTCAACCAATCAGATTCAAGACCAAAATTAATCCACTTAAATACTTTACTTACAATACTTTACTTATAATGCCTTACTTACAATACTTTACTTATAATGCCTTACTTACAATACTTTACTTACAATACTTTACTTACAATGTATTTATTTACTATAAAGCAATGCACAATCAGGTCCACGAATAACAAAAGGACAAAAACGTTTACACACAGAGTAACAATAAAGAAAAGAGAAGCGAAAGGAGAAAAAAAATAGATGAATAAGTAATTATAAATAAGTACAATTAAATAGGCTGCTCGTGCTTAAACCCCCACCAAACCATAGTTAATAGAGGGAAATGGTGAAGCCCGGCAAACTTCAAAGGAGCAAACAAAGAGGCCAAGATTTATGTTGGAAGGTCCATGACCGTGCACATCTTTTGTTTTGAGCTCATACACTATGCATGAATTACTTAACCGAAACGTTTCTATTGGTTAGTTGCTTGAACACACGTAACCACCTATTGTATTTTGTCAGGTTTTGTGCACGGTCAACCCCCAAAATAGCGAACAAAAACATATAACAAAGAACTTTGCCGGGCTTCATAACCATTTCCCTTTATTAACTATGACCAAACAAACGGCTTTACTTTTAACATTTTTTCTTAAGAAACTCGCCCCATTTTAAATTGAATTTTTTCAGCGTGCCGGATTCGTGTGCTTACGCTTCTCGATATCCAAACAGTTGAGAACAATTTGCGAGAAAGCTTCTCGTGAGGGATACGCTTGCTTGATTTTACAAGAGTAAATGTGGTATCTGGCAATAAGGAGGGCACGATGAAACAGAAGATTTGCTGTATTATCTACTAGACCTAAGCATATCATGAGTGAGAAGTCCTTTGGAAGGGACAAGTAATTAGCCAGCCAGGTTTTAGTATTATTCCAAAAGTTTTGAACATGAACACATTCCCAAAGAGATGAGTGATCGTTTCTTTAGACTGTTCGCAAAAGCAACATAAATCAGATGACTTGATACCGATTTTAAATAGATAGTCGTTTGTAGCAATTCGCCTATGCAGAAGTTTAAATTGAAATATTCTTAATTTAGTCTCTTTTGTGCAAAGGAAGGGAAGGCTATAAGATTTGTTCCAAGTATGAACCCAGGCGGGGTTGTTGGACTTGAAAAAAATGTAGCATGTGTTGGATGAGTTTGTGTTGAGACGTTTGAACTCGACGCGAGTACAGAATCAATACTCTATATTTCTATCTGAGTCTGAAGAACTACTGGTATGACATCTAATTAAATTAAACACTATTTTGTTTTAAGTATCCAGCCCAAGTTTGAATAGGGTGTGCCGTCCAGGCTATCAAACCCTGACCCTGTTTATGACACAAAAGTTTAGCACTTCCCCTACCTAGTATGACATGACTAAGTGTTTATTTGAGCATTTGATTCCTGACAGTGATTTGCAGGGGGCAGGGATGGCACAGTGGCGAGAGCGGTCGCCTTCCACCAATGTGGCCCGGGTTCGAGTCCCGGACCCAGCGTCATCAGTATGGGCTGAGTTTGTTGTTGGTTCTCATCCTTGCTCCGAGGATTTTTCGCCGGGTACTCCGGTTTTCCTCCTTCCTCAAAAATCAACACTTCTAAATTCCAATTCGATCTGGATCCGAGGGCCACAGGTTTTATCTATCTATTCATTTATTTATTGATATCGTTTTTGTCGGACGCAAGCTCGGACGGCAGCAGGGCCTGCAGAAAATGTCGGGAAAATATTTCCTGGTAACTGAAGGACATCCATGTACCCTGTCCATGACAGCATCGAGTCAAAACCCCATACCCTGTTTATGAATCTAGGTCGAAAAGCCATACCCTATTGGGTGGCACATCCCTGTATAGGCTATGTATGGGAGTACCCAGGGTGTGTTAATCACACCGGTTGGACGATCTACCACTGAGCTACAGTGCCGGGAGACTCGTCAGTTGGAACAAGTGTCCTCTCTTGTTGCTAGATCTAGATCAGTGATATAGTTATAGTGTGTGTTGCTATTTTGGAAGACAGTTCAAGTTAACTGGTTGACCCCATTTTAGGGTGGCCGTTGCCCTTTCAAGTGCTGTAAGACCTCAAACGAAACAGGAAGAGTGGTTTAGCTGGTGGTTAGTGTTCAAGCTAAATCACTTTCCAACTGAATTCAACCACAACTGTAAATCGCTACATCATATGAACAATATATACATTTTTGCTTTTTGTTTTGTTTTTGAAACCTCGAAGCGTTTTCGGTGGGAACAGAACACATACATGGTAATGAATATTTAATCGTGTTGTTAGGTAAGTTTCTGTAATCAATTGAACTTCTCTCGGCTAGCCGCGAAACATTTCGCTGAAACGGCTCAAAAGGCAACGGAAGTTCCTTTTTTCATTTATGACCATTTGTTTGCGTGCAATAACCGACTGTTCATAATTAGTTAAATCGTGAAAGTTGGGGGAAAAACTTACAAAGAACACACTGAGTTGTGGGATGAAGAAATTACGTTGTTCAGGTGTATGAATCGTCCAATGGACTGGCAAATGATGTAGGTTATCGGCCAAATCAAGGTAAGGGCTTTATTATCGATTTTGAAAACAAAGTTAAGTTGTTGTCAACCATTCAGTTTAAAATTACAGTCAAACCTGTATTAAGCGGACACCCTCGGGGAATGCTCTAGTGTCCCGCTAATACAGGGTGTCCGCTAATGGTGATGTCGTATATTATTTACAGTGAATAAGGATACTGATATATTTTGGTACCTTAAATTGCTATTGTCCGCTTAATACAGGATTTCCGCTTAACACAGGTTTGACTAATAGCTATTTTTTTAACAATTACTGGTTAACTTATAAGACCAGACAATGTTCAGAGTATATATGAACAATGAACAGACTTGACGAACCACGCATGGCAGTCGCATTCATTTCCTTGAAGCTACCGGCGATGAAAGCACCTAAAATGTGCCTTTTGGTATATATAAACAATAGCCTCCATTTGGCGAGGAAATATGCTCGGATATTTGTCCGCGGACATTATCTGTTCCGAGAAGCGAACAGTTTTCCGAGAGCGAAGCTCGAGGAAAACTGTGAGCTTCGAGGAACAGATAATGTCGAAGGACAAATATCCGAGCATATTTTTGAAGACCTCCGATATTTCGAAGTTCCCGATTTCTCGAACCAATTTTCGTTTCCCGTGGAGGTTCGAGAAATCGAAGTTCCACTGTATTTCTACGGCTGGGCACGAGACTGGTTCGTTCGTCAAATCTTGTCGTTGACCAGTAGCCGGTTAAACATGGAAAAGGGATATACACATTTATAATCCATCAAAAAAATTTTCTCGCGCGCGATTGGTCTAAACACGTCACGTGACGCAGCCAAAACTGGGGAATATCCGGGTGATATTCCCCAAGTGATATTCCCCAGTTTTGAAAATTTACGTTTTACGTTCGCATGTTCAGTTTTTGTCTCAAATAAATTGCTAAATTAAATCAAAACTGATTGTTTTAAACAGACTAGTAATATTTTTGAACGCCAACAGAATTATTTTGATGTTTAACAGCTTGTCCGACCGAGATCTTCCACGGCAAACAGAGCGGCCTTGTGAAAAAATATTTGAAGGATAATAACTACAATAGCCTACAGTGAAAACAAGTCCAAGGGAAACAACTTTTGGTTCGAGAAATCGAGGGTTCGAGAAATCGAAGTTCCACTGTATTATAATTAAGTAAATAAGAGTCTAGTACTATTACTGCAAAGTCAAATTAAACTTAACAAATTAAAATGGCAATTACGTTTTAATGAAACATTTTAGGCATTATCCAATATTAGTATAACCCATGCATTGACCGACTTTTGACAAACTCGCAATCTGATTGGTTACACAGATTGATAGAAAAGGCTCTCGGAGCGCATGCACAGTTTTTTTGTGCATAACGGCCGCAGAGTATAGATCAGCCACTAGGTTATGCTAAAACAATTAGACTGCTCGCTGTAGGTTTCTATCGACTTAATCGAGGCTTTGCCACTCGCCAGCTATATCACGAGTCAATAGAAACTTTGAGTACGCAGTCTAATTGTTAAGCAGTTTTCTCTCTAGCGACAGGTTGTTATATCTCCTAATTTGCAAGTACCTATCTAACTATTAGTCTGGCCCCACGGAGGGGTTGGGGCGAGGAGGTGGCTGACACTTCAGACTATCTAACTATTAGAGAACGTTATTTATTTACTAGGAAGGGGGTGGGTCGTTGTCTCGTTGATTTGTCTAATTTTCTTAGCCCTACCCCATATATTTGGTAAAAACATATTTGGCCCACCAAATCTTCTTGCAACTCGCATAATGTGGACTATACTGAACAGTAGGGTTCTTGTCTTATTAAATATGGATATACGTCAAATAAAAAATGCCTGTCCCAGAAAAAATACATTATTTTGACTGATATACATGGCGTTTTTTTAATAGATTCAGACAACAATTTAATTCAACAAGAAAGATAAAGGACTGGGAAGCCCAAGTATAGATCTCAAGGAAAATACCACTTTAATTTGAGTCTTTCGTTAATTTACAGCTCAAAGGAAAAATCAAATTAAGTTCACCCACACCCTTTGTCGCATAAAAAAGGCTTTGACCTACCCCTGAGTGCTGTTTTTAAAACTTATCGTACCTCCCTTCTGTCCTGCTCCTCCCCACTGTACCGCTTAATTAGCACAAGGTATTGGGATGGCTTGTTATGACCAGTCTACTTTACGGCCATATTCTAGAGAATACGAAGCGCCCCCATCCATCCGGAGTCCTCATGCCAGACTACGAGAGGTACGTCCTAGGACTGACGTTTGACTGACTGATCTACCACCAGAATCAATCAATATTTTAGGGTTAATTTACAGTAATGTTATTAGTTGCAGAAAAGCAAAATCGTTGACTTCTATTAATCATTGGTTCGTATAATGTGATCCTCTGCGCGAGGGTAGTCCTGTAACTGCAAACTGAAATCTTCAGAGTCAAGAGCCGATTCAACTACTCCTGGGTTCCATCCCTTTACTATTATACTAATCTTGTTTCCTCTGTTTTAGGTGGTGTTTTAGACACATAAAATCCAAGATGCGCTGTGCCTGGTATGTGTTCTTATCTATCCTTGTTGTCCTCTTAAGTGGATTTCAGTGGACAGCAATATTAGGAAACTCTGCAATATTAGGAAACAATGAAATTCATCGAATTGAAAACTTCGGGTTCAGTCGCGCCAGCGAAACAAAACGCTACTCTACGGCTAACCGGCGGAGTCCGCAGATCCAAGGTGCCATCAATTCAGGGAGCTTTCCCTCTGGAGCCTCTGTACCCGGGGCTCAGTCTCGCTTAACTACGGGGCAACCCGTGGGACAAGCACTGACGCCTTTTGTGCAAGCTACAACTGTGGCCGCGGCACAACCCGCAGGACAGACTATCAGCGCTAAATCACAACCAGTGGGACAGACGGCAAATACAATTGCGCAAACTACGGGTCAAGCGCCAACACTTACGGGACAACCCGCAGTACCAGCGCCAGTACCTGCAGCTTCCCCTCAAGTGAAACTTGGCTCTAACGCTATGGCAACAGATGACGGCGAGGAGGATCCTGAAGACTATCCTGGACAGGATCAAGCTGCGGATGATGATGATGGTGGCGATGAAGATGAAACGGAATGCGATGATCCTGATCCAGAACTCGAAGCCGCCTGCATGAGGCGCCAACGGCATCGACTTCGACATCGTCGACCTTATCGTTTCAGGGGACAGAGGCCACGGAGGCCAAGACCATTATACGATGACTATGAAAGAAACGAAAAACAAAATGATTGGTTGGACTTTAAAGGAGACCCGGGGTATTATGACCAGGGAAATCAAGGAGGCACGGGTGGGACCGGCGGGACCGGCGGAACAACTGGAGGAACAACTGGAGGAACAGGGGGAATTGGTGGAGGCACTGGTGGAATGGGAGGAGGAACAGGTGGAATGGGAGGAGGAACAGGTGGAATGGGAGGAGGAACAGGTGGAATGGGAGGAGGAACAGGTGGAATGGGCGGCGGAACAGGAGGACAGGGAGGAATGGGCGGTGGTGGGGGCGGTCAGGGAGGAGGGGGTGGTGGCGGTGGCAGAGCGGAAGGCACTGGTAAGATATCGTTTACTATTATAGGATTTTCCTCGTGTTTGCGATTAAAAATGACTTGCATTTACCAATTTCTCCAACTAAACCATACGACAAAACACCTGAGTTTCGGCGTGGGTATAAGCTGTGTTCATCCGTGGGCTTTGTTGCACCGTCGGGCTACATCGCCGACGCATATCCCAGTTTCTGTTGTATGAAGTGACCAGGAGTATTGCTACTTCCCCGGTTGTGATGCTAGTCTATTTCAGGTTATCCCCAGAATTTTCTTAGGTTGCCCTGACAGTTCGCATTTGCCCATTTATACTCCTGTGACGGTAATCATGCATGAAGGTACATGTATTACCGTAGATTGTCTTGACCAAGAACACAGAACACAATGACCCCGACCAGGGCTCGATACCCTGACAGCTTGATCCGAAGTCCAATGCACTAACCATTAGGCCACTGTGCCACCCATGTCATGTTGTAGAGCTAAATATATTTCCTCCGGCCCTCCTACTCAGTAGTCCATAATATTTTGCTTCAAATGTACTTATTATAATGAAAGATGATGACTGTAGTTGTATTTACAGAAAACAGTAACAGTAAAATGGGGAAATAGTAATTTTCTTCCCTGAACTAAAAATAAATCTTTGAATGGGGTTTTTCAACTACATTTTGCGGGGCTCAAGTTCTCTTTTAAGGCAACACGTTTTATCATTTTATCACACAATCAGTTAGACTTGCAAAAGGCTTACCGTGTTTTGGCATAGTCTAGTTTTTCAACCCCCCTATGAACTTTAGGCGCTAAAAATGAAGGACCGTTCTCCTTTGGTACACCCCACCGTATTCCTCGCGGTAGTTTTCACGGCAATTTCACGGTAGCTTTCAAGCGTCCAAAGAGCAGAAAAGATGAAATATATTCCATTTACCTGTTTGTCCTTCTATTCAGTTGTGATCCTATAGCTATTTGTTATGACGAAAATCACCATCTTCAATGGTCTTCAATGAGGGGACAGATGCACTAACAAATTAAGTTCATGGTTAAATGTGCTGGGCTGAGCTGGGATGAGATGGGATGTCTGTGTCTATCTGTCTATCTGTCTATCTGTCATGTTATTATTTATAAAATATAACAGTTGATGTCTTTGTACTCAGACTGCTGTTGTGTCAAATGGGGAGGACTCAAACCCCACATAGAGTGGGTAAATGTTCCAGTGTGTTACCATCCAAGTATGTATCGTTCGCACGTATTTCATGCCTATGTTTTATTTGTCACATTTGCTTATTCTAAAGCTTTTATTCTGAAACTGCTCTAGGAGAACTCTAGGAGATAACGGTGTAATAATTGAGAATTCACCCAACAAACATGGCTGTTGCTCATAGGTCTTCCACAGCATGAGTCCGGCGTTAAATTATCTTAACTCGATTGGTTTCGCTTTTATAACACTTTTAGACGCACATTTATCCCGGGTTTAGTACAGAAATGATGAATGTTTTGCACATATTGCGTGCCTATATTCTGTTCCAGGCTGTATCTGCCATCCTCACTGTGAGCACGGCTGTGACCTTGAATGTCATCAGTGCTGCTGTGAACCTTGTTGCGGTGGCTGCGACCATCACTGCTGCCACTGCGACCATCACTGTTGTCATCACTGTCCGTGCTGCTGTCATCAATGTTGTCACCACTGCTGCCACTGTAGGAGAGGAGTGGTGACGATCAGGCCTCCTCTGGGTAAGGCCTCAGCTTACTATATTTACATTAAAGGAGCTACGTCACGGTTTGTGCATCTTGAAAAAATGGGCCATTTTTAGCTCAGCATCATGCTGAGGTATTGTTGTAGAAGGGAAAAATTGGTTAGTTTATAGGTGTAAACAGAGGTCTATAACTAGAGGTTTCCATCTAGCATTGCGCGCGGCCCATCAGATTCGGAGTTAGGCTATTTTTAGACATTTTTCGCGCGAAACCAGCAGCCAATCACGCACCATGCCTGACAAATATGGTCACTGAACGCGCTAGCTCGACAATTTTTGTTCAAGATGGTTGACAGTTAAATTTGAAAAGATGGCTAAAATTATTAAGTAAAAAACCTTGGCCCTTCTAAATCAAACAAAAGTTAATTCTACTAATAATGCACGAAGTTTGGAACGAAATATTTAATGGGAAATTCCTGTAAATGTACAACTAATGCGACTGAAAGAGCACTAAAGGCAGCCTGAAATTAGTTTACGGGAAGATCAGATCCGAAAACCGCGGACATATAATTAATTCGTCCAAAGAATGAAAGCCTGTTTACAACACAAGTTTAAGCTTAGTCTATTCAGTATTGTTACCTTGTATTTCGAAGAGGCTTGTCAATTCCAGCTGAATTAAGTTTTTACAATCAGCACAATAAATATCCACGGCAGTTCGTCAAGCGTTCGTGACGGTCAGATCACTTCACAGTGAAATTCTCTTCGAAGACCACTCTCTTTCTTTCCATCCATGTAGATATTGAGGGTTTCCTTTGTTCTTTTACTTCAATGAACTTGATTTTAAGCTCAGTTCGTTTCAACACAATTTAGTTTAAGCTTATTAAATTCTGTAGTTGCGCAAGTTTTGCCCGCCGTATAATGTAAACAAGTGAAACCTTCGGCTGCGTATAGCTGTCCGTTCAACTTGTAAAATGAATATAATGTTCAGCTCCACAATTATTTCGAATCTTCCCATGTTAAGCTAAACCATCGGCACAATTTTCCAGAATATACGAAACTTTGGAGAGATTGAGCGAAGATTTTAAATCCGCGGAGAACACTTTTCATTCAACTTGCCAACTGGACAGCGCGCCAGTCCGCCAGAAGTTTTGCCGCCGAATTCATACAAATCATGCTTCATTTAGATTGAGCTGAAAAATCACTCAGTCGATTTATAGTTTTACAAAAAGTATACCGAAGTTTGACCTAAATTTAGTGAAGTATTTAAACAATTATTACATTCTGCTGTGACGCTTTTCGCTTTTCCTTGGCCAAAGTTTCTGTCTTTGCGTAGCGCTCGCCGCATATCATTTTAAAGATGGTTCAACTTCAACGTGATTGGCTGCTGGTTTCGCGCGAAAAATGTCTAAAAATAGCCTAACTCCGAATCTGATGGGCCAAGGCCCAATACCAGAGATGGAAACCTCTAGTTATAGACCTCTGGTGTAAACCTTTCTTGGTAATTCCGCTGACGAGCGCATAATGCCTGGGAAATCACAAGACTAAACAACATTGCGGGCGCAATATTTGGTAGTTATTGGGGGTCGGGTGGGTCGGGGGTAACCGATCGCACAGGAAAACAAAATGGCGGATTGCTTCTGATTTCTCCAGATTTCTCTGTCTTCTCACGCCTTACACATTTAAAAGATAGACCTTTTAGGAGTTCCGATGCCAACAAACGCATAAATTCTGCAATTCCTTCGTTCCTCGGTTTGAGAAATGCTTCTTTCACGAATTTACATCATGTTTCTTTATCGAAGTACACTCGCGACAAATTATTTGGAGATGAATCAAGGGGTTGAACACCGGGAACAGGACGGTTCCAGCAGGGAATATTTTAGGCAAACTACATTTCTCGACGGCCGAAAAAGAGGAAGCGTTCAACTGATCTTTGGCGTTTGGACCCCTTCGATAATTTCTCAAGGCATTTTAAATGGACTGATTTTCAAGGAAAACATCGAAGTAGGGCCGGGTAAGCTTAAATGTTATTTCTAAATGTTGTTTGATTTATAACAAAAATTATTGTTTAACTGATCTTTTGATGCCATTAAACTTTTGTAATTTGGCATACGAAGGTGTACAATTCGATCGATCGATCGATTAAACAGCTTTGAACCGAAAATAAATAAAATGTAAGGTATTTGAATAAGCTTAAATATTTTGGCTCCAAAACCTTTTTGCTTGTTATTGTGTAGATATAGTTTCCGTGTAGAAAAGCAGGCTTCATCTGAGGCTTGTGTAATAGCACATATTATTTTAAATTCAAGTTCGCTGATGGATTTTTCTACTATAGTTTTATTAACCCTTTGCGTACCAAGTGGCCATATATGGCCACTTTGGAGTCTTACACATCAAAGCCATTGTGACGTCATCAATTAACACAAGACAAGATTAATTTGACACGCATCTGATGTAGAAAGGATGGATCTTTGTAACCGTGCATTAATTTTGGAAATCTAACAAATTCTGCCAGAGTTATGCTGGAAAAACCTGTTCAATTTTTGTTGAAAAATCAGTGGCAAATTTGGCTCTCATACCCAACATACTTCCAGGTTCGTTCAAGAGAGAAGGAAAAAAGTCTTTTTTTTGGCTATGCACTTTGGCCAACGATAAAATTCAACGTTTTTGCCCTAAATCCTTTTAAAATCTTCCCCTAGTTCTCCAAACGGCATTTTTAGCAACGGTTAGCCAAATTTCCGGTGACAGCACCAAGAAACGGGTTTCTGACCCAAAAATGCGTTTAAATGGGCCACTTTTGGTATGCTAAGGGTTAAGTTATATTGTCTTTTTATCTAAATCAGTATATAAACACAAAACATTCATTACCTCTGTTACACATACTAATGTAGGTAATATTTGTACTAAGAAGCCTACATGCACCTTCAGGCGAATTATATGGTTGTGTATTTATGAATCATTGATTAGCAAGACTCTAAGTCAAATTCCAGAGGGTGGGGACAGCAATGGAGGTCAAATGCCCTGTATATGCCCAGCCTCCCCCCTTCCCTTTTCCTCTGGCTTAACATTGATAGGTGCATAAATACCGGAGTCAAGCCAGAACTTTAAAATAATACTAATCAATAATTATTTCAAAGTTATTGTGATTTGTATTATTGAGTTCGGGCTGACTGTTGCTCAATATATATAAAATTATAATATACAGTATCGGGGGTAAAATTACAGTGAAACAAATTCAAGGGAAACGACTTTTGGTTCGTGTTATTGGGTTTTTTAAACAATCGAGGGTTCGAGAAATCGGGATTGCACTGTCTATTTATATATTCGTGTCTTTGCAAAACGTAAGAGTTGCGTGACATAAGACTCGATATAAGGACTGCTGACCAGTTACCACAGAAAGTGTCAAATAACTCCTGCCCAAATAACATGGCAAAGCCCATCCCCATTTTTAACAGGGAAGAGCCAACAACTGCATTCAATGAATGTCATTAACATCAATTACATGCTGAGAAAAAATCTTATACGTCTTCTACCATTCCAAGGAAAATGTTTACTAACATAGGCAACAAAGATATATGACAATTCAGTGTAGAGCACGGATGCCACAAGAGGGCAAGGGGTGGGGTGGGAGTGGTTTTATTAACGTCAGAGGTGGGGGTAGGGTGTTATATCTGAGTATCAGTATATTTTAGCAGCAAAAGTGGGGGAGAAGAATAAAATTAAGAGAGAAAGAGAAAATGTAGATGAGACAGACTCGCTGCCGGGTTCTCTCAATTTAAACATCACTCCAGTAAATATCGATATCGTATATTTAAAATATCGTTTATAACTACCATTTTGCAACTAATGCAACACTAAAAACTTTGAACTTTAAACTAAAAATTTGGATATTGGACGATAGATATCTTTGTTCGAAATACACAGTGTACACAAAATACAAGCTCTCGACGAGGATGGGATTCGAACCCACGCGTGCAGAGCACATTGGATTAGCAGTCCAACGCCTTAACCACTCGGCCACCTCGTCACACATTGGACAACATGTTAAACTGACGTAACAGTTTCTCAACCAAGTAAACGCAGGAGAAAAAAAACCTGCTTGTTCAGACTCGTATGACCAGTAAACATTTTGATGATAAATTAGCCCCCAAAATCAAGCCTTTTTAAAAAATTATCAGCCTATTCAATTGTCAATGTCATTTTTGCGCAATTTTAAAAAAAACCCGCGCTGTAAATGAGTGTTACTTTATTACATGAAACTTTCGCGACACGTTAATTTCGGGAATTTGGTGAAAATTGTAAAATCTGTTCGTATTGAATCAGTTTGCTGGTATACCGGTACATGTCGCAATAAAACGATAAAATCAACTCGACCTACCATTTGAACTACTTGCAGTTTCAAAGAAATACGAAGTCTTATAAAGTTTGAACATATAACGTACGACGCAAGCATAAACACAAGAGTGTTCACACGCGGCGCGCTTTCTTGTGCTTTTGCTGCGTTATCCGGGTTACACGAGCAACGCAACGACGTATGCATAAGCGCAAGCACAAGAAAACGGAAATATGTCCTTTCCTTGTGCTTGTGCTTTTGTGCATTATGCTTGCATCACCCCGCGGTTTATACACGTACGTCTGGCTTATTTACATCTATGCTTATGCTTGCATCGTAAGTGTAAACCAGGCTTCAATTTTCGCGGCAGCAAATTTTCGCGATACCTTTTTATTCGCGATTTTGAAAGAATCGAGAAATTCGCGAAGTCCAGGTGTCGCGAAAATTGAATAAGGTACATTTATTCCTTTATCATTCCAGCTCCAAGGCAGAAATCAACCAAGCGAGATGAATCTAAAAGAGCTTGCAAGAAAAAGAAATACCACAAAAGACATTGCTTATGTGTAACGCCGCTTGTTTCTGCGCATGCCCTACTTCCCAAGACTTTGGTGATCGTGGTTTTTGCACCCAGATCCTACTCCAAGAAGACTGTTGCAAGGGCCTGGAGAAGTAGTTTCACATACGTACTTCAGTCGTTAATCTTCGACTGAGAACCGAAAAACATTGTGACCTATAGCTACGGTTCTGGGAGGTCTATAAACCAGGAGCCTGATAAACTGATGAGCTCGTATTTTTACCTAATAAAACAGTCAATACGCTTGGGGATTAAAACTGTGATTGCTGTTGGTTTTAAAATCTACATATTTTATATTTACAAATTTAAAGATAGAAACTGTTGACAGTTACTCGAGTTTCGCGCACTAAACAATTTATATGTCAGATTAGCAATTTTTTAGTGATCAGCTTAGTCTGTCATGCCATTCTATGTCGTCACTGGACATTTGTAAATCCAAACAGCGACTGAATTATTATATTTTGCTTTGATTTAAGTCTCTCTTTACAGAGGGTCCTCTATACCTTCATTGCATAATAAAATCACGTTAAAATATCGGCCCTTTACATGCAGCACGAAGAATAACTTTCACGCAAAAATCAAAGTAATCATTTCATACATCATTCTCAGAGCACGCGGGCGGTCGTGCACGCGACATAACCCACGGGAATGTGATTCTTATACTGTGGGGTTGTCTCATCTAACCCACGACAGAGAACGGTAACTCAGACTAACAACCAAAATCATCAGAAGTTAATTCGAATCTCGTTTAATTCAGCGCTTGGTTCACGGGTCACATGTAAGGCAAATATTCGATTGTTTTCACGTGGGATCACGAATCACTAATATATGAAAGACTCAATCACGTATCACGGTAATCACGCGTCACCCAATCACTCGTCACGTTAAACTGTATGAGCCTTTTTCACAGCCCGCCATGTGGTAAAAAACAATAGCTTTTTATTCCCCAAGGTCCCCCAAGCCTCGCATTCAGACGTTTCAAAACGAGTTTACGCGTGGTTTCAGATGCGGAAACAAAGGTTTTAAATCCTCTGGGATTTAAGATGATGGCCGCCGCGTGATTAAGGCCCATAGGAGACCCTCGTTACGCGGTATAACTCGGAATACATGTTGTTCAGTTGGCAAATAATAGTTCGAAAATTTCCCAAGTAAGCTAGTTGCCGCAAAACATGGTTTAATTGAACACGATAACTTTATGGTAGGCAACTAGATTAAAGTGCTAGCACAGATAGCTCTGCATTTGCTTATGAAAAAGAAGAAGGTCTTTTGCATAATGGTTGTTGTGACAATGCGACGTTTGGAATAGTATAGGAGTGTTCACTGTTTATCAACATCACGTCAAATTTGTTTTGTTATTCAAATTTGCCAACCATTAAACAAAAGAACTCTTTGTTTCAACAGCCAATAGTTCTCTGGTTGGCACATTAATAAACAATAGGTGACGTAACGAGAAACATCGCTATTGTGAACAATATTTACGTATTTAATGATCTGCGAACGGTACTACTCCAAGTTAAGAAAAGTTTTAACAGTTGTTGTAAGCCTTAAATAGATATAAAGGGCGGAGTATGTTGCAAAACCGGCGCTGTTAATAATAAAATAAATGAAAGTAAATAAATATTCTTTGGTATTTTCCTTCTTTGTTTTCAATTACTTCTCGAGCTTGGAAAAAACGTTTTTCACAGGAAGTGGATGTAGTGGGGAGGGGGGAGGGGGGGGGGGGGGGGGGGGGAGTAGTGGGGTCTGAACTTCCCGATTTCCATACATTTTGCTCCCGGTTCCCCTCTTCCTGATTGGCTCCCTTAGTGGCCTTTCTGCCTCTTTGTGCTTTTTTAATACGAAATATTACGCAATTTTGCGAACATTTTCCCTATTTCTCCCCATTCCCACCACCTTCGGAATTCCTTTTCCCACCCTTTCTTTTCCACAACCCGTAGACTTCCCGTCCACTTAACACCCGGATTCCCACCCGCCTTCGCCCACTCCAAGATGGGGCTCGACAGGAAAAGTATTTATGCATATCGTTCCAGGTTATTCAAAGTACCTCTCTCGATTGAAACTATGAACAAAGTGAAACAGTTGAAAATTTCTGGTTAATTTCTTTCAAGGTACACATGTCTTGTACACATGTCTTGCGTCGAGAAAGCCACGCGGAAAGAGATCAGCTGGCAGATCTTCTTCTTCTTTTTCTTTTCCTATTGTATTTAAATTGTATATAAATTGTATTAATCTTGTTTTTATTTTAACTCTTGCTCCCGCCTCGATTAGTTTTGTAACTAGTAGCGGGAGCAAACACTCTTGTAAATTATATCTATAAAATTGAATAAAGTTGTTTGTTTGTTGTTTGTAGATCTAGATCACTAGGTGCATGAAGCTTAACCCGGCAATTCACCACCTTGTCAATTGGGCATACGCTCTGGAAGGCTGAGAACAACATCAATCGTAGTTCCCTTGAATGGCACCCTCAGGGGTTCAGGAGAATGGGCCGTTCAAGGCAGTCCTGGAGGCGCAGCATGCTAGATGAGCTCGCTAAGAAGAACCTAACCTGGAGGGAGGCAACGGTCCCACAAGCGACTGCGAGATGCGACTTGCCCCAGATTGCTTCTAGTTTCTAAAGTGGCGAATGGAGAAAGAACTAAAGATGTCATGGCATGAGCTCATGTAGCTTATCAATGACGGAATCAGATGAAAGTCGAGCACAATTAGTGCGCCTGATTTCCCTGGATGGATATTACCTGACATAGCCTAACGAGAGGCGAAGAAAGGGACTCGGTTTAGTAAAACTTTTCAACCCCATAAAAAAGAAAGACCAAAAACAAAATTGTTCCATGAGAAGTCGAGAAATTGAGTTTGAGTTTTTCTTGCGCCCAGCTGAACGTATTGGTACCAGTATAAAGATCATGGCAAACAGTTGATGAAGATGTCTTTTGTTTGACATTTGTTGTAGTATTAAACGTAATGATTGACAATTTGTTTGAGAGTTAAATTATCGGCCAGTTACATTTCTAATCGATATACAGTCAAACCTGTATTAAGCGGATACCCTCGGGGAATGCTAGCGCTACTGCGCATGCCCACAGGGTGTTCGCTTAATACAGGTTGGACTCTATTTTAAAAGGCCCGGCCAAACGTACACAACATTTCAACGCAACATAGCACAGCATCATTGGATCGTGTTGTGAGATGTCGTGAAGGAGCTGACCAAACGCACACAACATTCTAACACAACATAGCGCAACATTGTTGTGCACAACATGTTTCACATGGCCACCCTGTTGCAATATGTTGCAGTATGTTGCAGCATGTTGGATGGTTCTTTGAAATAGCAAATCGAACTATTGTGCATGCTCCAGTGCAACAATGGTGCACGAACGTGACCAAATGAGTACAACATCATGCAACATCTAAAAATGTTGCACGACAACTTTGGACATTTTCAAACTTGATAAAACACCATCCAACATGTTGCAACATATTGCAACAGGATGGCCAAACGGTACAACATGTTGTGCGCAACAATGTTGAGCTATGTTGCGTTGAAATGTTGGCGTGCGTATACAGCATTTTCCCAGTATTGTCTAAGCAGATGACGAGGTGGCCGAGTGGTTATGGCGTTGGACTGCTAATCCAATGTGCTCTGCACGCGTGGGTTCGAATCCCATCCTCGTCGATTTTTTAATGTATTTACCCGTTTGTGCTTTCAGCCAGCCTGGGAAGTCCTCTTTATGGCGTAGACAGCAATGTCACGCTGCTTGTTTTGGGAGTGTTGAATAGGGTTGTTAATGGACCAACACGGGTTTTTCTCTCCAATTTTTAATATTTGCAGAAATTCTGATTTGCGATATTCCGATTTAATTTTTCGTGGGAAATCATTTTCTTATTTCGCACTTAGCTGAAGAGTAAAATAGTTTCACGCCCTAAAAAAGCTCGGAAAGTAGCATGATTGTCTTAAACATGCCTAACGTCAGCTGCTTTATAATATTACAAATCACAGGGAAAATGTCGAATTTCTCCGAGGAAAATAGAAAAAGACGAAAATGTTAAATTTCTGATGCCCGAGACAAAAAAAAATTGAACTTTCCAAATAAGGTAGAGTGTATATGTCTCTGAGACCATGAGTAAGGAACCAATCAAATTGCTTGAAAATGCATTATTTTTATGCATTATAAAAACCATTGTAATAAATTATATTTTAGCGACACACTTCAGTACCCAGGCCCCTCGCCAAACAGGGAGACCAGCGTTAACCTCAAAGTCAGTTTTATAAATTATAATAAAAATAATAATGATTTATTTCATGTTTTTTTGCCCTTCATTTTAAACTTTTCCAAATCTATAAAACAAGTGAAGTAAAACCTTGCTTAACAGATTAGCGTCAAGTGGCTTTATTAAAACAACCGATACCTGACGTTTTCCGCATGGACTGCTAGTTTTATTCATTCTTTGCACCTTATATAAGACAATTCATTTGCTGTGTATTTCCAGGAATTCATCCCTCTTCATGCTACATGTGCCAAAGGCTGCCTGGCATTTATATCTCTACAATGGCTTAAATTGAGTAAAACATCTACTGTCGCTGACCTATAATTATAATTTATCTTTGATAAGGAGTTCATCTTGTGACGAGGCTAAATCCTTCAATCTAGCCGTATTAGGAAAAGGGTTTGGCATGGAAGCCTTGTAACGAGCACCGTCCTTCCACACCGCGACTGGCAAGAAACGTTGTTTAACCTTCCTTAACTGTGCGTTGCAATCTTCAAGATCGATGTCAACATCTTCAATACGTAGAACTGTAATATCTGCTGCACGGCCAAAGCTTAGCGAGCCAATCACATCGCTTCGACCAATCGCTGCTGCGGGTGTCATGGTAACAGCCTTTATTACGTCAATTAACGGCATTCCGACGTGTAGCATTTTCGTCATCACAGTCAACAAATCGTACGCAGGGCCATCTATAGATTCTGCGTGCAAATCAGAACTGATAATGTCTGGCCAAAAGCCCTCTTTTGCACAGATCTCTGCTACAGTCCACGAGAATGATCCACATCCATGGCCCACATCAAAGAGCACCCCTCGTTTTCGAGCATCGTGAACATCATTGTGGATTTGTCCACTTAGTGGGTTGATGATGGTACTTGGCCAGCCATGCAGGCAGTGTGTGTATATATCTCCTGCACGCAGGCTTCCGGGACAGGAATACTCCTCATGTCCCAAATCACCACCTGAAAAGTAAAGATTTTAAGCAACAAGGGACATTGTGCCCGAGAATTTACTCAAAACTGTTATAAATGCACGAAATGCCCCTACATTTATGGAATAGGAACTTAAACTTACTTACTAAAATGAAATTTCTTGAAAAAATTCCATACTGCAACAATATTTTTGCAAAATGTCAAAGATTTCCGACCCAAACTTGATTCTTTTAAAAAGTGACAGGCTGCCACTTTTTCAAAGATCCACATTGTAATCCATTTCCATCCTAGCCAGCATCAGCATTAGTCATCCTCAATTCCTAATGGATTCTTGTCATTTGTCGAGTACTATTCTATAGAATCAAACCATTATTCTTCAGCTTCCTATGATCTAGATATAGTTCTGAGCTTCCCAAAATCATGCAACTTATATTCTCACTAATTTTCGTGGGTACTTAAAGGAGCTACGTCACGGTTGGCGCATCTTGAAAAAATTGGCCATTTTTTTCAAGTTCGCCATTCGTAATCCGTCTTACTTTTTTCCATCCTAAGCCATCCTTGTTCCTGTTTGGTTTATTATCACCTTTGGTGTTTTTCTACCTTAGTAAACTATCATTTTAAGACTTAAAATATCGTGACATAGCTCCTTTAATTTCGCAAAAATGAATGGGACATATTTCGCGAGGTTACTAAAATAAATCGTCAAAAAAGGCCCGGTCTGAAGAGGGTTAAGATGTATGAGCTAAGGACCAGAACCACTGTCCATGATAACAAGGTTTATGTATTAAGTGGGTATATCCATAAAGTATTAAATAATCGAACTAAAAATAAAAATAATCTCACTTGTTTGCTGGACAGGAATTGTGGAAAATGTGTGATGCGTCATAAGAGGAACATTGGTTTCTGCTGACACATTCAGAGCTCTCCTGATAACACAAAGTAACCATGGCAACTAATCAATTATCTTAAAATATACCTTATTCTTACTAATTTTCGCGTGTACTTAATTTCGCGAAAATGACAGAGCCATATTTCGCGAGTATTAATTTTCGCGATTTCACGGGGAAAATGGACTCAAAGTGTATTAAATTTCGCGAAAATGTCACCAAATTCTAATCATCATTTAAAAAAATCCGTCATTCATAATCGCCAGTAAAGAGTTCAGTTGATGAGTTAAAGGAAAATCAGTACTGTGAATTGCAATTTTGACAACTACATCAGATACATGTTGCAGGAATTGCAAGAAAACGACGAATCAGAGTAGGTATGTGGAGATGCATAACTAACAGACAGAATTGTGACAATTTTTACCCTTTGTATTTTACCAAATTACAGTGTCAATTACAGTAGTACTCGCGAAAATTAGTAAGAATAAGGTAGAACGATTTTTTGCATCAACAGATTTGCCGGCAGTAATGTCATAACACCTTCAGAGGGGGGAGGGGGTGGGGAGTCTAGGGGAGGTGGGAAAAAGGTGGGTGCGAAGCAGGATTCCCAAGGTGAAGGAATGGGAATGGGGAGAGATAGGAAACATTCTTGCAGTGTAATATTTTGCAATAGAAAAAGCACAGGGGCAGGGCAGGAGTTGGGAGTAAGATAAACATGAAGGGTCGCACCTCAATAACCCCCCCCCCCCCCCCCCCCTTCCCCCATCCCTTCAACAAACCCTATTATTTCCAAAAAAATATTAAATTAATGACCTCTTCAAATTAAACGCGGAGATAAACATTCCAACTCCAAGGACCCTGGTTAGGCCTGAAGCCAGACCTCTCGATTTGGAGTCAAATACACTAGCCAATAGACTACTGACAAAAACAATTTATACACAGACCATAAAATAAAGTTTCTTATAAAAACCAACCTGAAAGCTTCTTTTTCATTGGCTCCATCATTTGCTGCACTTGCCGAGAGGCGAACTTTTACTCCAACAATCATATCTCTGTTTTGGTTGATGCACTCAACACACAACTCAGAATTTACTTGGTTTAATGAGTCACACTCCCCTCCTTTAACTGCGAAAAATAAATAATTTAAAAAATATGTAACATTGTGATTGAATGGAAAGAAATGATGGTATATTTTTATTTTTTTATTTTTTATTTTTTTTGTGATTGAATAATTTTTCACAAAATTTTCAAGTCCAGACACTTTAGTCCATTTGACCCTATGACCTGTCCCATAAATTCAAACTAGTTTTAACTGAGGGCACAAGTCAATATTAAGCCTACTTTTCTTACATGGCTCAGAGGCTTAGGGGAATGAAACAAAATAAGTCAAAATAAACGGAAGGAAGAATATAATTAAATCATTTTGTTAAATCCCCAATTAAGCTCGAATTTTTATATTATTGAAATTGGCCTATTTAAACCTGAGTTTGGATTAATGGGTCCCACAAATTGTCCACTCATAAGCAGGGCTTGCATAAGCAAATTTAAAAAAAAAGTAATTCCATTGAGTAAATGTTGCATACCCCAACCAGTGCACCCTGTTGCTGCCAGTCCATGAGCTGCTATGTGGAGTAGAGACAATACCCTGGTCTGTGACTTGTCTGCGATAAATTTACGAAGGCCTGGGAAGGTTGTAGCTCCTGATAATAATAAAAAAAATAATTATATTAATTTTAATATGGTTACAAGGAGGGCTTACTTTTTTTTATAGAGAGTGAGGAAAGCAAAACAATGTTTGCTGGGAATCGGGAGACTGAATTTTGTTTTATATATATTCAGTTTATTGTAAAATTTGTAGACTGTTGTTGGCGAGCCACTCTGGTCCTCTCCACCAGAGCTTGTTGTCGATGACTTGCCCTCCTCGATTTTCCAGATCCTACGAGGGCCTGGATTTTCTGAACTCAATTTGCAACGAGCTGCTTGCTTACATACATCACGGTAAATGACGTTTCCACCCAGGGTGTTTGCGACCTTGCCTAGTACCCCACGTTTGATAGTTTCAGCTCTCTCTGCAGGAACCGTGGCGCTCATTTATGACTTTTCCTAAAAATTATCTGGGAACAGTTTGGTGTGTCAATTTTTTGATCACGTGACTTGATGTTTTCATGGTAAACAAGTTTTGACAGAGTTTCTTCCAAAATCTTTACATTTTTTGCATCCATATATTTTTTCGATTTTTTAAAATCAATTTTGGAGATTTTCTGACATTTCTTAAAAATTTAGAAATCCGAGATTTAGGATCCAAGATGGCGGATTTGCTTTACACACCATATAAGTTTAATTTTCTGAGCATTTTGCACACTTTTCGAGTTACATGTAGTGAGGGGGGGGGGGGGGGGGGCACTTTCTGCCCCTCCCCTCCCCCAGGCTCACGAACGAAAAAAAGCCCAGGCAGAATAGGGTTAAGGCGTTATGATCTTGCTCGCTGATAGTTTGATGAATGCTTCCTTTATGTCTCTGGTCACTGCGGCTGGGTGGAGACGTGTTCTTGTCAGAACTTTCCACAACTGATTGCGGTCCCGGATTGAGGCACTCGTTGAGCAAGGGAGCTTCACTGTGGGCTCTTGCGGAGGCATCATAGACGACACCTAACTTCGTGGTACGTTTCTGCACTATCTCGGATCACCGGTTTGTGAGGTAGATAGAATTATATATCTTCTGCTGGACTTGTAACAGGTTCCACGATACCTTCTTGCATTTGCTGTTTAATGACTGCATCGTATATCTCCAGCATATTTTGCTTCTCGGGGTTGCGCAAGAGGCCGTGTAATCTTCTCAGGTGGTGGTTCCCTTTCCAAGGAAGTTTGATCTCGTACCAATATTCAGGACTAACTGTTTAACTGTTCCTTAAACTCCAGCTAACTCCGAGTACACCGCTTCTTGGTTTCCCTCAGGTGAGTCTTCCAGTCCGAGAACATGGAAACTTTATTGCAACTCCCTAACAAGGGTTTTTCAGTTACATAACAACTTATAACCTACTTTATTAAGCCCCCCCCCCCCCCTCTCTCTCTTTCCCCCTATCGTATAACTACTTATAACTACACGAATAAGCACATAAAAAATTGGTAAAAACACGATAAGCTTAAAAGAAAGAAATACAAATTCATAGATTAATCAGCTAAAAGTAACTTAACAATTCGTGATCTATAAACTCTTATGGAGTTTGAAGATGTAGTTTCGTCGCTAAGGTCGTTCCAGAGGCTAGCTCCACGGTAACTGAATGACCGCTGACCGGTGGCTCGGCGACATCTCGGAATGTTCATTTGATTACGTTGTCTGGTATTTCTGGTATGAATATGAGAACGCAAGGTGAATTTCTCGACTAAGTAATCTGGGACGAGTTTCTTAACACATTTAAACACATCAGAACATCCAGCGCGCAGAGGCGTTCGTAGTCAGCCTGTGCGGTTTGAGTCAACAGCATGTTGGTTGTGTCAATTTCGTTTCCCGATGACAACAGTGTCCGGTCAAACTTGGCTTTCTCTGCGACGGGTTACGCGCGGTGCTACAGTAGCATATTCACTTGCTCCAAAGTATTACTTGAATTAGTAGCTGCGGCTTGTTATCTATGTCTATCATCTGAATGGTATCATCTGTTGGTATGTTTTTAGAAGCTGCTCGTAATTCAGATTCTCCAATGTCAACAACTGGGCTCTTTCCACTCGCGTTACATCGACCTTGATGCCAAACGAGGATGTTTTTCGCGCGCTCATATCCCTCAGTAGTGAATGGCAGGCCATCATTCCCGTGTTCTGATGAAAATTTTGTCACGCCAGCTACTTCAGTCCGGTCAATTTCAGCTTCAAATTGGCTCCAAAAACGGAGCCAATCGGTCAGTTCCCCCTTAAACTCCTTCGCCATTCCCCTTTTCGACGATTTCCTTGCTGCTCTTTCCCACCGTAAACTTTAACAGCTGTAGTTGCGTGTCTAGATCCTTGATCAGCTTCGCCATGATTTAAATTACAGTACTTTAAGGCACTCACTTTTCGTGGGAGTGTCGTCGTGTACCCGATAACCAACTACGTCATGGTCGTATACAATCGTCGGCACAACTTCACAACATGAAACCTTTACCGTGACACTGTGACACTGACGGTTAAATATATAACATCTCTCTAATTATATAAAATGAAAAAAAGTAAAATAAAAAAATCCCATAGGATGAGGCACCGTGAAAGTGGCGGAAGGAAAGTAAAACCTCCTGCCATAAGTAAAAACATTCTTGTGACACTGTGACAGTGACGGAAGTGAAGTAAAACCTCATACCATAAATAAAAACATTCTTGTGACACTGTGACAGTGACGGAAGTGAAGTAAAACCTCATACCATAAATACAATATTTCTTGTGACACTGTGACAGTGACGGAAGTGAAGTAAAACCTCATACCATAAATAAAAACATTCTTGTGACACTGTGACAGTGACGGAAGTGAAGTAAAACCTCATACCATAAATACAATATTTCTTGTGACACTGTGACAGTGACGGAAGTGAAGTAAAACCTTCTACCATAAATAAAAACATTCTTGTGACACTGTGACAGTGACGGAAGTGAAGTAAAACCTCATACCATAAATACAATATTTCTTGTGACACTGTGACAGTGACGGAAGTGAAGTAAAACCTCATACCATAAATAAAAACATTCTTGTGACACTGTGACAGTGACGGAAGTGAAGTAAAACCTCATACCATAAATACAATATTTTCTTGTGACACTGTGACAGTGACGGAAGTGAAGTAAAACCTTCTACCATAAATAAAAACATTCTTGCGACACTGTGACAGTGGCGGAAGTGAAGCGAAACCTCATATCATAAATACAATATTTCTTGTGACACTGTGACAGTGACGGAAGTGAAGTAAAACCTCATACCATAAGTAAAAACTTTATTGAGACACTGTGACAGTGACGGAAGTAAAGTAAAACCTCACACCATAAATAAAAACGTTCTTGTGACACTGTGACAGTGACGGAAGTGAAGCGAAACCTCATACCATAAATAAAAACTTTCTTGTGACACGACGATTGAGGTTTTCTGCCCTTCGCACAATGAAACATCTGAATGCGAGGCTTGTGGGACCTTGGGGAATAAAAAGCTATTGTTTTTACCAACATGGCCGCCTAGTCTGTGATAAAGGCCTATAGCGATATTTCTCGTTACGTCGCCTATTGTTATTAATGTGCTAACCAGATAACTATTATTGGCTGTTGAAACAGAGTTATTTTGTTTAATGGTTGGCAAATTTGAATAACAAAACAAATTTGACGTAATGTTGAGAAAGAATCACGTCTGTGTGTAAGAATTATGCAAATTGCAGCAGGTCACAGTTTCCACAGACTAGAGAGATAGTTGTCGACAACTATTTGTTTGTTGTCGATAACAAAAAAGCCAGTGTGTGAAGCTAGTTATCGATAACTAAGGGCCTTAGTTTTATGGCAAGAACAGTGTCAGACTGGAACTCAATACCGGCCAATGTGATCGACCAGGCCACTATAGAGACTTTTAAGGAAGCTCTTAAAGCGCATTTTATTATTTAAATTTAGAGTGATCACCTGGATTGTAATGTTTGAGCACTTTCACCAGAGCACGTTTATTAAGTTATATGATCATTTTACCATATTTTATTTAGCATTTATATTAGCACGATTACTTTAACATGTATATTGCCCTTGCACTAGCACTGCACATCTGCATTGATGGCTGGCCCTTTTGCGGATCATCAATTTAGATTTAGATTTAGAAATTTACTCAGTAAACTCATACAAATTGTTAACTCATACCTGCACTCCCAGCATCAACGACAGTTGTGACACCCCTGGCTAGACATGTCTCGTCCACATCAATTCCCAAGGGGGTGGCATGCTGATAAACATGCACGTGACTGTCAATCAAACCTGCCGTGACGATGCAACCAGATGCATCAAACTCTTCGAGTCCACTGATTCCTTCAAGATGAGGTACAACTGAGGAAATTCGTCGACTTTTGACTCCAACATCTGCAATAATGTCTAAGCCACTAGCTGGATCAAGAACTCGACCATTGCGAATGATCAAATCAAAAGACAAACATCCCTCTTGCCTGTTTTGCGCCATTGCTTTATTTCGTTTACTTGGAGGACCGCTGACTAGCGTTTAGTCTTATCGCGGCTAGGAACGCCTGGTTGAAGTCTGCAGTGTGGAAGGCTGTGTCACGCTACTTTTTGCTATTCTTCCCTGTATTCTTTTTTACGAGCTATAAACTCAAACATGTTAATGAAAATATTAACTCAAAAATGGAATCTCACTTTACATAACAGACACAGATGATTTCTAAGCATTATTTACCACTTGTTTCACACAAATGTACTTAGCTTGAAAAAAGACTGGCCGTCGTTCAATCCGTTTCAATCGTGTCCAATCAGTTGACCATCCGCACTTCATTGCGGCTTCCTAGTATTTGTTTTATGTTTTTCTATGGTTTGAAACCATTATTTTGTGGTTTCAATATATTTTAAGTTTAGTTTGCGTGTAACAGAATTGCTGAAAATAGCGTGACACAGCCCCTATAAGCAACGCGCGCGAAAAATTGGCCTGAGCACAGGGTACGTTCTTGCAATCTTCAGAAGTTTTGTATTGCACGAGTTTTAAATAGGAAGCTTTTTACCCAGAAGAACACCCTTGGACATAAGATGCAAAGAGTACGGGGCGAGGGTTTGGCACGAGAATGGAAGAGACGAGAACCCCTTTGTTTTTTGGCGCTCTCAAATGTATAAAACATTTCAGATTCAAGATTTTAGTGGCTGCAAATTACTAGTAACCGCTTAAGGATTCAACACTCAACACAAAATAAGCAGAAATCAAGAACTTATATATCTAAGACTAGCTAGGCTACCAGTAGCCCAAACTATTTTTTAAATAGTTTGTGCTTTTAAAAAAGGAAGTCTGCAGTCTTAGCATTTTTCTCGTGTGACTTGTGTGTTTTGAGTATCCGCATATCATGACACGTACGGAAAGGTAATTTTTGACCTCGGGGGCATTTTGGCGCTCTCAAATCTCGTAGTTTCAGTAGCCCAAATATTTTATTGCATATATTTGTAGAAGAATCATGATTGCACTTTCATTGGGTTATAGTTTTATACCACCACACCATGCACCGAGTAGGTTTCTCCGCTCAAGTTAGGATTATTTTGCCCTTCCAAAATCGTCAAACTTAACATTTTCAAAAATATTCTCTATTCTCTTTTTGTATCACTTCAATGGCGTCCCGACGCTAAACTGAGCAAGCTGAGCGAAGGGCTGACTTGTTGCTATGTGACGTCACACTGGTAGTGATGAGTCGGTCACGGGGAGATATGGAAAACAATAGAGTCGCCTCCTACCTCCTGGGAGTACAGTACGTATAAGATATCAAATGTAGAAAACCTGGCAATAAAAGAGATTAAGCTTTATACCTTGAGCAATTCGTATTAGTAAATATACATTTAAGCAAGCTTACATGTACCGTGGGTTGTACGACGTTCCCCTGAATACCAAGATTTATTGTACGGATAAATGAAAAACGCTCTTACCTATTAAAGTAATTATATCAGCTTCTATCGATACTCCATCTTGATTCCGCTATGTACATCGCTGACTGAATAATGAGCCCGCATTGCTTGAATAAATCGAATAAATCGAGTCTCGTTATTAGCTGAGTTGTAAAAAAAACGAGTCTCGTTTATGACGATAGTTTAAAAGTCTCGTTTATGACGATCGTTTCTCGTTTATGACGATCGTATAAAACGAGACTCGTTTATGACGATCATAGAAACGAGACTCGTTTAAGACGTTTTCAATCGTAAAACGAGTGGTTGTTCTATCGTGTCATTTTTTTATTGAGTGGCTATGCACTGGTTTCCCAGAAACGGTGAGAGATCCAAAATGGGCTAAACATTCGTTCATGCATCCAGCGATCGAAGTGGCATCCCCTTCTCGACAGTATCTGAGAATAGAGAAGTCTTCTAACTTCTAGGTAATAAACAGTGCATAAAAATTCCTTTGATAAAACCTCTAGCTGAGAGATGTTGGTGCCCCACTGTGTCCCCAAATTAGTACGGGATTTTCCCAGGCTACAAGGCATTGACACGTTAATAAAGTTTTCTATCTATCTATATATCTTCTACTGTCTGCCAAACATAAAAGGCTTTTGTTTCTTTGTTCCTTTGAGAACTTTCTAATACACTAACCACGTTTGACCTTAAACAAAGATTTCTTAGAAAATCACTGAACTCAAACAGCGGACGGACGGATCTTAATTAATGGCCGACGTCTGACGGGCGTTTAAGTTAATGTTTGTCATGGCAGGCAGTTAATGTTTGTTTTGCAGTCTAATAGCATACGCATATCACAACTTAATTAAACTACAATAGAGGTATACAATATAATGGACCAATGGAAATAGAGACTTAGAGAAGAGGTACTGGCTTACCAGAGTCGATTATCACATTCGAGTTCGAGGGCTAGCTTGGGTGTGGATTGTTCAACTGAAGTCGAAAGAAAAAACAAGTCTTCCTATAGAACGGTGAGCTTTATTACTCTCATTTGAGGTATTACACTAGCTAGGGTAAGGCCCGCATAGCCGTTTTAGATCTGAACCCAAAGGGATCATCAGACACAAATCTAGATTTAACTCCAACATGTTTGCATATTCACTAACGAAGCCTACAGTTTTAACAGTTTTGCCTCGTTTCACCCTACCTCCCCAGACACTTTTGAGGTCTGAGTTGTTGTGTTTGGATCCAGAAAAAGAGATCGTAAATCGCATATCCCATATCCCATGATGCCAGCTCGATACCAACATCACAATTGGCAGAATAATACCCGCGAAGCCTGCAACCTGCAACAGCTTTAACAGCTACTAGTAACTGGCTAGTTTATCCATGTCTCCCCAGTTCAATGCAAGTTTCACTCTCCTGGAATATGTTTCTCAGAGACTATGCCAGATTACTTTATAGTTAACGAAGCGACTCTGCTAGCAGGGTATGATAGACTCTTAACCATATCATTTCAGGTAACATATCGTACACGAGAGACAGTGTTTGAACAGGATTTCAATCGATTCACATAAATGCGAAGCAAGGAAAATCATAACCGTGACGGGGATTTTGATACGTGCCGGTCTTTAATTAATTTTGGAGATTTTACTCCATCGATTTTATCTGACTGTTCGAGATATCCGACAACCCGAATTTCGTTCAAAACACGTCATGATTTTTCGTTTCAACAACTCTCTTGGCGGCGTTTGAAGAAGTCGAATAAAATGGCAATGAATTTAAGGATCGAAGAAATTCATCGAAGCATCCAGTACAGTTCCATACTTTCTCAGCGTATCTGATCGGATTTTGTGACACTGCAAATATTATTTTTTGGTTTCACATTCAGATCTTAGCTTATAAAGATAAAGGCAATATGTGAATACTCTTTGTAGACCTTAGAGATCGATCTGGCGTGGGAGACTCATTAAATTTTGCCGCTTGATTGAAATTCTATAGAGATCTGTGGAGCGCGACTGTTGCATGTCTTTTTGTTTCTTTCAAAGATTCCATCACGTAATCCTGGCGCTTGCATTTATAATTATGAGTGAAAAAAAAGAAGGGCTTAAAAGTTAAGAATGTAAAGTTGAAGTAGAAGAAAACTATTTGCCTTATTGATGAAGACTAATCATGGTCAGAGCCAAAGCTCCTGATCTTCATGAAACAACTCTGAAACTTGAAATTACGGCCTACATTGGTCCTTGAGTTCACGTGGAGGGAACGCAATTGATATGTAAAATTCGGGCCTGTCGCAGGGCTGTTTTAACGAGAAACCACAGGCAGCCAAACTCACGATTCGAGAAATGGAAATTAATGATTTATTTTGTCTGCTGCACTTTCTAAAGAACTAAAATACCAATTAACTAATAATTAGATCTCAAAATTCGAAATTTGGGTAAACCCGCATGTCATTGCGCGCTTGCCATGGCAACGTCAAAAACTGTTCCTACACTATCATTTCCACAAAATAGGGAACACTTCTCTTATCCGAACATTTGGAGTATTTCACTCCAACATAATATTAATAATATTTATAAAAGGCCGTTACGGCTTTGTGCTTTTAGGGAATTTCAGTCATAACAAAAATATTGCGTGCGGTAAGAAATTGTTTTCAAGTTCTCTATTAAGGCCCACTTTACATGTGCGAACCAAATACCTATTTGGGTCGACCCAAATAATTAAGTTCGGCAGTTGATTCAGACGTCGAACTTAATCCGTCGAACTTAATTATCTG
This sequence comes from Desmophyllum pertusum, assembly GCA_029204205.1. Classification (NCBI taxonomy): domain Eukaryota; kingdom Metazoa; phylum Cnidaria; class Anthozoa; order Scleractinia; family Caryophylliidae; genus Desmophyllum; species Desmophyllum pertusum. Next base: position 2,539,515 of record MU826352.1, read on the forward strand.
AACCTATGAAAACAGTCATGTTCAGTTTACGCAATATCTGGTGTATTAAAAGTAGCAAAGGAAAACAATTAACGGAAAACAATTTGAAAATGAATTTACCTGCAACTCGACTTTCGCCTAAGGGTTAGGTTACTCATTTATTATATTTATATTTCAGAACTGTTTTCAGATCGTTGCGATCATATGGAAACCAGGCTTGAGTTCTTTCTTGAATGAAACTTAACTGAAGGCTTGTTTAGAAAAAAAGAGAAAAGAAAAGCAAATTATTAAAACTAAAGCCTGAGTCTAAACACGGAGATCTGCAAGCTAAACTACAGACAACTAGCTACAGAGCGCGGGCGGTGAAACTGATTTCAAAAACAACAACAGACTTTGACTAAAATCAAATGAACACTCGCCCTTTTGAAGAAATGCAAGTTCTTTAATTCCACTACGTAGTTCTCCATTCACTTGACAACGATAATAGAGCAATATAATGTGAGAAATTCAGTAAAAGCTTCCGCCATGTTCGCATCGACCTCCGTTGCTGAAATTAAAATGTTTTCGCTTGGATAGCGCATGCCTACGCTACGATTCCGCCTGGTTCGCGGGCAATTTATTCCGCTTTGGCTTGATTAATGTGTTTTTGTGGTTCTAACAGTATTTAAAAGCAGCCTGGCAGTTTTAAAAAGCTAAGCAAAATTTTCTAGCCGAGTAAATTGCGGCGTCCCCACGGAAGGCGACAGCGAAGGAAAAAATACGGTCTGGACCAAGGCGAATTTTTTTTTACGCTCACTTCAAGATGGCGGCCATTTACATTTTGTATTTTTTCCAGGCTCTACTCCGCTTTCAAGATGGCGGCTGGGCGCGCAGAAGACCCTGGTACACGCTGCAAAATACTCCACGAATTGTGGAGTATTTTATCACGTTACACATGATCGAAACTGGTTTAGTACACTTGACTAACGGTTCTGGGATCAAATACCATATTTGATCCTAGAACCGTTGGTCGAGTGTAGAGAAAACGACTTTCGATCGTGTGTCACGTGACAAAATACTCCACGATTCGTGGAGTATTTCGCCAGCGTGTACCAGGATCTTCTCCGCGCCCAGCCGCCATCTTGAAAGCGGCGTAGACCCTGGGAACGAGGCTGGACTAAATATTGTTTCAGGTTTATAAACAGTTTAGAATTTGTAGTTAGCCAACGTTTTACTGTTTGGGGTTAAAAAATGGTTTAAATTATGATGTTAAGTAACGATTTTATGATTCATTCGTAGTAAACCAGTTAGTATTGGTCAGTTTTGACGTTTGTTATGGGAGCACGTTATTGCCTTAAAAATTAGTGTTTCGGCCAGCTAGCGGCTCGATTCTGTTGCGCTAGGGAATAAGGTTATTGTGGCTTCGAATCAACTCAATTCATGAACTGTGTGGAAAACGCCGCCATCTTGCCGCCATCTTGCCGCCATCTTGAAGTGGGCGTAAAAAAAATAATTGCCCGGACCGGCGTATCTGGTCCGTATGGGGAAAATCTGGACCGGGTAACAGCGCGCGATTAGCCAATCAGATTCAAGGATTTAGTATTCCGGACCGCAAATACGCTTCAGAAAAAAATAAATATATATATATGATCAAATATATAGATGTTATTCGCCGGCCGGGAGGTCCGTATAGGGAAAAACTGTGCCCAAGGTCTCGAGTGCGGCACGAGGCCGCTGGACCGAGGGCACAGTTTTTCCCTATACGGACCGACCAAGGCCGGTGAATAACGTGTTTATTTTTTTCCTACTTGGTTCTGTATAAATGCTAGAAATCTTGTTTTGAAAAATCTTTTTTCACGCGCGCGCGTATTATCCCAAGGTCGCTATAAAACTACCGAATAAATAAAATTTAATCCAAATAACAAGAAACTCGGATGATTAATTTTTACACCAAAATATGTAATTACAGAAAACTATACGCTATACGTAGCTGTGAAGAACAGACGATGGAGACTCAAACGGAATTTCACCACTAAAAGCAGCTGAAATGAGAAGCTATTTCAAATTTAACACAAAAACCATTCAAAGTCGCAGCCGGCGGCAAATTTTTAGGACAATCTTCAATACTCTTGAAAGCATTTTTCGAGCAAAGCTGTTTCCTCAGTTTTCACCAATTTCATTTCTCATGTTAATCTAATTTTTACCATTCAATGGCAATTCATAATTTTCATTTTATGCGAAACCTTGACAAACTGTAAACTTGCTTTCAGTTTCGTTCAACGTACGGCACAACTGATTTAAGTTTTATAAGCTTACGTGCCGAGGATTATTTTCTGGACTACTGGTAATCACTAAGTTCTTTCTTGAATGAAACTTAACGGAAGGTATGTTTAGGAAAAAAGAGAAACGAAAAGCAAATGATTAAAACTAAGGAAATGAGTCTAAACACGGAGATTTATAATTCAAAAAATACAGAGCGCGAGCGGTGAAACTGATTTCCAAAAACAACAACAAACTCAAATTATGTCGGTTAAAATCAAATGAAAACTCGCCTTTTTGAAGAAATGCAAGCTCTTTAATTCCACTGCGTTGTTCTCCATTGACTTGACAACGGTAAGAGAGCAATATAATGTGATAAACGGCAGTATAAAAAGCTTCTTCGCATCGACCTTCGTCCTTCGCACGTTGCTGAAATTAAAATGTTAGCGCATGCCTACGCTACGATTCCGCGGGTCTCCGACGGATTCACTGGCAATTTTTCCCGCTCCCGGGACAAATTTTGGCTTGATTAATATGTTTTTGTGGGTCTTACAGTATTAAACGCATTCTGGCAGTTTTACAAAGCTAAGCAAAATTTTCTACCCGAGTAAATTGCGCAGTGGTCGGAGCGGTCCGTAACTCGGGGTCCGTACTGCAGGATACGGACCGCTGAATCGCGTGCTCTTAGCCAATCAAATTCAAGGATTTGGATACGGACCGCTAAAAAAAAAAATAAGTTTACATATTTCTGTGAGGTTTTACGCAATTTTTCGCTATGATTTTAGATCTCTTCGAGACGTTTCAATAATATTGTCTTTTATCCAGTCCGGATTCAAAGCCATCCACAATGTTTTATGTGATTTAACCACCCATCGTCAAGGTAAAAAGGGACGGTAAAACGTCGAACCGAATACGCCGACCACGTACTAAACCTGGATCCAGTTTCCTGAGATCTTCCTTTTCGCCACAAATGCACAACTCGGCTATGTCAGGTGCCATCGCTCTCCGGTCTCCGGCGCTCCTTTCAGAATCTTATGGAGGCTTTCTTTTAGGCCAAAGTACTCCTTTAACTTCATCCGCGAAGAGCTTTTCCACGGGAGATTTCTATTTTCATATCGGTCTGAGTTGAAAGCTTGTGACGTCACAATCAACTACATCCTGATATGGCCAATCAATTACGAAAATCAGTTACGCACATTTTCACAACATTGGATCTAATAATTTTTCTGGGTAACGTTTATACTTCAGGCCCCAGTTGTTCAAAGGGTGAATAACACTATCTACCGGATAAATCGCTATCCAGTGGATAAGAGTTAACAAAACAAACTACGCTATCCGTTGGATAGTGATTTATCCGGTGGATAGCATTATCCACCCTTTGAACAACCGGGCCCTGCATGCCGCCGATACAGCCTCGCGTTTTCGCTCGGCTGTCCAGATGTCAATTACCCAAATAATTAAATTGTCAAAAAAAAGACCGCGTTAATTTTCGTCGTAGTGGTGGGAATAACGGCTTTTACATGTAAGAACTCGATTGAACGAGATGCAACTTACATCAACAAACATATCATTATGTAACACAACAAGCAATCGAGCTCTTTGCAGTAACATTCACCAGTGGGGCCCTCTAATCAGTGACATAAATTATTTACATGTATTACAGTCGCTAATCATCGATTCCTTGTGTTGAGTGCTGTTGGCCTACTCAGTAGAAATATTAACCCAGGCACCGACTATCTGTACCCACGTGTATTATTATGCATTTGTTTCTTTTTTTTAGCTTGAAAAGCTTGAGTCATGGCAAAGAATGGATACAAGAGGATCAGCACTGAGGGCGATATAGAAAATGTCAGCTTTGTGTCTCTTCTTTTCTTTCAATGGATGAACAGTGTCTTCAAGACAGGCAGTCAGCGACCTTTAGAGGAAGATGATCTCTTACCACTTTCAGAAGAAAACTTTACCGGTTCACTGACCGAACGACTTCAAACAAGATGGAGGAAAGAAAAGACAAAATGTAACGGAAATGGCAAAAGACCGAAACTTTGGAAAAGCGTTGTAAAGATGCTCTCTGTTAAAGATGGCGCGATTCTCCTCTTAACCGGTGCTTTGTATACAACGTTTTGCCTTATTCAACCACTGCTTCTCGGATATCTAATTTCCGCAATGACATCGGCGGAACCACAGGGAAATTATCTTCTCTACGGTTGTGCATTAGCTTTGGGAATTAGCGCTTTGACTGTAAATTTCAATGTGAATCAGTTCGAATACAGATGTGAACTGCTGGGTATCAGAATTAGTAGCGCCCTAAAAGGTCTGGTTTACCTCAAGGTAAGCACAAATAAAATAGAATGGTACTGTTAACTACTTGTCACTTCACCTTGGAGGGAGATAAAATAAAGGGACCAACTCCATCCATGCGCTGGAAAACGCGCTCAAGGGAAGCCACAGTAAATTGGTCTTGCTCCTGATTGGTTAGTATTTCAATTAAAGTTGTCGGATAGAATAGCCCTTTTCACGGTTAACCTGAAATATTTGCATAACAATACAGCTAAACATAGAAGCGAGGCAATTTCGGGCACAAGCTGTAAAACATCGTGATTTTCTTGAGCTCCTTAAACTATGTTAGCATAAAAATAGTTTTAAAACGGAGAAGAACTAAATATGCAACTATTTTAATTAAAGTTTGCCGTTAAGATCGTAACCCAATCTCCCTGTTGCTTATGCGAGTCTACTCTTTATTAATAGAGAAAAGTCGTTTTACATTTTTTTCTAAAAACAACGTAAACTAAAAGAATTGTAGTTCTTATACATTTTAAAACTGTTTTTATACTAAAAGAGTTGAAGGAGTTCAAGAAAAACACGATGTTTTGCAGCTTGTGCCCGAAATTGCCTCCCTTCTATGTTCAAGTGTATTTTTATGCAAATATCGCAAGTTAACCGTGAAAAGGGCTATTGTTTTTAAAACCCCGCAAGACAAGACCGAAAGGTAGCATGGGGAAAAGTAGAAAACTGCTGCACGCAATGAATACTAATAAGAAGTAACATGAAAAACATTATTTATAACGTTTCCTTTTTTTTCTAAACCTGTAGAAGTAAGATACTTTTAGCCAAACTAAATTGTAGCAGAATAAGCTAGCCAAAAAAACATGGAAAAACAAATTATATAATTCGGGGCAAACCAAATACATCACGTGCGAAATAAAAACGTGTAGATTTCTTTTCCAGCGATATGCAAATTCTAATGAATACCCAGACTACCATTCGGTCTTTTCTTGTAGGTTTTACGCTTTTATCCGATTTTTATCCGACAACGTTAATTGAAATAGGTGTATATTTTTTGGCAATAATGGAAAGTGCTCTAACCAATTAATGCTAGCCGCAACGTAGCTCAGCATTTAAACTTTCTTCAAAGAAAGGGCTACGTATACGTAAACTCGAGGCAAATTTTAACTCGGTTCGTCAACTGATGAAACACTTACATGACATTTTCGCTGCTTTCAGAGAGTTCCTTAAAGGAGCTACGTCACGGTTGGCCCATTTTGAAAAAGTTGGCCAATTTTTTCAAGTTCGCCATTCGCAATCCGTCTTAATCTTCTCCATAATCAACCATCCTTGTTCCTGTTTGGTTTATCAGATTACCTCTTTAGTGTTTATCTACCTTAATAAACAGTATTATTTTGAGGCCTTCCTCAGTTTGAAGGTGATTTTGCACTTCGCAAAAATGACCAAAAAATATCGTGACATAGCTCCTTTAACACAATCACGCGGTATATTGCAACCGTTTCTAAGTGAGCTTAACTTGACATTCCTTATTTTGTTTCCAGACGCTTGTTCTCAGCAAGCATGCGCTGTCAAAGTTTTCAACTGGTCACGTGATAGATCTGGTATCAAACGATGTTCAGCGATTGGAGGAAGACGCTGTCGCCTTCTTCTTCTTCGGAGTTGTTGGATTCTTTCGAACCATGGCAGTTATGGTCTTAATTTTGTTTTTTGTTGGCTGGCAGGCTCTAATGGGAGTCATTTTCCTTTGTTTTCTTGCACCTTATTTCGGCGGGCTGTCCTATGTTGGTGCTGCACTGCGCCTGGGTGCAGCCGAGATGTCCGACCGGCGCATATCCATGATGAATGAGGTGGTTTCTGGGATCCGCGCCATCAAGGCCCATGCGTGGGAAGATGAATACCGAAAAAAGATAAAAAGTACACGAAGGTAGGGAAAGAAATTTTAAGAGGTTAAAGAAGGGATAGAAGAAAGAAAATGATTTTTGGAACACCAACAGACAGTTGATACCCACGCGGGGGTATCAACTGTCGGTTGGTGTCCATCTACTAATTTTTAACTTCAAATTCTAATTTTAAAACTACATTAAATCTTCAATATTTCTTATTTCCCTAAATTTTACCAATCCTTTGAGAAAAACTATTTCCTCCCAAACATATCCAAAAATCACCCAAAAATTTACAAAAGTTTTTTTTTACAAGTTTTTGGATTGCTTGAAACGTGAACGAGATATTTCCATTAAACCCATGTTAAGTGGCGGGAAAATGGCATTCAGGTAAAATCCCGCCTTAGGGCGGGGTTAAAGTGAGAAACCAAAATAATTTGGAAATAATGCTCACTAAAGCCTGGTTTCCATATGATCGCAACGATCCCACTCTTGCGATCGTTGCGACTGCGATCGTTGGGATCGTTTCGATCGTTGCGATCATATGGAAACCAGGCTTATGATCGCAACGATCGCAACGATCGCAGTGATCGCAGTGGATCATATGGAAACCATAAAATGCTGCGATCGTTGCGATCGTTGTGATCGTTGCGTTCTCGATCGCAGAGATAGAAAAATTTATATCTCTGCGATCGTTGCGATCATATGGAAACCACTCTTGCGATCGTTGCGATCCTTGCGATCCTTGCGATACAAAATGTCCCAGAAAGCATTGCAATGCACACCAAAGCCTTGCATCCCATAATTTTTCTCAATTTTGGCAAAATGGCGTCCGCAGCTGAGAACGCACGTTTCATGGAAGAAATGCAGAAATATGACTGCATTTATAACAAATTTAGAAGAAGAAGAAGAACAAGAAGAACAAGAAGAAGAAGGCCGTTCATCGCAACGATCGTAACGATTGCAAGGATCGCAGTCGCAAGGATCGCTGCGATCGTTGCATTACCCGAATTTTTCGATAAACAGATATTTAGAAACTAACCATTATTCCTTCCACAATCTGAATTATTTTTAATTCAGATTGATAACGATAATCCCGCTCTAATTTCTCGGATTCTGTTCACAATGAGCTAAAAGTCCATCCTATTTGCCTCCAAGTTCTAGCCAAGCTTGAACAGCCGATTTAAAATTCGTATTAATTGATCAACATTGAATTTCCTACGGAATATTTCCAGTTTGATGAAAAGTTTTCTCTGTTTTGAGACGGCGATGCGAAGGATTTCTTGGAGCAGGGCGCCCGTACGTGTTTTCCCGCCGGATTCGTGACGTCATTCGTCCGTCTGTACTCTAATAGAGGACGGTTCTAAACCAATCACAGCGCGAGTTTTTACACAGAAAATTATATATAGACCAATACATCTGCATCTGTGCCAGCCTTGAATAACCGCACGCTCAAACTTTTTTGGTGTTTGCTTTTGTTGTGATATTTGAGGAACAAAGACCTGCTTGCGAGTTGCGACTGAACGCTCTCACCCTGACATGGTAGATTTGTCACAGCAACAATTCTTATAACACTCTGCCGCCCCTCCCTCCCAACATATGTTTTACCACCACCATCACAACCAACTTTTGGGTAGTCACGTGACCAGACGCAACCAGGGTCTCTCTCCTCAACGACAAGAGAGGAAAAGAGAGATAGAGCCTGAGATTGAGGTTGCTAGATCATCCTCTTGATATGACGTCGGATCACGTCATGTTCACTCAAGCGGATCTTTCAAAGTCGGCTTGTTTTTTTTCTTTGTATTTCATTTAAGGGCAGACTTCCACCGACCGAACAATGTGTAAGCTATCGGAGAAAAATTATAGGCTGATGGTGTCTTTAATTTTTTAGTGATTTACTGAGGCTAAATATTTTCAAGTCGATGAGGATTTGACCAGCGAGTCGAGCTGCAATGCTGGCAGACGCTTTGATTCGTTCAACGATTTTCAGATGGCTTCCTGTATCAAAAATGTCCTCAATAAAATACAGAACACGTAAATTGTTTATTTGAGCGTTTAATAATTTGAATTTTTAAAGTTACGAAAACTTAGTAATTTCTTAGTAGTTCGACATTTGAAATGTTTGCACTTCATTCGATTGTAGTAAGCAGAATCTTGGCTATGGAGAAATTTGAGCAGCGTTTCATATCTTAGCTTTTGCATTTAATATCCATGAAACAAAACCTCATTTTCTAACCTGATAAAGATTATAGCACGACATTTCACCGCTCCCTCGAATGGGGCTTTTGGGTGCTCTCTGCGACATCTTGGGAGCGAAATCAGGGACGTGGCTATGATCTTTATGTTATATATAATAACGGCACGATAGACAGTGTTTCATTCGATTTCTAAACACCAAAAAAAATAGTTGAAATTGACGAAATTCGAAGTGTTTGGAAATCGGATGAAACATTGTTTCGAGTGTTTCATTTATCTTCTCAATCTAAACAAACACAAAGGAGTGAACGGTGAAATAAAATCGTAAAAACCTATGTTAATTAAGACCAGTCACCCAAACCTCCGTCATGGTTATGATTTCCTTTAATATAACTTGATGAATTATTAATGAGTAGGAGTACAAAGTATCAAGACATTGGAACATATGTTTTATTCTTTAAGTATTTGAATTTTTAGAACAACAAAACACACGTAAATGATTTCATTACCGTGCACCCGTATTAAACCTCGGAGGTTTTTTCACTATTTTGAGAAGAGAATTTGCTATTTGAAGCTAAAACGTTCAGTACTCTTCACTCAAGCACCCCCCCCCCCCCCCCGGGAGGGGAGGGGACATTTTTATGTGACAACTATCTACCTGCTGCTTCAGTCGTTGGTATGGTAACCGCATGGTAACCGGTATGGTGACATGCAAGAATATAGAATACATGCAAGTTTAACCAAATTTCGAATTTTCAGATGTATTTATTTTTTGCAGTGATAAATTTTCCATTTTTCTTAAGGAACATTACAGTATTAGTGCATTTTTATTATCCCATTATTGCTTTGGAATAATTTTGTATTGTATTACTATTTACAAGGCTAAAAATGTTTGTTAAGAAATACTTTAATAGAGAATAAAAACCGAAACATTTTCGACTTGATTAAGTCATCATCTGATGACGATGACTTAATTAAGTCGAAAACGTTCTGTTTTTATTCTCTTTTAAAGTATTTTCCACATGTTTAGCCTTGTGAGTAGTTATACAAACATTGAGCGAACATTATGGAAAACAATTTTGTATTGGCTTATGCAGTTTGTTTGTCGTCGTCGTCGTGAGGAAATAGTGAAATCCAAGATGGCGGATCCACGATGGCGGATTTAATGACGATGACATTATTTTAACGTCATATTATGTCACAACCAAACAGTGACTATTTCATTTATCTTGTAGAGAAAGCTCTGGGCTATCTACGAAAGGCATAACAATTTCGATATTTCTTATAATATTGAAAACCCATGGGATATGTTTCGTCACCCCACACCCCCATCCCGGTTGGGTATGACTTTGGATGTAGGTCTGAGGATTAAAATAATACGTTTTCTTTTTGCTTCCAGAGATGAAATCGGCATTATCCGAAAGAAGAGTGCCGTTTTGTCAGGTGTCGCTGGATTGGAGTACAGTTCAGCACCAATGGCGACCCTGGTGTCAGTTGTCACTCTTGTTCTAACAGGACAGCAACTCACGCCTGCTAATGTTTTTCATGCTCCTATGTTTTAACAATTTGGCACAACATGGCATTTGTAATGGCATAGCCTACGGTTTGATGAAGACGTACGAAGCTTTTGTTTCACTCGGCCGAATAGAAAGTTTTCTTATTTTGGACAATTTGCCTGTGATCTCTCGTGATCAGCCAAAAAAAGGCAAAAGTAACACGGAGATAAGCTCAGCAAAATTAAACAGTGGTCTGACAGACGATCACGAGAAAGTGAAAGAGGTTCAGAGTGCTGATAAGGTAAAAGATCTGGACAAGCCGACGACTTTATGTGTGTCGGGTTTGACACATAAAAAAAACAAGGGGGAAGATGAATATATTCTGCAAGATATCGAATTCACCACAGCGTCAGGAACGTTAACAGTTATCACCGGACCAGTGGGCAGTGGGAAATCTACTCTTCTATCCGCGATTGCTGGCGAGGTCTCAGATGCAAGCGGAACTGTAACCTACCAAGGGACTCTTGTTTACGTGCCTCAGATAGCTTGGGTCTTCTCTGGAACTATAAGAGAAAATATTTTGTTTGGTCAACCATACGATGAACTCAAGTACACAAGAATAATCAAAGCATGCGCTCTAACGGAAGACATCCAGCAGTTTCCCGACCGTGACCAAACGATTGTTGGAGAAAACGGTGTTGTTCTAAGTGGTGGTCAGCGGGCTAGAGTTAGCTTAGCACGCGCAGTCTACGTCGATGCAGACCTTTACTTGTTGGACGATCCTCTGAGTTCTGTCGATTTTAAAGTTGGTCAACATATCTTTGAAAAATGCATCAAAGACTTACTGGGCGACAAAATCCGAGTGTTGACATCTCATCAAGAACAACACATGAAAGAAGCCGATGAAGTGATTGTGCTGGACAAAGGTCTCGTGTTGGGAAAAGGAAGTTTCTCTGAAGTGCAAGAACAAGGTGTTCTAAATACAGATATTGATTTGCTCCATAAGAAAGTTCTGAAGGACGGTCAATGCAATAACACCTTTGCTGGAGAAAATGAAAAGGAAAGTGAAGTTTCTGATAGCTGTGGTAGAATGGTGGAAGTTTGCAATGAAGGCAAAGGTCTAACCATATCGCGAGAAGATCGCTCAATCGGAGTGGTGTCATCTAAACTATACTGGAACTACTTCAGGAGTGGGATGCATTGGTTGGTGATCTTTGCAGTAATTGGTTTGTGTCTCATCGCTCAAGGTATAAGCCAATCTGATTTGTCAATCTTTAGCTATAGTGTCAGGCTGCGCATAAGTTATTTGGGACCAACAAATTCAACCGCAACCGTGTTGGTTAATGGAAGTGTCCAAAATATTTATCTTATAATAATTATTATTTAACTATAATAATCTGCGATAAAAGACTACTTAAATGCATTTTAAGAACTATGAAATCGACAGTTTTATAGTTCTTAAAATGCATTTTAGTAGTCTTGTATCGCCGATTTTTATAGTTAAATCTTTTAGGAAGTCGCTTCTTATTGGAATAATTGTTATAATAAGAAAACGGGATAACGCAAGCACGAGTGGTCCTTTATCGAGAAACTTGGTGGCTTCTAAAGCCTGGTTTACAAGTACGACGCTAGTATCGTGAGGATAAGCACATTTTTAAAAAGGCACTGCGCCTGAGTTTATCACCTGCAGGGCCGGTTAAAGGACGATTAAGCTAATCCAGGATTAGCGCGAATTTTGATTTCAGTTTTGTAACTTTTCAGTGAGGTTTTCTGTTTATTTTTTTTTACTCTTATTTAATTTGACTCTGACTGATCTTCAACTTTATAAAACATTACCAGAGAAAAAATTAGTAAAGTCATTAAAAGCTTGATTAACGTTTAATCCTGGATTAGCGTTAATAGGCTTTCAAACAATGGGGCTCTGGTGCTTGTAACCGGCCTGTCATAGTGCTTATTCTAGCGCTTATGCTTATGCGTGCTTTGTACGCGTAAACTACTTTTCTTTCTCCTTGTTTCACAGTAATGCTAGTTGCCCCTGACGTGTGGCTCTCGTTTATGGCAAAGAAACTCCCTGAAGATCAGAAGGACAAGACAAATCTAACTATCTATGTCTGTCTAGTCTGTGCGTCTTCCATATTTGTCTTCATTCGAGCATATGAATTCCTTATGGTTTCTCTAAGATGTTCTGAGCGACTTCATGACAAAATGGTGGTGGCTGTTCTACAAGCACCGGTTCTGTTCTTTGATTTACATCCCGTGGGAAGAATTCTGAATCGGTTCTCTAAAGACGTGGGCTGCATGGACGAGGTGTTGCCCACAACGTTTCTGATGGCAATCCAGTCGGTCTTATTGGTGTTTACAACAGTTCTTGTGCCAACTGTCACAAATCCTTGGCTTCTGTTTGTTGTTGTTCCGATGACTGTGTTAGTCGTGTACATTTCGATGTACTACTTGAAGACGTCCAGAGAGCTAAAAAGGTTAGAGTCCATATGCCGTAGTCCTGTCTTCTCCCACATTTCGGAGACCCTGAATGGACTGGACACGATTCGGACAAGAGGAAGACAAAGGGATTTTGTGGATCAGTTTTACGGGTATGTTAGAGAGTTATCTACTTTTCAAATGAAGGGAGTCAAGAGGGTTGATAGAGTGTCAAGGAGTAAGAGTAAAAAATAGTCAAGTGATCCCATCTTAGTAGTTCTTTCACCATATAATTTACACAATATTGTCGTCATATGAATAGATTTTTATTTACCATTGTTCTATGAATTTTTAGTTGTATATACATTTCTACTACTACTTAGATTAGGGTTTTTATGTACAAGACTGTAAAAAGCATTGAGACCTCGATGTGATGTGAAATGCGTTTTTAAGAACCTGTTTATTATTATTATTACTATTACGCAACGTGATTACATAACCTTCATTTTAATTTTACTCTTTTTTAATACTTCATTAGCTTTTATTACCCATTGTAAACTAATTTAATAATTTTTTTTTCTATATAAGCCTTATGCAATTTTTTATTTGTTCACCCAAGTATTTTATAAGCTGTATAATACACTGAAGAAGCCCGAACGGGCGAAACGTCTGTTATTAAACCAAGACATGTGAGAAGTTCGTTGGTGACTCTTTCTTCATTCAAAGCATATAAATTATGTATATACATATATACATATATTTATATATTTACCAGTTCTAAGCACCTGTAGCTTTCTCCTTGTAGACATCAAGATATTCATAATCAGTCGTATATTATGGTGAAGGCAAGTGGAATGTGGCTTGGTGTACGCTTGGACCTTCTCGCTTCCCTGTTAATTACTGTAGTGGCTCTTGCAGCAGTTGTGGTGTCTCAAGATGCGGGTAGGTATATCTTAAAACAAGTAAAACAGTTATTTTACTTTCCTGGTCTAACATCAGAAACAATGCTACACCAATATGAGTGTCTGCCATTATTCACTACGCTTGTTTGGCGGTCTCTGTAATTCTTTAAAATGTATTGCATACAATAATTAAATTACTGTACTTTCAAGTCAGACCTTGGAGCGGTTACTTTTGCTTGCTGTTCATGGATTTAATAGAATACGAGTAGTTTCTATATTTATCTGTGCCGGATGGTGTACAGTATTACTACATGTATGCTTCCCATGAATGAGGCAGATGGATTGTAATCCATTCTTTAAAATAGATAAACTTCTGTCCGTTCGATAGCTGCTTTGAAATGGCCAATTCTTCAGTTAACTTTCACAAAAAAATGAATTACTTTTTTTGATAAATCATTTTAGATATGCAAGAGAACGAATACTTGAAAAACAAAATTATTTTCTCGTTTTATGAAACAGCTTTTGCCGGACTTGCTCTGGTTTACATCATTCAGTCTGCGTACATGACTCAATACTCTGTCAAAAAAGCCTCGTATGTCGAGAATTTCATGACGTCAGTTGAACGAGTTATGACGTTCACCAAGCTGGACTCTGAGCCCGGATACAACGTGGAACGACTTCCCCGGAACACTGGCCACGCGAAGGAGCTATCACATTCCAAGATGTACCACTCAAGTACTATCCGGGGGGACCTCAAGTACTGAAGAAAATCAATCTTAACATCAACGGAGGAGCAAAGATCGGTGTTGCAGGTCGCACGGGTGCAGGGAAATCATCTTTTGTGGCAGCTCTTATGCGCATGCCAGACGCTGATGGAGAGATAATGGTCGATGATGTTCCAATAAAAGAGATCAACCTTCAAGATGCTCGACGATGTATATCTGTTCTTGGGCAAAGTCCTGTCCTTTTCAGTGGATCATTGAGAAAAAATCTCGATCTTATGGAGCAGTTTCAAGATGCAGATTTATGGCGAGCTTTAGAGGACGTGCAACTGACACAGTTTGTAAAACGTCTTGAGGGACAGCTAGATCACGAGATGTTGGAACATGGTGCAAATGTCAGTGTAGGGGAACGACAGTTAATTTGTTTGGCTCGTGTGCTGTTGCAACAGAACAAGATTATCATTTTGGATGAGCCCACTGCACACGTGGATCCGGACACAGAACAAACAATCTGGAACGTAGTGCGTGAGAAACTGAGAGACTCCACAGTCATTACTATAGCTCATCGTTTGAAAACCATTAAATACTGTGACATGATTTTGGTTTTGAAAAATGGCGAAGTTGATGAGTTTGACAGGTTTGATGCACTAGTGAATAGAGAAGGAAGTACCTTGGGTGAAATGGCTCGAGTTGCCAATATGTAAAAATAAAGTTAGTATCAACAGGTAAAGTGCGAAAACAATATGAAAAAGCTGTTGTCTTAGTTTAGTGCATAGTCGGGAAGCTAGAGGCTTGAATATGTGCTGGTACATGCATGGTATGGTGGAATTAACTGTGCATGGGTTTGCTGCAAGAGAGCAAGTGTACATTTCTCAAATATGTATCGGCAACCTCAAGAGAGAAGTATATCATATATACAACTTAGTGATGGGTTGGGTTTGGGTTTCTGTATTCTTACTTGGGCCGGGCTGGGTAGATAGGCCTAGCAAGGGACGCAATGTCCTATTGTCTGTTTACCCTCCATTGGCGAATTAAGTAAATAAATAACGTGGATATTGGGTAATTGGCAGAAGGCAAAAAACTGTAGAAACCCTCGTGAAATGTTCACGAATGTTACACAAAAACGTACACGCTGTTCTCGGCTGTAGGTTGCATGGAACTATGTTGTTAACCCTATTCTGCCGTGAGCCTGGGGGGGGGGGGGGGGGGATAGAGTTCCCCCCCCCCCCCCCCATGTATCTCAAAAAGCATTCACGCCATAAAAATGAAATTTATATGGTGTGTAAAGGATACAAAAATGTTTACAGTCGAACCTCCACTAACGGCCACCTCTCTATAACGGCCACCTCTCTACAACGGCCAGGATTTTTCGTGCCAACCGTACACCGATACATACTCTAATTAAAACCTCCCTCAAATGGCCACCTCTCTATAACGGCCAGTTATTTCGGCCCCAAGGTGGCCGTTGTAGAGAGGTTCAACTGTATTATAGTGACAGCCACGTGTCTAAAGACGTAACAACTTTTAAACGGTCATTAAGAGGGCATACTTTTTAGATCTTGTACTGTGAGGACATTTTAAATTTTATATTTTAAATTAAATTTTATATTGATTCTATCTAGTTTAAGTAGGAGGTGGAGGGTAACGTTAGTCCGACCGATATTTTTAGTAATTTTATAATTTATTATATGGCAAACTGGTCCACGATGAAAAGGACCATTCTGATTGGTTCCCTGAGCGGTCCAAATTTTGCAATACGGACCGCTAAGATGGACCGCTCACGAACTCATTCGCCGAATTCCTTTTATGAAACATTGAACAAAAGAAAACTGTTTTCTATTAAGTAGAAACATTTTTCCTCGTGTCTGGCGGACAATTTTGGTTAAAGTTTTCGCAAAGCGGCCTGAAAAATGCAAGAATATGCTTAGCTTTGGCGCGCGCGCGTTAGCCGAGAATGGCTGCATTAAATTATCAGCAAATTTTTAAAAAAGCCATTATAATAAAAACTTTATTGAACTAGCTTGTTCGGTCCGTATTGGGAAATATTGGTCTCGTTCTTTTTTTGCAAGTTTATGGACCTCGCCTTCGGCTCGGTCCATAAACTTACAAAAAAAGACGGCTCGACCAATATTTTCCCAATACGGACCCCACGCTAGTTCAATAACATCTATATATTATCATGGAAGATACGACATAGAATAGGTTTTTAATATTTTATATTTAATGTATGTAATAATTTTTACCATTTCACTTATTTATAATTTCACGTTCACGTTTTAACGAGCTTCTTTAGCTCCTGTGTGATACGTGGTTAAATAAAGTATTGTATTGTATTGTATTGTATTGTATTGTATTGTATTGTATTGTATTGTATTGTATTGTATTGTATTGTATAATTATGACGTCATACACGCCAAAATGACGTCGTACATTTAGAAAATCCGCCATCTTAGATTTGAAGATTTTCAGAAATGTCAGAAAATCCCCAAATTTGATTTGAAAAAAATCGAAAAAATGTAAGGATGTAAAAACTGTAAAGATTTTGGAAGAAACTATTCATAAAAAGCAAAAATCTCGTGAAAACCGCAAATTAAACTGAAAAAAAAAACAGAAAAAACCGGAAGTTGCATGAAAGCGATGTTATAAAGTTTATATGAGAGTGTATGGCGGCATTTTGTGCCGGAAAAAAATTCATTTTCTTCGAAAAATTCCCACGAATCTTGACCCTTATAGGTTCCAAAGTATAAAATGAAGCTACCTAAGGATTTTCAGATGAGGGGACTTGTCTAACGGATGTAGCGCTTTTGGATTACATTATAGATACCCTAAATACCAGAATAAATCCTCTTCTCAAAATTGTGAAAGTGACGACTCGAGTCCGGGGTATAGTCCTTTATTAAGCCCCCACCCCCCACCCCCCCCCCCCCCTCCCCCTCTCAAATAAGTACCCCCCTCTAACACCCCTCTCTAACACCCCTCCCCCCCCAAAAAAAAAACACCCTCCCCCCCCTACAATTGTGTCGTAAAAAATAAATGTGTTTATTCAAGAATGTTTAAATTGAAATACTAATTCTGGGGTGGAATTGTTTAATTTCATTGTCCCCAATTAGTGCCGATGAAGCGTTCAATAGCATCTATTTGTATTTACAATATAACTGTCATAGTATGCGGCATGGAATATGCCAGTGCATTATCCTTAAAACTGAATTATTGAATCTGAATGCGCTCGCCTGTGGCTCGTGCACTGCGAGGTGATTTTCTATACCTCAAACGTGTATCATTTTCTTATAGAACGTACAAAAATATTTTCGGTTTGATAAATAAAAATTACAAACCTGTCCCAACTATATAATGATGGGCGTAACTAAACACACATCCGCCTTGTTTTCTAAGCAAATTAAATCAATCAGTTGTAAAGTCATTTTTATTGTATCTTAGGGCAAAAAAATACATATTTGTTAACCCTATGCTATTTAGACAAGTGCTGCCCGCGTTAAATGGGAGACACGGTAGCCTAATGGTTGGCCATGGGGTTGGATTTCGGATGGAGCGATCCGTGTTCTTGGGCAAGTCACTTTACACTCACACGTGCCTCTCTCTCCAACGGTGAATAACAACAATGTCATTGAGCTTTGTTTGCATGACCATATATAAATTCGTACAGTATTGCAAAAGCATATTAACAAAACAAAAAAATAAGAAATAACAATAATGTAATAAAGATAGAGGAAAAACAATTAAGTTACATCAGTCTAGATTGATAATAATTTGTTGCGTAAATCAAAGCTTCATCATATGAATATTAGCAAAATAATTAGAGGAATTCATTAATTCTTTGGTAGCTTCTATAGGAGATAATTGTTTGATATTCGGTAAGTGAAACTCGTCCCTTAGAATTGAGTATTTAAGACAGTAGAAAAGGAATTTCATCTTTAACTTGATTAGATACACAAATAGGACAGAGTCTGTTAACCCTTGGAGTTTGATCGTATCTACCGATTTCAATTATTAGTTTGTGATTACCTATTCGAAATTTCACTAAGGCTTTCCTTTCATTCAACTTGTAAGGTCTAAATAATATGCATATGAAGGCATCTATGAAGGCCTATATTCGTTCTTTTATTATCTTTAAAATATGTTATAAAATTCTAGTTTCTTAGAGTGCTGAAGAGTATGTTGCCAATGTAGGACATATTTTGGTTGCATTATACTTATATAGTTTTTGATATTAGCGTCAGTTAAGGAAATAATATCAAAATCAGGCAAATTATAAAACAACCCGATGCCGGTTGGGGGGACCTACGATGGACTAGCAACACTCCTAGTCGCTTCATGCTTCAAGCATCCTTTACTGACGAAATGTGCATTTCGACACTTCCAAACAATACTAATTGCTCGTATTGTATCTACATTGTCTCTAAAAGATGCAAATAGAGAACCTTCTAACTCCCTTTTGGGAGTTCGGCACTTTCACGCAAAGAAACCGACATCAGCGGTAGCCGTTTGATCGAAGCGTTGTGCCCGCAAAGCATCATAGGTACCCCACTTTTCCCGGGCGACACGTTTCAATGGGCGCGAGTCTGTAATGGGAAACCGCAGTTAAGCTCCCACCTGATAAGCCACTTAGGTTTGTAAAAATACTTTAACCCTTAAATTACTTACAAGCGTTTTGCTCTCTCATATTCTACCTTGTTTATACAGCTGAAACGAAATGACCGTTTACAATCACTAACGGTTAGGGTCACGGTTAGGGTCAAGATTCTGAAGAGGCAAATCGATACCGGCTGGGCTTATAGAATGTGGAGCCTTGCGAAATATTTTGGCGACACCCGCTCTGAATTGTGGCATTCGTACAGCATAGACTATGGGATTAAATAATGAGTTTGCACCAGCTAGTGCTATCAGGGTATTCTTCATATGAAAGTATGACCACCCTGGGAGGTCTGAGCGTGAAAAACTAAGATGTTTAAATATAGTAATGTAAATAGCCCATGGTAGCATAGTCAGTATAGATACAAGTGTAACAACGAGCAAAGAGGCTGTCAGTTTTCTGTCTCTGTTGGTTGCGCCATGGTGTTGAGGATGAGGGCCGCATCGAACTTTGATAAAAATGGAAATATAGGAGACACAAATAACAAAAAGAGAAATTAAAAAATATGAAAGATACATGGACTTGATGAATAATTTGCTAAACTTCGACTTTTTTTGTTCTTTTAAAACAGCTTGAGCGAATTGCGTGGATGTGGTCGTTAACCAAATGACAGTGATTACTACTCCATAAACCCATTTCTTAATAACACGATGCCTTAATGGACAAAATGTTGCATGCAGTCGTTCTAACGAAATTACAGCGAGATTGATGATGGAGGTCATGGGAAACAAGTTTTTGAATGTATATTTCAGATATTTTAACCAAATATTCTTCGTCTTTAGAGAAGGACCAATATACAGAAGCCCCGAGACCACCCCGACTAAAAGGTCCAAATGTGGCACGTTTCTTGATAGACTTGTAGGCGTTGTGTTTCCCGTTGTGGCACAACAGCCACAACAACCACTTTTTCCACATAACGGTGGCTAAAGAACATATGCGCGTGTTTTCAAGTACAGCTGTCTCACTCTTCTCTACATACACATACAACATTGGTTGAGGTCACACTTGAAAGTTTTCTATGGTAAAAGGCCTTAACTATGGTAAGAAAAATGTAAACAAAGTTTACTATGGTAAAACTCATTAGTTGACTTTCACACTTCCCAGATGGTTCCTTGACACAAGAGTGTCACTCAAATGTTGAGTTGATGACAGACGAGAATAAATGCAGACATTCCTTGAATGTTTGTTCCTCCTTGCGTGACTCTCTCTGTGAGTCCGCCATGGATCGTGAACGTGTTGTAGCTTCGATTGTGGCTCTTTTATTTCTTATCGTTGCGATCCGAAAAGCTCAGAGATTTAGATTTCTGGTTCTCCACTTTCTCTATGAAAGAAGGCAACATGATCTCGCCAATATTCTTCTCGCAACAAGAATTAAGAGATTACAAGAGCGGAGGAGACGACGAGAAGCTTTGGCAAGACGGAGGCGAGTGGCATGAAAATGTATGGTAACCCGGTCATGTTTTGAGCTGAGTAAAGTCGCAAAAGTCGAGGACGGCGCAAAGTGAGAGCACTTGTATAAAGCTGGCGCAATATTCAGCACACTCAAGAAATACATCTCAAACAACTAGACAAGATGTCAACTAAACAAACAAAGTTTAGATAAACGCGCGATAAACCATACCCTTTCAGGTAGTTTTACTATAGTAAACTTTGCTTTCATCCTGCCGCCGTTGCCAACGCAACAGACCAGACGTGCGTTTACCATGGTAAACTGAAAAAAGCCGGTCACATTCAAAAACGTCTTTACTATGGTAAACTTACCTTTACTATAGTAAAAAAAGCCCAAGTGTGACCTCAGCCATTAGCAGTCAATAGACCTATATTTCGCTATAGAACAAGCCGGAAAGGGCTCTTCCTCGTTGTAATTATACACCATGTTGATTTTCATTACATACCGCAACACCCACAACACCCACAACACCCACAACACCCACAACACCCACAACGGCCACAACACCCACAACGCCCACAACGCCCACAACAGCCACAACAGCCACAACACCCACAACAGCCACAACGCCCACAACAGCCACAACAGCCACAACGCCCACAACAGCCACAACAGCCACAACAGCCACAACAGCCACAACAGCCACAACAGCCACAACAGCCACAACAGCCACAACAGCCACAACAGCCACAACGCTCACAACACTCACAACACCCACAACACCCACAACAGCCACAACAGCCACAACAGCCACAACAGCCACAACAGCCACAACAGCCACAACAGCCACAACAGCCACAACGCCCACAACGCCCACAACGCCCACAACGCCCACAACGCCCACAACACCCACAACACCCACAACACCCACAACACCCACAACACCCACAACACCCACAACACCCACAACACCCACAACACCCACAACACCCACAACACCCACAACACCCACAACACCCACAACACCCACAACACCCACAACACCCACAACACCCACAACACCCACAACACCCACAACACCCACAACACCCACAACACCCACAACACCCACAACACCCACAACACCCACAACACCCACAACACCCACAACACCCACAACACCCACAACACCCACAACACCCACAACACCCACAACACCCACAACGGCCACAACGGCCACAACGGCCACAACGGCCACAACACCCACAACACCCACAACGCCCACAACAGCCACAACAGCCACAACAACCACAACAGCCACAACAGCCACAACACCCACAACAGCCACAACGCCCACAACACCCCACAACACCCACAACACCCACAACACCCACAACACCCACAACACCCACAACACCCACAACACCCACAACACCCACAACACCCACAACACCCACAACACCCACAACACCCACAACACCCACAACACCCACAACACCCACAACACCCACAACACCCACAACACCCACAACACCCACAACACCCACAACACCCACAACACCCACAACACCCACAACACCCACAACACCCACAACACCCACAACACCCACAACACCCACAACACCCACAACACCCACAACACCCACAACACCCACAACACCCACAACACCCACAACACCCACAACGCTCACAACAACCTATTTGCCTTCAACTCATTATTGTAAGCTCACGCAAATCGCTTAAGTGACAAAATACAGCATAAGAACTACATAAATTGCAGAAATTATAACACTTATAACATAGAGGGCAAAATTACTGAATGCTGATTGGCTGAGACAGAGGGCATTTTTCATTAATTTTGGTTTGCCCGGGGCAAAATTACTTGATCCTGATTGGTCGAGCGGCAAAATTCCTCGCTCCTAATTGGCTGAGAGCGCTGCACTCGGTTGGCTTCTTGACGGCGGGAGTTTGGGTAGAATTTTCAAACACAGCGCTCGCTTGTACGTCGCTTCGGAGTTTGACTTCAGTTTCCCGAGTTATTTGTTGAAAAGGAACGGAAACCGTGTGATAGCTTGAAACGAAATTCCGAAAGCTGAATCTCAGTGTTTCACTCGAAGCAACAGAAGATTATTTCAGTTGAAAACTAGAAAACTTGCATCAGCTAGACACTTGGCGAGTTTGCGACGAAATTCATTCATGGCTGCCAACTGACTTCTTCGCTTCACCTCTGTTAAATACGGGCTTCATCACGTGCAACCCAGAGTATAAAAGATCACAGAGTTTGTTCAAAGAAAGAAGAAGGTCAAATTAAAACCGGATAAATTACCTCTACAAGTTTGTTTGGACTCGTCGTTTGCTCACGGTTTTATCGATGTAGGATTGACATGTCAAGCAGCTCGCAGCGGACAGCCGGCTTCAAAATATGCAAACAGGTGAATAAAATTACGTTTTACTTGGCTTGATTGCAAGCTTGTTATTTTTTTTATTTTCACGACTTACAATTTTCTCTTAAGATTTACATAACAGTCAACGTTACCCTATTCTGAACGTAAGGGTTTGCTTGATCTTCCTGTGATTCTGTGTGATTTTGGAAGGAATATCAGTTCGTTCCGCCGCGGCTGAATTTAGCTTCGCGGCGCTTTGAAGGTTTTCCGAAAATTTTGCCCTCTATGTCATAAACAAGTAATCGCATGTTTCCTCGTAAAATTAAGGAATAATATCACGCGTGTTTTCAGAAGTTGCAGAAATTGCCCTTGTCGCTGCGCGACTCGGGCAATTTCTGCAACTTCTGAAAACACGCGTGATATTAATCCTTAATTTTACTTGGCCCCATGCGATTACCTATACTTATCTATGTAGCTCAAGCGAAAAATAAACCACTCAAGCCTCTCTACGTTGTTCAAGCGACAAAGCGCTAAAATAAAAATTAACAGAAGATTTACCACTCCTCTGCGTTGTTCAAGCGACAATTTAGCGGTAACGTAAAAATTCACAGAAAAGTACCACTCTTCGCATCTAACTGAACCTAATTTACATCTTACTTTGTTCAAGAGACACAGCGCCAACCTAAAATGTAACAAACCGGCGTATACGTTGCTGAAGTGCCAAGATGCCCAAAGCGACAAATAACGAATGGAACAGGGAAACTGACAAACAGAAGGGTGATGAAGAAAAAAGCAAAAAGAAAGACACTTAATTAAGGTGGCTCGATGTAGTTTTTTTAGCGCTGGGGTGAGAGTTTTGAAAACAAAAATTCGATCAGAAGGCAATCTTCGATTTTTGTCATACTACACCATGACGATGACAAATGATGATAGATTTATTTTACACTGGTTTCCAAGCAACAGAGGTTACCATAGCAACGATTTCGGCATCCTATTGGTTTTAAACAAGGCTGATTTTCTCGAAATCTAGTCGAAAACATTGCATTTATTTTTTCATATTTTAAAGTATGCTAGTTTGACCACCTGTAGACGAAATTTCAAGAAATTCTGTAAGGCCGTTTTTGATTAAAACTGCACTGAACTTTTTGCGGTCGTGTTTGTGTATGTCCCAGAATTTACTCCAAAATCTTTCATTAAATTAAAGCTATATGTACCTCCCCTCTGTTGAACGACTTTTAATGATATTAGAGACTTTGTAACGTAAATGGATCACCTCGGATGGTTACGATTTCAAAATATTCAATTTTGAAGAACTGCGCTTAGGCACCTCAGAACACGATCGAAGCGCGTAATTTACATTTAGCGGGATATTGCTAAAATGCTCTTACATATTTTTTTTAAAAATTGTTAGGTGTTAGCGTGATGGTTGCACTTGATACTCCAATCGAAAGTTCCATTAAAAAATCGTTGTAAGCGTTAGAAAATAACACCGAATTATGGGTAAGTTTCGCTCGCTACTGTCTTTCTCCGAACAGGGATTTTGTTTATCTTGTTTCTGGTCAGTTTCTCTCTTGATGCACGTGCAATTAATATTAATTTTATTCCAAATGCATGCCGCGTGTGGCCTGTTTTCATGCAGATCGTAGTAATATATATTTTTTACAAACATGTATATATTTATATATGATACACGTGTACCATATACAGCCATGGCGCGGAAAACGAAATTTTGTAACGAAAAAATTCGTAAAATGAGAGAAGCTAGAGAAGCTAAAGGCAGTTGTGATACATGTTTGTAAAAAATATATATTACTACGATCTGCATGAAAACAGGCCACACGCGGCATGCATTTGGAATAAAATTAATATTAATTGCACGTGCATCAAGAGAGAAACTGACCAGAAACAAGATAAACAAAATCCCTGTTCGGAGAAAGACAGTAGCGAGCGAAACTTACCCATAATTCGGTGTTATTTTCTAACGCTTGCAACGATTTTTTAATGGAACTTTCGATTGGAATATCAAGTGCAACCATCACGCTAACACCTAACAATTTTTAAAAAAAATCTGTAAGAGCATTTTAGCAATATCCCGCTAAATGTAAATTACGCGCTTCGATCGTGTTCTGAGGTGCCTAAGCGCAGTTCTTCAAAATTGAATATTTTGAAATCGTAACCATCCGAGGTGATCCATTTACGTTACAAAGTCTTTAATATCATTAAAAATCCTTCAACAGAGGGGAGGTACATATAGCTTTAATTTAATGAAAGATTTTGGAGTAAATTCTGGGACATACACAAACACGACCGCAAAAAGTTCAGTGCAGTTTTAATCAAAAACGGCCTTACAGAATTTCTTGAAATTTCGTCTACAGGTGGTCAAACTAGCATACTTTAAAATATGAAAAAATGAATGCAATGTTTTCGACTAGATTTCGAGAAAATCAGCCTTGTTTAAAACCAATAGGATGCCGAAATCGTTGCTATGGTAACCTCTGTTGCTTGGAAACCAGTGTAAAATAAATCTATCATCATTTGTCATCATCATGGTGTAGTATGACGCTGCTTTATAATATTACAAATCACAGGGAAAATGTCGAATTTCTCCGAGGAAAATAGAAAAAGACGAAAATGTTAAATTTCTGATGCCCGAGACAAAAAAAAAATGAACTTTCCAAATAAGGTAGAGTGTATATGCCTCTGAGACCATGAGTAAGGAACCAATCAAATTGCTTGAAAATGCATTATTTTTATGCATTATAAAAACCATTGTAATAAATTATATTTTAGCGACACACTTCAGTACCCAGGCCCCTCGCCAAACAGGGAGACCAGCGTTAACCTCAAAGTCAGTTTTATAAATTATAATAAAAATAATAATGATTTATTTCATGTTTTTTTGCCATTCATTTTAAACTTTTCCAAATCTATAAAACAAGTGAAGTAAAACCTTGCTTAACAGATTAGCGTCAAGTGGCTTTATTAAAACAACCGATACCTGACGTTTTCCGCATGGACTGCTAGTTTTATTCATTCTTTGCACCTTATATAAGACAATTCATTTGCTGTGTATTTCCAGGAATTCATCCCTCTTCATGCTACATGTGCCAAAGGCTGCCTGGCATTTATATCTCTACAATGGCTTAAATTGAGTAAAACATCTACTGTCGCTGACCTATAATTATAATTTATCTTTGATAAGGAGTTATTCTTGTGACGAGGCTAAATCCTTCAATCTAGCCGTATTAGGAAAAGGGTTTGGCATGGAAGTCTTGTAACGAGCACCGTCCTTCCACACCGCGACTGGCAAGAAACGTTGTTTAACCTTCCTTAACTGTGCGTTGCAATCTTCAAGATCGATGTCAACATCTTCAATACGTAGAACTGTAATATCTGCTGCACGGCCAAAGCTTAGCGAGCCAATCACATCGCTTCGACAAATCGCTGCTGCGGGTGTCATGGTAACAGCCTTTATTACGTCAATTAACGGCATTCCGACGTGTAGCATTTTCGTCATCACAGTCAACAAATCGTACGCAGGGCCATCTATAGATTCTGCGTGCAAATCAGAACTGATAATGTCTGGCCAAAAGCCCTCTTTTGCACAGATCTCTGCTACAGTCCACGAGAATGATCCACATCCATGGCCCACATCAAAGAGCACCCCTCGTTTTCGAGCATCGTGAACATCATTGTGGATTTGTCCACTTAGTGGGTTGATGATGGTACTTGGCCAGCCATGCAGGCAGTGTGTGTATATATCTCCTGCACGCAGGCTTCCGGGACAGGAATACTCCTCATGTCCCAAATCACCACCTGAAAAGTAAAGATTTTAAGCAACAAGGGACATTGTGCCCGAGAATTTACTCAAAACTGTTATAAATGCACGAAATGCCCCTACATTTATGGAATAGGAACTTAAACTTACTTACTAAAATGAAATTTCTTGAAAAAATTCCATACTGCAACAATATTTTTGCAAAATGTCAAATATTTCCAACCCAAACTTGATTCTTTTAAAAAGTGACAGGCTGCCACTTTTTCAAAGATCCATATTGTAATCCATTTCCATCCTAGCCAGCATCAGCATTAGTCATCCTCAATTCCTAATGGATTCTTGTCATTTGTCGAGTACTATTCTATAGAATCAAACCATTATTCTTCAGCTTCCTATGATCTAGATATAGTTCTGAGCTTCCCAAAATCATGCAACTTATATTCTCACTAATTTTCGTGGGTACTTAAAGGAGCTACGTCACGGTTGGCGCATCTTGAAAAAATTGGCCATTTTTTTCAAGTTCGCCATTCGTAGTCCGTCTTACTTTTTTCCATCCTAAGCCATCCTTGTTCCTGTTTGGTTTATTATCACCTTTGGTGTTTTTCTACCTAGTAAACTATCATTTTAAGGCTTAAAATATCGTGACATAGCTCCTTTAATTTCGCAAAAATGAATGGGACATATTTCGCGAGGTTACTAAAATAAATCGTCAAAAAAGGCCCGGTCTGAAGAGGGTTAAGATGTATGAGCTAAGGACCAGAACCACTGTCCATGATAACAAGGTTTATGTATTAAGTGGGTATATCCATAAAGTTAAAAATAAAAATAATCTCACTTGTTTGCTGGACAGGAATTGTGGAAAATGTGTGATGCGTCATAAGAGGAACATTGGTTTCTGCTGACACATTCAGAGCTCTCCTGATAACACAAAGTAACCATGACAACTAATTAATTATCTTAAAATATACCTTATTCTTACTAATTTTCGCGTGTACTTAATTTCGCGAAAATGACAGAGCCATATTTCGCGAGTATTAATTTTCGCGATTTCACGGGGAAAATGGACTCGAAGTGTATTAAATTTCGCGAAAATGTCACCAAATTTTAATCATCATTTAAAAAAATCCGTCATTCATAATCGCCAGTAAAGAGTTCAATTGACGATTTTGACGACTGCATCAGAGACATTTTGCAGGAATTGCAAGAAAACGACGAATCAGAGTAGGTATGTGGAGATGCATAACTAACAGACAGAATTGTGACAATTTTTACCCTTTGTATTTTACCAAATTACAGTGTCAATTACAGTAGTACTCGCGAAAATTAGTAAGAATAAGGTAGAACGATTTTTTGCATCAACAGATTTGCCGGCAGTAATGTCATAACACCTTCAGAGGGGGGAGGGGGTGGGGAGTCCAGGGGAGGTGGGAAAAAGGTGGGTGCGAAGCAGGATTCCCAAGGTGAGGGAATGGGGAGAGATAGGAAACATCCTTGCAGTGTAATATTTTGCAATAGAAAAAGCAGAGGGGCAGGGCAGGAGTCGGGAGTAAGATAAACATGAAGGGTCGCACCTCAATAACCCCCCCCCCCCCCCCCCCCCCAACAAACCCTATTATTTCCAAAAAAATATTAAATTAATGACCTCTTCAAATTAAACGCGGAGATAAACATTCCAACTCCCAAGGACCCTGGTTAGGCCTGAAGCCAGACCTCTCGATTTGGAGTCAAATACACTAGCCAATAGACTACGGACAAAAGCAATTTCTACACATACCATAAAATAAAGTTTCTTATAAAAACCAACCTGAAAGCTTATTTTTCATTGGCTCCATCATTTGCTGCACTTGCCGAGAGGCGAACTTTTACTCCAACAATCATATCTCTGTTTTGGTTGATGCACTCAACTTACTTGGTTTAATGAGTCACACTCCCCTCCTTTAACTGCGAAAAATAAATAATTTAAAAAATATGTAACATTGTGATTGAATAATTTTTCACAAAATTTTCAAGTCCAGACACTTTAATCCATTTGACCCTATGACCTGTCCCATAAATTCAAACTAGTTTTAACTGAGGGCACAAGTCAATATTAAGCCTACTCAGTACTTTTCTTACATGGCTCAGAGGCTTAGGGGAATGAAACAAAATAAGTCAAAATAAGTGGAAGGAAGAATATAATTGAATCATGTTGTTAAATCCCCTATTAAGCTCAAATTTTTATATTATTGAAATTGGCCTATTTAAACCTGAGTTTGGATTAATGGGTCCCACAAATTGTCCACTCATAAGCAGGTCTTGCATAAGCAAATTTGAAAAAAAAGTAATTCCATTGAGTAAATGTTGCATACCCCAACCAGTGCACCCTGTTGCTGCCAGTCCATGAGCTGCTATGTGGAGTAGAGACAATACCCTGGTCTGTGACTTCTCTGCGATAAATTTGCGAAGGCCAGGGAAGGTTGTGGCTCCTGATAATAATAAAAAAATAATTATATTAATTTTAATATGGTTACAAGGAGGGCTTACTTTTTTTATAGAGAGTGAGGAGAGCAAAACAATGTTTGCTGGGAATCGGGAGACTGAATTTTGTTTTATATATATTCAGTTTATTGTAAAATTTGTAGACTGTTTGACTAAAATTTACCAAAATTGGTACACAGTCCCCTATATATTTTGTTGGCGAGCCACTCTGGTCCTCTCCACCAGAGCTTGTTGTCGGTGACTTACCCTCCTCGATTTTCCAGATCCTACGTGGGCCTGGATTTTCTGAACTCAATTTGCAACGAGCTGCTTGCTTACAAATATCACGGTAAATGACGTTTCCACCCAGGGTGTTTGCGACCTTGCCTAGTACCCCACATTTGATAGTTTCACCTCTCTCTGCAGGAACCGTGGCGCTCATTTATGACTTTTCCTAAAAATTATCTGGGAACATTTTGGTGTGTCAATTTTTTGATCACGTGACTTGATGTTTTCATGGTAAACAAGTTTTGACAGAGTTTCTTCCAAAATCTTTACATTTTTTGCATCCATATATTTTTTCGATTTTTTAAAATCAAATTGGGAGATTTTCTGACATTTCTTAAAAATATAGAAATCCGAGATTTAGGATCCAAGATGGCGGATTTGCTTTACACACCGTATAAGTTTAATTTTCAGAGCATTTTGCACACTTTTCGAGTTACATGTAGTGGGGGGGGGGGGTACTTTCTGCCCCCCCCTCCCCCTCCCCCAGGCTCACGAACGAAAAAAAGCCCAGGCAGAATAGGGTTAAGGCGTTATGATCTTGCTCGCTGATAGTTTGAGGAATGCTTCCTTTATGTCTCCGGTCACTGCGGCTGGGTGGAGACGTGTTCCTGTCAGAACTTTCCACAACTGATTGCGGTCCCTGATTGACGCACTCGTTGAGCAAGGGAGCTTCACTGTGGGCTCTTGCGGAGGCATCATAGACGACACCTAACTTCGTGGTACGTTTCTGCACTATCTCGGATTACCGGTTTGTGAGGTAGGTAGAATTATATATCTTCTGCTGGACTTGTAACAGGTTCCACGATACATTCTTGCATTTGCTGTTTAATGACTGCATCGTATATCTCCAGCATATTTTGCTTCTCAGGTTTGCGCAAGAGGCCGTGTAATCTTCTCAGGCTCCCCTGCTCGTTGTTCGGTTATAGTGGGTGGTTCCCTTTCCAAGGATGTCTGGTCTCGTACCAATCTTCAGGACTAACTGTTTAACTATTCCTTAAACTCCAGCTAACTCCAAGTACACCGCTTCTTGGTTTCCCTCAGGTGAGTCTTCCAGTCCGAGAACATCCAGCGCACAGAGGCGCTCGTAGTCAGCCTGTGCGGTTTGAGTCAACAGCATCTTGGTTGTGTTAATTTATTTTCCAGATGACAAGAGTGTCCGGTCAAACTTGGCTTTCTCTACGACGGGTTACGCGCGGTGCTACAGTAGCATATTCACTTGCTCCAAAATATTACTTGAATTAGTAGCTGCGGCTTCTTATCTATGTCTATCATCTGAATGGTATCATCTGTTGGTATGTTTTTAGAAGCTGCTCGTAATTCGGATTCTCCAATGTCAAAAACTGGGCTCTTTCCACTCGCGTTACATCGACCTTGATGCCAAAAGAGGATGTTTTTTCGCGCGCTCATATCCCTCAGTAGTGAATGGCAGGCCATCATTCCCGTGTTCTGATGAAAATTTTGTCACGCCAGCTACTTCAGTCCGGTCAATTTCAGCTTCAAATTGGCTCCAAAAACGGAGCCAATCGGTCAGTTCCCCCTTGAGAGCGAATGTTACCAACGGTCAGACATTTTCAAAATATTGTGGCCACAGCCGAAAAATCAATTCTGCTCATATTCTCATGTTAGGTAGACCTTAATATGAAACAAATCACTGCATACTTTGTTTGGCTGAATATCGATTTATTTTCGAGAAAATCGATAATAACCGAATTCTGTCAAAATGCCGCTTTTGGAGCTCAAAATTTAAGGCGAATCTCGAAGCTTCGCGTAGCAAAATGAAACATTCTAGGACAATAAAAACTACCAAATCTTAAAGAACGATATCGAAATATATGTTGAGAGCAATTTGAGCAATTCTTGTCTTTTTATTTACAAAATATAATTAAATTTGTCCGACCTACTTTTAACTCGATTAAAAATAGGTCAAAACTAACCTATTATTTAAGTATGTGCTACACAAAATAATTTGCCAACAATCTGTCATTTGGAAGGCGAAGGGTGCTTCTTTTCGATCCCCAAAGGAATTTTTGGGGAAATGATTCAGTGCGATGTAATAAAATTTTAAAGTTGGATAAAATGCGCTGATTCAACGGATACCGAAAAGTCTCCTTAATTAGTTCAATGTGCACATACACGCAAAACTTTGATTGTTTCGCAGTTTACGTTCAACCTACAACTAATTTAACATAAAACCTCTAACCTTTATGTTGCTGTATCAAAGAAGAGGGCTGTAGTCCTGTAGTTGTTGCTTCCTTCGCGATAATCAAAGACCAACAGGGTCCCTCTTAGCCTTCCGTATTGGAACGTCGGACCGCTAAGGGGCACCTTTTGGCGTGGACCAGTTTGCCATATAATAAAATGGATATTCTACAAGAATTAGTTGGCAAGTGTGGTTGTAAAATTGTGCGATCGACCAGGTTGGACCAGACATCTAGTAGCTTGCATTACAGACAATTGATCAGTTTAGCCGTTGTCATTACACAACATAGTTCACTCACTGCTGACACACGTACGGCTGAGTGCGAAATAAATAATTAACAAGCAAGAAATCCATTCTTGTATATGCGAGCGGCGAATTATATGCAAGCCGGCAATCACATGTGCAAGTCAAAAAAGAAATGCATCATTTTGTTTTTTCCTCAAAACTCTTCCACCTTAAAGTGCCTATAACCTCTTTTTTTTTTTTTTTCTCATCTGAATCTAAACATCACCCAAGGAAATTCTGCGAAAAATTTTTCCCATTTTCAGAAAACGCGAATTGTTTATGAATGTTATAAAACTTTCAAATTTGCCACCATTTTGGATCACCATTTGCTTTAGTCTCCCCTGGGTCCTTCTCGGTTTCACAAAGGATATGTGACGTAGATTAAGGAACACGTGACATCAGACAAAGGAACTGTGACGTATATGAAGGAAACACGTGGTTTCAAAACAAAGGAATTGTGACGTACATTCAGGAAAATGTGAGCCCGTCGGCCTTCTTACAGCGGGACGGGTATACCAAACAAAAATAGGATTTTGAAGATTTGAAACATTCATAAAAAAATCGCGTTTTCTGCAAATCGCAAAATTTTTTCGCAGAAATTCCTTGGGTAATGTTTAGATTCAGATGAGAAAATAAAAAAAAAGGTTATGGGCACTTTAAAGGGAGGGTTTCACGGTTCGGCGCATGTTCAGGCTTATCAACTTTATCCGTTTAAAAACCCAACTCACATGTCGTCTCGACACTTCAGTAATCACATACTATTAACTAGTACAAGCAAAAAGAAGAATGACCAAAATTTACAAAAAAAATTAACGGATTACACCGAGAATTGCCGACATTGAATACCAGAATAAATCACCACAATAAAGTGTTGGCCCGAAGGATTTATTCTTGTTATTTATTCTGGTATTCAAATGTCGACATTCTCGGTGTTATCAGTTGAATTTTGAATTTTTTTGCGAATTTTGGTCATTCGTCGTTATGCTTGGACCAATTATAGTATGTGATTACTGAAGTATCAAGAAGTGCATGTGAATGGGTTTTTTTAAACGGATAAAGCTGATAAGCCGGCGCATGCGCCCAACCGTGAAACACTCGCTTTAATGTCCAAATCCGGTGCCTCCGAAACCACCTCCTAAACGTAAAGGGACGTTGATTAATCAACGGAAGTTGATTAATCAGATTGATAACGATCCCAACAATCAGGCATTATTCCTGGTCGTGAAAGCTTTTCAAAGTGATCATATGGCCTTAGTTGAGATACTTTCAGATAAAGCAGAGCATTTCTCGCTTGCAGTTTTCACTGCAATTCAGTGTATTGAATTTATTATTCTCATTTCCCCCTTCTACAGTACTGCGGATTTTCAGTTTTTAATTCCAAATGTCAGAAAATATGCACTTGTGCGATAAATGTTCACCTAATAGATTAAAAATAAAACAAGAAACTATAAATGAAACAAGGCTTTTATATTGTATACCCCACCCTCTTCCAGCCATCCCTCATAAAAATGAACTTCCGGCTCCTTTCTTGCGTTACATGTAGTTGTCGATTTCAGTTGAAACCCGTTCTGACCGTAATTAGCGGTAAATTCCACAAGAAGCTACAAGACAAGAGACAATGTTTTAGAATTAACGCATTTGGTTCGCTGTTCAGTTCAAAACTAATGGTTAAACAAAGGCTTTTTTGTGGAGAGTACTTGAAGCCTGCTCTTTTGAACGAAAATGGAAACAGAGAATCTTCTCATCAAACACGTCCGAATTATGCTTAACTAAACAAACATGGCGTGCTGGTCATCTTTCAGTGAGCTGCAATTATCAGGGGCACGCAACGAATCTGTTCCTCACTTTATCTGTTCCCCAGCTGAATTCTTGCCGGCTGGCAAAATATTTCCGTCTATTTTTTAGGCTTGGAAATAGTAATGATTACACCGTCATCATTTCCTGAGAAAAGGGAATATAAAATTTCCCTAATATTCAAACTGTTTGAGACATTATACAAAACAATATTCGAAAGGTTTTCCATCGATGTTTAATTAGTTCCCATGCCCCTTTTGGTTACTTATTATTATTTTAATATTATTATTATTGTTGGCTGGGAAACAGACAATTTTTATCCAGCTGGCTGGGAATTTCTCCGTGTGTCATGCTGGCAAAGAGGAACAGATATATTTTCCCCAGCAACGCAGAAGAACACCTGGAAATGCTTTTATATCATTTATTTTCATTTATCTGGGTAAAATAATGCATTTTACAAAAAAATGTTCGTTGGGTGCCCCTGAATTATCGCGAAGGAAGCAACAACTACAGGACTACAGCCCTCTTCTTTGATACAGCAACATAAAGGTTAGAGGTTTTATGTTAAATTAGTTGTAGGTTGAACGTAAACTGCGAAAACAATCAAAGTTTTGCGTGTATGTGCACATTGAACTAATTAAGGAGACTTTTCGGTATCCGTTGAATCAGCGCATTTTATCCAACTTTAAAATTTTATTACATCGCACTGAATCATTTCCCCAAAAATTCCTTTGGGGATCGAAAAGAAGCACCCTTCGCCTTCCAAATGACAGATTGTTGGCAAATTATTTTGTGTAGCACATACTTAAATAATAGGTTAGTTTGACCTATTTTTAATCGAGTTAAAAGTAGGTCGGACAAATTTAATTATATTTTGTAAATAAAAAGACAAGAATTGCTCAAATTGCTCTCAACATATATTTCGATATCGTTCTTTAAGATTTGGTAGTTTTTATTGTCCTAGAATGTTTCATTTTGCTACGCGAAGCTTCGAGATTCGCCTTAAATTTTGAGCTCCAAAAGCGGCATTTTGACAGAATTCGGTTATTATCGATTTTCTCGAAAATAAATCGATATTCAGCCAAACAAAGTATGCAGTGATTTGTTTCATATTAAGGTCTACCTAACATGAGAATATGAGCAGAATTGATTTTTCGGCTGTGGCCACCAAATGTCTGACCGTTGGTAACATTCACTCTTAAACTCCTTCGCCATTCCCCTTTTCGACGATTTCCTTGCTGCTCTTTCCCACCGTAAACTTTAACAGCTGTAGTTGCGTGACTAGATCCTTGATCAGCTTCGCCATGATTTAAATTACAGTACTTTAAGGCACTCACTTTTCGTGGGAGTGTCGTTGTGTACCCAATAACCAACTACGTCATGGTCGTATACAATCGTCGGCACAACTTCGTAAATGTAGAACGTGAAACCTTTACCGTGACACTGTGACAGTGACGGTTAAATATGTAACATCTCTCTAATTATAAATCAAAGGCACTATGTGCCAACTCGTGAATGGAAAGGTAAAGAAATTAATTAACATAGAAATATGCAGTAGTACCGGGTAAATGTAAGTTGACAGTCTCGTCCTCGATGTTTTTGAGAATCGAGTACTAGTTTTGAGTTTTGAGTCTGACTCGAATAGGGATTTTGATGAAACGATTTATTCCTCGAAACAGAACAATAAGATTCCGCGCGGCATTCAGGCAAGCCGGTGTATTTCGTATTCACGTCCAAATCAGTGTTGGTCGGGAGGGAAACTCAAACGAGAAGTCTTTAATCACTGATATTCGATAATCCCCGGGCGATAATCGCCAACTTTATGGGCCGAATATTTTTGAAAACAAGGTTTACACAGGGTTTAACAAAACCATGGCCTAATACGATTTTAAACTGACTGGCCAACCTAAATGTATATATTTAAGCTCATAACCGCTACAGTAAACGTTAACCCTGTTTAGAAGGTGTATATAAACACAGACTAAAAAAACATTTAGCGACTTAGACTGACCTGCTTATAAGTTGATTTATAGACCTCATTAACTAACTTTTTAGACGTCGTTTAAATATTCGGCCAATATGTTCGAACTGGTTTGAGTTTTATTTTAAAGCATGTTGCTGTTCGTGAAATAAAATATTTCAATCATTTCAAAACATTTAGGCTCGGGGGATGAGCGTGGGCTCATTTTCCCGAACAGCGGCTGGTAATCGAGCCTAAAAACATTCTGATCTTGTTTGTGTAGTCTGTGCTTCGCACGCACAATATAAAATTAATTGTATATGTAAACATTCATTCGTCTTCAGTTCTGTCATACACGAAACTCTTGGAAAGAAAAATACTTCAGTTATCTATGAAGTTGTAATTCTTGGACTAAAATTAGCTACAGTTAAATTATCAAAAATGGGTTTGCTCTCCTATTAAAAAAACATATGAAAATGACAGGTAAATCTTAGCGTCATGCAACGCTTCCTCACACAGTCGTTCCGATAATAATATTTTACAATTTAATATTTCAACCATTCATGCAACTAAAATAACATACATGCATATGATAACATCGTCCATCGCGCTGACTAGCTAAGAGGTATTTAAATAAAAAAATAACTCAACAACTCTCTCCTCCGCAGAGGCTCAATGGGGTTTTAGGAGAAATCCGCTGAAACGTGGTGTGTGCAGGCGCAAGTGACTAGCGGATCAACGAAGCGGCGAGCCTCTGCCAGATTTGTGTCGTTTTCTTGTACATCTTTGTCGTTTTCTTGTACATTGGACGATTTCTCAGCCCTCGCTAAATTTGACAGCTTGAAACTTGGCAAAAATCAGCGCTAGGTATGTTGCTACAGTTAGCGATCGTTATTTTTAAGACGAGGTTTCATATTTACTAAAAAAAAGCCAAAATGTTGGTCTCCGAATTGATCGCGAAGACCCTCCTGAAACCCGTGGGGGGTGGTCTTGCAAGTGTGTTATTCTTTGGAAACAACGGCGGAAGAGCTTGACTTTTCGCTCCAAGAGATGTCTCTTGACGGTAAATGTTCTTCTTGTATTTCGTGTTTTGGTCTTAAATTCCTGCTGGTTGCATTTCGTTTAATTTTAGCGTTTAGTTTAACTTAATAAGCTTACAGCTTTTGGTTTGAATCGCAAGTTTTGCACTCGATGTTTTAAACACGTAGAGATTAATAAACACATTTCATAGCCGGAAAACTGAGCTTACTTGTTCTCTTTTCTTTTGGGACAGAATTAATAGGTTGTTGAGAGTTTCAGTCGCCGGGGAATCCTTTGCTTCCTGAATTTCTTGATCGCCACATGGCGGGTCTCGAGAATGTTGAATTCTGTAGATCAACCCATCAGAACACAACAAAAACATATTCAGATTTCCATGCATCTAAAGTTTTAGTTCTCTACTTGTACATCGCGTATAAACTTCCGAACAGATTCTGATGCAGCCGCCATTTTACTGACATACGGCAGTTATACATACACCACCGTACCCCCGGTGAGGAACACTGATAAAAAGTTGCCTCCCCGGATGGCGGCCATATTGGGTGTGGTATCTGGCAGAGGCTCCCGCCGTCGCTCTCTCCGGGTTTCTCGCGCCTGCACTCACTTCGTTCAGCTGATTCTCCCATATATGAGCCTCTGCGGAGGAGAGAGACTCAACAAACGATGCGAGTCCATTCGCCAGCGCCAAGGAAATATGGGGGGTGAGCCAAAAAACACTGTCGAGCGTCTAAATAGATCCATGAATAGAAAAGATGAACATAGCCACTGAAACCAGTCCTTTGGTGAGTAAATCAAGCCACTTCCAGCTCAAAACAACAGCAACTCGGTGTCCTCGGCGAATCTCATTTGAGCCCGCGATAGTCGTTCATTCGTTCAGCGGAGCAAAAGTACAGGGCCTCTGTCGCTCCCGTGGGTGTCCCCCGTGAGTCAAAAAAAGGAATCTGCGTATCGAAGGTCGCGAGATCGAATCCCGGTGGAGGCAGGTTTTTTTTTTTTTTCTTTTTTTTCCCGCAAGTATGAGAAACACAGGTACTAATATCAGTTCGCTTTAAATATATACGCTGGAAAAAAAGCATTGAAGGGTTTTTATAGTTCAGACGCAAACAAAGGAAAATATCATAGAATTCCATAGTGGTACAAAAGAAAATATAGAATGATTCAGATAAATTAGATTTTATTCATACACTTGGTATGAAGAAGATACAACATTTAACATACTTAAGTGTTTTCCTAAGTCTTAAAGTCCGCAGCTTGGTTTTTAAAAGTTTCGACAGCTTGAGTCTTCATCAGAGCTTGAATCGATCGAAGAACTTCAAACGTGACTCACTTTTAATATTCTAAATGTCTCCTCTTTGGGCGGTCGAGTATTATTTAGGGTTATTTCTTTCAATTTCGAACTCCAAAAAGGTGTCTAATTGTAATTGTAGGAGTGAAAATACCGTGTTGAAAAATAGAAGAGATCCGCGCCAGACGCCATTTTGTTTACTGATAATGCATAAATTACCGTACTACGCATACATTATTGTTTACAACTTGTGGCCATCGACCGATCGAGCGAGGGATCGAGCGAGTGAAATTTGTCCGCTATACGCTATAACTTCGTTCATGCTAAGCATTCACTCGTTAAAAATGAAAAAAAGTAAAATAAAAAAATCCCATAGGATGAGGCACTGTGACAGTGACGGAAGTAAAGTAAAACCTCATACCATAAATACAATATTTCTTGTGATACTGTGACAGTGACGGAAGTAAAGTAAAAACTCATACCATAAATACAATATTTCTTGTGATACTGTGACAGTGACGGAAGTGAAGTAAAACCTCATACCATAAATACAATATTTCTTGTGATACTGTGACATTGACGGAAGTAAAGTAAAACCTCATACCATAAATACAATATTTCTTGTGATACTGTGACAGTGACGGAATAAAGTAAAACCTCATACCGTAAGTAAAAACTTTATTGTGACACTGTGACAGTGACGGAAGTAAAGTAAAACCTCATACCATAAATACAATATTTCTTGTGATACTGTGACAGTGACGGAATAAAGTAAAACCTCATACCGTAAATAAAATATTTCTTGTGACACTGTGACAGTGACGGAAGTGAAGCGATCCCTCACACCATAAATAAAAACTTTCTTTTGACACGACGATTGAGGTTTTCTGCCCTTCGCACAATGGACCTTAATCACGCGGCCGGCCATCTTAAATCCCAGAGGATTTAAAACCTTTGTTTCCGCATCTGAAACCCCGCGTAAACTCGTTGTAAAACGTCTGAATGCGAGGCTTGGGGGACCTTGGAGAATAAAAAGCTATTGTTTTTACTAACATGGCCGCCTGTGATAAAGGCCCATAGCGATATTTCTCGCGATTTCTCGTTACATCGCCTATTGTTATTAATGTGCCAACCAGATAACTATTGGCTGTTGAAACAAAGAGTTCTTTTGTTTAATGGTTGGCAAATTTGAATAACAAAACAAATTTGACGTAATGTTGATAAACAGTGAACACTCCTATTGAGAAAGAATCACGTCTGTGTGTAGAATTATGCAAATTGAAGCAGGTCACAGTTTCCACAGACAAGACAGATAGTTGTTGTCGATCATAAAAAGTTGTCGATATAAACAAAAAAGCCAGTGTGTGAAGCTAGTTATCGATAACTAAGTGCCTTAGCATTTTATGGCAAGAACAGTGTCAAACTGGAACTCAATACCGGCCAATGTGATCGACCAGGCCACTATAGAGTTAACCCATTTTATTATTTAAATTTAGAGTGATCACCTAGATTGTAATGTTTGAGCACTTTCACCAGAGCACGTTTATTAAGTTATATGATCATTTTACCATATTTTATTCAGCATTTATATTAGCACGATTACTTTAACATGTATATTGCACTTGCACTTGCACTGCACATCTGCAGTGATGGGCTGTCCCTTTTGCGGATCATCAATTTAGATTTAGATTTAGAAATTTACTCAGTAAACTCATACAAATTGTTAACTCATACCTGCACTCCCAGCATCAACGACAGTTGTGACACCCCTGGCTAGACATGTCTCGTCCACATCAATTCCCAAGGGGGTGGCATGCTGATAAACATGCACGTGACTGTCAATCAAACCTGCCGTGACAATGCAGCCAGATGCATCAAACTCTTCGAGTCCACTGATTCCTTCAAGATGAGGTACAACTGAGGAAATTCGTCGACTTTTGACTCCAACATCTGCAATAATGTCTAAGCCACTAGCTGGATCAAGAACTCGACCATTGCGAATGATCAAATCAAAAGACAAACATCCCTCTTGCCTGTCTTGTGCCATTGCTGTATTTCGTTTACTTGGATGACCGCTGACTAGCGTTTAGTCTTATCGCGGCTAGGAACGCCTGGTTGAAGTCTGCAGTGTGGAAGGCTGTGTCACGTTACTTTTTGCTATTCTTCCCTGTATTCTTTTTTTACGAGCTATAAACTCAAACATGTTAATGAAATATTAACTCAAAATGGAATCTCACTTTACATAACAGACACAGATGATTTCTAAGCATTATTTACCACTTGTTTCACACAAATGTACTTAGCTTGAAAAAGACTGGCCGTCGTTCAATCCGTTTCAATCTTGTCCAATCAGTTGACCATCCGCACTTCTGTCATTGCGGCTTCCTAGTATTTGCTTTACGTTTTTCTATGGTTTGAAACCATTATTTTGTGGTTTCAATATATTTTAAGTTTAGTTTGCGTGTAACAGAATTGCTGAAAAATAGCGTGACACAGCCCTATAAGCAACGCGCGCGAAAAATTGGCCTGATCACAGGGTGCGTTCTTGCAATCTTCAGAAGTTTTGTATTGCACGAGTTTTAAATAGGATGCTTTTTACCCAGAAGAACACCCTTGGACATAAGATGCAAAGAGTACGAGGCGAGGGTTTGGTACGAGAATGGAAGAGACGAGAACCCCTTTGTTTTTTGGCGCTCTCAAATGTATAAAACATTTCAGATTCAAGATTTTAGTGGCTGCAAATTACTAGTAACCGCTTAAGGATTCAACACTCAACACAAAATAAGCAGAAATCAAGAACTTATATATCGAAGACTAGCTAGGCTACCAGTCAGCCCAAACTATTTTTAAATAGTTTGTGCTTTTAAAAAAGGACGTCTGCAGTCTTAGCATTTTTCTCGTGTGACTTGTGTTTTTTGAGTATCCGCATATCATGACACGTACGGAAAGGTAATTTTTGACCTCGGGGGCATTTTGGCGCTCTCAAATCTCATAGTTTCAGTAGCCCAAATATTTTATTGTATATATTTGTAGAAGAATCATGATTGCACTTTCATTGGGTTATAGTTTTATACCATCACACCATGCACCGAGTAGGTTTCTCCGCTCAATTTAGGATTATTTTGCCCTTCCAAAATCGTCAAACTTAACGTTTTCAAAATATTCTCTATTCTCTTTTTGTATCACTTCAATGGCGTCCCGACGCTAAACTGAGCAAGCTGAGCGAAGGGCTGACTTGTTGCTATGTGACGTCACACTGGTAGTGATGAGTCGGTCACGAAGAGATATGGAAAACAATAGAGTCGCCTCCTACCTCCTGGGAGTACAGTACGTATAAGATGTAATGTAGAAAACCTGGCAATAAAAGAGATTAAGCTTTATACCTTGAGCAATTCGTATTAGTAAATATACATTTAAGCAAGCTTACATGTACCGTGGGTTGTACGACGTTCCCCTGAATACCAAGTTTTATTGTACGGATAAATGAAAAACGCTCTTACCTATTAAAGTAATTATATCAGCTTCTATCGATACTCCATCTTGATTCCGCTATGTACATCGCTGACTGAATAATGAGCCCGCATTGCTTGAATAAATCGAATAAATCGAGTCTCGTTATTAGCTGAGTTGTAAAAAAAAACGAGTCTCGTTTATGACGATCGTGTCTCGTATATGACGATCATAGAAACGAGACTCGTTTAAGACGTTTTCAATCGTAAAACGAATGGTTGTTCTATCGTGTCATTTTTGTATCGAGTGGCTATGCACTTGTTTCCCAGAAACGGTGAGAGATCCAAAATGGGCTAAACATTCATCATGCATCCAGCGATCGAAGTGGCATCCTCTTCTCGACAGTCTCTGAGAATAGAGAAGTCTTCTAACTTCTAGGTAACAAACAGTGCATAAAAATTCCTTTGATAAAACCTCTAGCTGAGAGATGTTGGTGCCCCACTGTGTCCCCAAATTAGTATGGGATTTTCCCAGGCTACAAGGCATTGACACGTTAATCAAGTTTTCTATCTATCTATATATCTTCTACTGTCTGCCAAACATAAAAGGCCTTTGTTTCTTTCTTCCTTTGAGAACTTTCTAATACATTAACCACTTTTGACCTTAAACAAAGATTTCTTAGAAAATCACTGAACTCAAACAGCGGACGGGCGGATTTTAATTAATGGCTGACGTCTGACGGGCGTTGAAGTTAATGTTTGTCATGGCAGGCAGTTAATGTTTGTTTTGCAGTCTAATAGCATATGCATATCACAACTTAATTAAACTACAATAGAGGTATACAATATAATGGACCAATGGAAATAGAGACTTAGAGAAGAGGTACTGGCTTACCAGAGTCGATTATCACATTCGAGTTCGAGGGCTAGCTTGGGTGTGGATTGCTCAACTGAAATCGAAAGAAAAAACAAGTCTTCCTATAGAACGGTGAGCTTTATTACTCTCATTTGAGGTATTACACTAGCTAGGGTAAGGCCCGCATAGCCGTTTTAGATCTGAACCCAAAGGGATCATCAGACACAAATCTAGATTTAACTCCAACATGTTTGCATATTCACTAACGAAGCCTACAGTGGCTTTAACAGTTTTGCCTCGTTTCACCCTACCTCCCCAGACACTTTTGAGGTCTGAGTTGTTATGTTTGGATCCAGAAAAAGAGATCGTAAATCGCATATCCCATGATGCCAGCTCGATACCAACATCACAATTGGCAGAATAATACCCGCGAAGCCTGCAACCTGCAACAGCTTTAACAGCTAACTGGCTAGTTTATCCATGTCTCCCCAGTTCAATGCAAGTTTCACTCTCCTGGAATATGTTTCTCAGAGACTATGCCGGATTACTTTATATAGTTAACGAAGATCGAAGCGACTCTGCTAGCAGGGTATGATAGACTCTTAACCATATCATTTCAGGTAACATATCGAACACGAGAGACAGTGTTTGAACAGGATTTCAATCGATTCACATAAATGCGAAGCAAGGAAAATCAAACCGTGACGGGGATTTTGATACGTGCGGTCTTTAATTAATTATGGAGATTTTACTCCATCGATTTTATCTGACTGTTCGAGATATCCGACAACCCTAATTTCGTCCAAAACACGTCATGAGTTTTCGTTTCAACAACTCTCTTGGCGGCGTTTGAAGAAGTCGAATAAAATGGCAATGAATTTAAGGATCGAAGAAATTCATCGAAGCATCCAGTACAGTTTCCATACTTTCTCAGCGTATCTGATCGGATTTTGTGAAACTGCAAATATTATTTTTTAGTTTCACATGAATTCAGATCTTAGCTTATAATGATAAAGGTAATATGTGAATCTTCGTGGGAGAAGTCAAAAAGTCATCTAGTTTTGCCGCTTGACTGAAATTCTATAGAGATCTGTGGAGCGCGACTGTTGCATGTCTCTTTTGTTTCTTTCAAAGATTCCATCACGGAATCCTGGCGCTTGCATTTATAATTATGAGTGAAAAAAAAGAAGGGGCTTAAAAGTTAAGAATGTAAAGTTGAAGTAGAAGAAAACTATTTGCCTTATTGATGAAGACTAATCATGGTCAGAGCCAAAGCTCCTGATCTTCATGAAACAACTCTGAAACTTGAAATTACGGCCTACATTGGTCCTTGAGTTCACGTGGAGGGAACGCAATTGATATGTAAAATTCGGGCCGGTCGCAGGGCTGTTTTAACGAGAAACCACAGGCAGCCAAACTCACGATTCAAGAAATGGAAATTAATGATTTATTTTGTCTGCTGCACTTTCTAAAGAACTAAAATACCAATTGACTAATAATTAGATCTCAAAATTCGAAATTTGGGTAAACCCGCATGTCATTGCGCGCTTGCCATGGCAACGTCAAAAACTGTTCCTACACTATCATTTCCACAAAATAGGGAACACTTCTCTTATCCGAACATTTGGAGTATTTCACTCCAACATAATATTTATAATATTTATAAAAGGCCGTCACGGCTTTGTGCTTTTAGGGAATTTCAGTCATAACAAAAATATTGCGTGCGGTAAGAAATTGTTTTCAAGTTCTCTATTAAGGCCCACTTTACATGTGCCGAACCAAATACCTATTTGGGTCGACCCAAATAATTAAGTTCCGCAGTTGATTCAGACGTCGAACTTAATCCGTCGAACTTAATTATCTGAACCTATGAAAACAGTCATGTTCAGTTTACGCAATATCTGGTGTATTAAAAGTAGCAAAGGAAAACAATTAACGGAAAACAATTTGAAAATGAATCTACCTGCAACTCGACTTTCGCCTAATAAATAGAGGTTATTCAGCGGAAAGTTGTGTAATACGGCTGGGTATTTTTACGAGTCAGTTTTTATTTTTTCGAGCCTTTAGGCGAGAAAAAAATAAACACTGACGACTAAAAATACCCAGCCGTATTACACAACTTTCCGCTGAATAAATTGTTTATTATACGACATAATTCTTTCCAAAAATATAGGCTTTCAACAGCGTTTTCCGTAGCGCGCGGTCAGGGGGACTGAGACCCGTGTAATACGGTCTCATATTTGCTCTCGTCTTTGTGCGTATTCGCACTCTAAAATGCCATGTCGTATAATAAATCTCAG
Organism: Desmophyllum pertusum; assembly: GCA_029204205.1. Taxonomy (NCBI): domain Eukaryota; kingdom Metazoa; phylum Cnidaria; class Anthozoa; order Scleractinia; family Caryophylliidae; genus Desmophyllum; species Desmophyllum pertusum. The sequence continues at coordinate 2,583,723 of MU826352.1, forward strand.
TATTTACTCATTTATTATATTTATATTTCAGAACTGTTTTCAGATCGTTGCGATCATATGGAAACCAGGCTTGAGTTCTTTCTTGAATGAAACTTAACTGAAGGTTTGTTTAGAAAAAAAGAGAAAAGTAAAGCAAATTATTAAAACTAAAGCCTGAGTCTAAACACGGAGATCTGCAAGCTAAACTACAGACAACTAGCTACAGAGCGCGGGCGGTGAAACTGATTTCAAAAACAACAACAGACTTTGACTAAAATCAAATGAACACTCGCCCTTTTGAAGAAATGCAAGTTCTTTAATTCCACTACGTAGTTCTCCATTCACTTGACAACGATAATAGAGCAACATAATGTGAGAAATTCAGTAAAAGCTTCCGCCATGTTCGCATCGACCTTCGTTGCTGAAATTAAAATGTTTTCGCTTGGATAGCGCATGCCTACGCTACGATTCCGCCTGGTTCGTGGGCAATTTATTCCGCTTTGGCTTGATTAATGTGTTTTTGTGGTTCTAACAGTATTTAAAAGCAGCCTGGCAGTTTTAAAAAGCTAAGCAAAATTTTCTAGCCGAGTAAATTGCGGCGTCCCCACGGAAGGCGACAGCGAAGGAAAAAATACGGTCCGGACCAAGGCGAATTTTTTTTTACGCTCACTTCAAGATGGCGGCCATTTACATTTTGTATTTTTTTCCATGGTCTACTCCGCTTTCAAGATGGCGGCTGGGCGCGGAGAAGACCCTGGTACACGCTGCAAAATACTCCACGAATTGTGGAGTATTTTATCACGTTACACATGATCAAAACTGGTTTCAGTACACTTGACTAACGGTTCTGGGATCAAATACCATATTTGATCCTAGAACCGTTGGTCGAGTGTAGAGAAAACGACTTTCGATCGTGTGTCACGTGACAAAATACTCCACGATTCGTGGAGTATTTCGCCAGCGTGTACCAGGATCTTCTCCGCGCCCAGCCGCCATCTTGAAAGCGGCGTAGACCCTGGGAACGATGCTGGAATAAATATTGTTTCAGGTTTATAAACAGTTTAGAATTTGTAGTTAGCCGACGTTTTACTGTTTGGGGTTAAAAAATGGTTTAAATTATGATGTTAAGTAACGATTTTATGATTCGTTCGTAGTAAACCAGTTAGTATTGGTCAGTTTTGACGTTTGTTATGGGAGCACGTTATTGCCTTAAAAATTAAGTGTTTCGGGCAGCTACCGGCTCGATTCTGTTGCGCTGGGGAATAAGGTTATTGTGACTTCGAATCAACTCAATTCATGAACTGTGTTCCCTTTTTTGTGGAAAACGCCGCCATCTTGCCGCCACTTTGAAGTGGGCGTAAAAAAAAAAAATTCCCCGGACCGGCGTATCTGGTCCGTATAGATTCAAGGATTTAGTATTCCGGACCGCAAATACGCTTCAGAAAAAAAAAAATATATATATATATATATATATATGATCAAATATGTTTACATATTTCTGTGAGGTTTTACGCGATTTTTCGCCATGATTTTAGATCTTTTCGAGATGTTTCAATAATATTGTCTTTTATCCATGCCAGTCCGGATTCAAAGCCATCCACAATGTTTTACGTGATTTAACCACCCATCGTCAAGGTAAAAAGGGACGGTAAAACGTCGAACCGAATACGCCGACCACGTACTAAACCTGGATCCAGTTTCCAGCTGAGGTCTTCCTTTTCGCCACAAATGCACAACTCGGCTATGTCAAGTGCCATCGCTCTCCGGTCTCCAACTTACACCAACAAACATATCATTATTTATAATCCATCAAATATTTTTCTCGCGCGCGATTGGTCTAAACACGTCACGTGACGCAGCCAAAACTGGGGAATATCCGGGTGATATTCCCCAAGTGATATTCCCCAGTTTTGAAAATTTGCGTTTCACGTTCGCAGGTTCAGTTTTCGTCTCAAATAAATTGCTAAATTAAATAAAACTGATTGTTTTGAACAGACTAGAATTATTTTTGAACGTCAACAGAATTATTTTGATGTTTAACAGCTTGGCCGACCGAGATCTTCCACGGCAAACAGAGCGGCCTTGTGAAAAATATTTGAAGGATAATAACTACAATAGCCTCCATTTGGCTTCAAAAATATGCTCGGATATTTTTCCTTGGACATTATCTGTTCCTCGAAGCTCACAGTTTTCCTCGAGCTTCGCTCTCGGAAAACTGTGAGCTTCGAGGAACAGATAATGTCCGCGGACAAATATCCGAGCATATTTCCTCGCCAAATGGAGGCTATTGTTTATGTAACACAACAAGCAATCGAGCTCTTTGCTGTAACATTCACCAGCGGGACCCTCTAATCAGTGACATAAATTATTTACATGTATTACAGTCGCTAATCATCGATTCCTTGTGTTGAGTGCTGTTGGCCTACTCAGTAGAAATATAAACCCAGGCACCGACTATCTGTACCCACGTGTATTATTATGCATTTGTTTCTTTTCTTTAGCTTGAAAAGCTTGAGTCATGGCAAAGAATGGATACAAGAGGATCAGCACTGAGGGCGATATAGAAAATGTCAGCTTTGTGTCTCTTCTTTTCTTTCAATGGATGAACAGTGTCTTCAAGACAGGCAGTCAGCGACCTTTAGAGGAAGATGATCTCTTACCACTTTCAGAAGAAAACTTTACCAGTTCACTGACCGAACGACTTCAAACAAGATGGAGGAAAGAAAAGACAAAATGTAACGGAAATGGCAAAAGACCGAAACTTTGGAAAAGCGTTGTAAAGATGCTCTCTGTTAAAGACGGCGCGATTCTCCTCTTAACCGGTGCTTTGTATACAACGTTTTGCCTTATTCAACCACTGCTTCTCGGATATCTAATTTCCGCACTGACATCGGCGGAACCACAGGAAAATTATCTTCTCTACGGTTGTGCATTAGCTTTGGGAATTAGCGCTTTGATTGTAAATCTCAATATGAATCAGTTTGAATACAGATGTGAACTGCTGGGTATCAGAATTAGTAGCGCCCTAAAGGGTCTGGTTTACCTCAAGGTAAGCAAAAATAAAATAGAACGGTACTGTTAACTACTTGTCGCTTCATCTTGGAGGGAGATAAAATAAAGGGACCAACTCCATCCATGCGCTGGAAAACGCGCTCAAGGGAAGTCACAGTAAATTGGTCTTGCTCCTGATTGGTTAGAAAATATACACCTATTTCAATAGACCAATTTCGATATATTAATATTCTAACTTCGCTCCGAGGCTTAGGGGAATAAAACAAAAGAAATTATTTATTCATCCCTCAACCTCGATGTGATTTATTGTCGATTTCTTTTGTTTTATTCCCCGAAGCCTCGGAGCCAAGTTAGAATATTAATATATCGAAATTGGTCTATTAAAGCTGTCGGATAGAATTGTTTTTAAAAGCCCGCAAGACAAGACCGAAAGGTAGCATGGGTAAAAGTAGAAAACTTCTGCACGCAATGAATCTAATGAGAAGTAACATGAAAAACATTATTTATAACGTTTCCTTTTTTTCTAAACCTGTAGAAGTAAGCTACTTTTAGCCAAACTAAATTGTAGCAGAATAAGCTAGCGAAAAAACATGGAAAGACAAATTATCTAATTCGGGGCAAACCAAATACATCACGTGCGAAATAAAAACGTGTAGATTTCTTTTCCAGCGAAATGCAAATTCTAATGAATACCCAGACTACCATTTGGTCTTGTCTTGTAGGTTTTACGCTTTTATCCGATTTTTATCCGACAACGTTAATTGAAATAGGTGTATATTTTTTGGCAATCATGGAAAGTGCTCTAACCAATTATTAATGCTAGCCGCAACGTAGCTCAGGAGTAAAGAAAGGGCTACGTAAACTCGAGGCAAATTTTAACTCGGTTCGTCAACTGATGAAACACTTGCATGACATTTTCGCTGCTTTCCGAGAGTTCCTTAAAGGAGCTACGTCACGGTTGGCCCACTGTTGAAAAAATTGGCCAATATTTTCAAGTACGCCATTCGCAATCCGTCTTAATCTTCTCTGTCAGCAACCATCCTTGTTCCTGTTTGGTTTATCAGATTACCTCTTTGGTATTTATCTACCGTAATAAACAGTATTATTTTGAGGCTTTCCTCAGTTTGAAGGTGATTTTGCACTTCGCAAAAATGACCAAAAATATCATGACATAGCTCCTTTAACACAATCACGCGGTATATTGCAACCGTTTCTAAGTGAGCTTAACTTAGCATTCCTTATTTTGTTTTCCAGACGCTTGTTCTCAGCAAGCATGCGCTGTCAAAGTTTTCAACTGGTCACGTGATAGATCTGGTATCAAACGATGTTCAGCGATTGGAGGAAGACGCTGTCAACTTCTTCTTCTTCGGAGTTGTTGGATTCTTTCGAATCGTGGCAGTTATGGTCTTAATTTTGTTTTTTGTTGGCTGGCAGGCTCTAATGGGAGTCATTTTCCTTTGTTTTCTTGCACCTTATTTCGGCGGGCTGTCCTACATTGGTGCTGTACTGCGCCTGCGTGCAGCCGAGATGTCCGACCGACGCATATCCATGATGAATGAGGTGGTTTCTGGAATCCGCGCCATCAAGGCGCATGCGTGGGAAGATGAATACCGAGAAAAGATAAAAAATACACGAAGGTAGGGAAACAAATTGGTAGCTTGTGTTAAGGGGGGATTCTACCTGTAATTCAATGAAATTTTAAGAGGTTAAAGAAGGGATAGAAGAAAGAAAATGATTTTTGGAACACCAACAGACAGTTGATACCCACGCGGGTGCTCTTGCGTGGGTATCAACTGTCGGTTGGTGTCCATTTAACTTCAAATTCTAATTTTAAAACTACATTAAATCTTCAATATTTCTTATTTCCCTAAATTTTACAACTCCTTTGAGAAAAACTATTTCCTCCCAAACATATTCAAAAATCACCCAAAAATTTACAAGTTTTTGGATTGCTTGAAACGTGAACGAGATATTTCCATTAAACCCATGTTAAGTGGCGGAAAAATGGCATTCAGGTAAAATCCCGCCTAAAGGCGGGTTAAAGTGAGAAACCAAAATAATTTGGAAATAATGCTCACTTAAGTCTGGTTTTCATATGATCGCAACGATCGCGTTGCGATCATATGGAAACCACTCTTGCGATCGCTGTGACTGCGATCGTTGCGATCGTTGTGATCATATGGAAACCAGGGCCCGGTTGTTCGAAAGCCGATTAACGCTAATCCAGGATTGAAATTGAATCAAGCTTTTATTTCTCTTGTATAAAAGTGTTTTTCTCTGCTGATGTTTTGTAAAGTTTGAGATTAGTCAAAGTCAAAACTGAAAGACAAAAAATATAAACAGAAAACCTCACTAGAAAGTTACAAAACTGAAATCAAAATATGCTCTAATCCTGGATTAGCTTAATCGTCGTTTGAACAACCCGGCCCAGGCTTTTACCACATGCATTTCACGAGTATCGCATGATTTCAAGAAATCTGGGTCATTTCCGTAATTTTACAAAGCTCTAAAGAGAAAACAAGATTCACGCCATAACGGCGTAAATAATCGACCGAAGGGACCATCCCACCGGGGTTCTTTTGCAAGGTAACAATTGCACCGTGCCTCTCCACGGTCGAGGTACATTTTGTCACGATGTCGCGGAATTTCAAATGAGATGTCTCAGACGTCGGGACACGCACAACGCAAAATAAAATATAAAAGTCAAGAGCTCGAACACGAGCGTTTCTCGAGCAAATAAAGTCAACCTTAGAACCCTAGGGGTAGCGAACAGAAGCTAAGAGCATAGACGTCTGCAAAGAAGGTAATTTGGAGAAATTGGAGCATTTTTATGGAATTTATTGAGCTTCGAGTGCGGACCATGGGGTCTGTTCTCACATAATTGTCGCCGGCCTTTCAATTATTCATAAGGGAAGGTCAACTGAAAAAGCAAAACTCGTCTATCAAACTAGCTCCAGGAACACACAAACATCAAAATAACAAAACACTTGCACAATGTAAGTCAGTTTTAATTAGGTTCCTTCGAAAAAATAGCATTTAGAATGTATTATAATAAAGTGTCAATATAACACGCGCTCTGATTGGTTTAAACAGCGTGCTTTATGAGAGTACAAAGCACGGAGCTCATGAATGCTTACGCAATCCGCAGAGTTGAAGATCGAGTTTGGTATGAAAATAAACCTCTCTGTGTTAACAACCTCGGAGGAACGATGAAGGAAATTTCCAAATTGTCTTCTCCATAGTGTTCGTGCAACTGCGATCACAGGTCTCCATCTCGCAGCATCGATCTCGGCACGATCTCTGGTCATCGCAGCCCGGGCATCGCAGCGAAGCAAGCCTGAATAGTTACAACGCTCGTTCTTTTAGCGATCAATTGAAAGCTTGCTTGGATATCCTCTCCGATACTCTGAGTGGAAGGCCACAACAGTCCATTGCCACCAGTTCGGGCAATCCTCCTCTTGCTGCCGTAAATAAGCTCACAAGCGACGATCTTCATTCACAAAACATAGCGCAGCAGTTTGTGAAGGTTCAACCACAAGATTTAAGCTGTTTGTTTTCCAATCATGGGCCACAATTCGGCCGGATTTCATTGAAAAAGTTCAGATTTTTAGCTTTTTTAAGGACTGAAAAGTGAACATTGAAGCACTCGTTTTGTATTCGAATTGAGTTCTTGCTCATTCCAGTTTTTGATGTTTTGACAGCTTTTGTCTCGTTGACCAATCAAATAATTTGAAGCATTCTTACAAGCGCTGTGATTGGCTCGAATCAGCGTGCTTTATCAGAGTCCAAAGCACGGGTGCTGACGACGTTCAGTTTGCTCTCGAAGTAAAATGGAATGTTTGTTTCGGAAAATAAGGTACAATTGTGGACAATTGTGAGGAAATCATGGATTTTTTTTATCATAAAACTCAAGAAGTAGGGAGAAACACTCGCCTATCGGCTCGTGTTCCCCCCTACACTTCTTTCGTGCTCGCGCCGCTTCCTGTGTGCTTTATAACAGAACAGAGCACAGTTGAGGCTTATTTATTTGTTAATTTCGTGAGTTTCTTATACATTCGCTATAAATATTCAAATCGCCGCCATGAACTTAATTCGTATACAGATCCTGGGCGGCCTGTGATTCCCCGTGCTACATGATCTTTTTTTTTTTTAACCCAGTCATGAATGCGAAAAATATATGCGGGTTATAGTATTTGGCGGACAAATTTCACTCGTTTGGTCCGTCGATAGACTGTAAACTTTAATCGCGCTATTAATTTATGCACACATTAATTTCTTCATTCACGAGTTGGCTCATGGGAGCCATTGATTGAAATCTATCAAGCGTGAAAGTTATTTTATTTCCTTTGATTGAGGCTCCGACATCATGTTAAGATAGCTCTGCTATGGACTGAAAGTTAAAAATATAATTCACAAAATCACCATTGAAACAGAATCGTGTATGGGGGCATGCTTCTCTATATCCAGCCTCGATCCCAGGCTCTCTCTCTCTCCCTTTCCCTCTCCCTCTCTCTTTTCCTCCATTGTCGTCGAAAGAGAGACATGGTTGCGGCTAGGGAGGGTGGGCAACAGAGTGCTATAATTGTTACTGTGACAAATCTACCAGAACAGGGTGAGAAGGTGCGAGCGTTGACTCTGAAATGGCTGGAAATGCATCTAAAATTAACAAGCGTGGTGTACATTACAAACTGATTAAGCGTTTAAAAAGCGATGTTTTTAATACTAGAATCATGATGCCCGCTTGGTCAACAACTCCACTCGTCTGTTTATCTTTCCATGACGAGCTTCATGCGGGTTTGAAATTCTCAGCAGGGTATGGGTTCTAATTTCCGGTGTCGCCATCGTGTTAGTGTTAATCAGATTACAGATCTGTCATGACTGTCCACTTTGCGGTGTATCGAGTTGTTTAGCAGATGACAGTCAATTTAGAGAAGAAACCAGATCACCAGCCCATTTATGGCTGGTGATCCAGTTAAAATAGTTAATATTATGATTCTCTTCATCGCGCGGTATCAAAGTACCGTGGCGCGCGCGAACGAGAACATGGCGGTAAATATATGTCTTCATCAACTTCTCAGAGTCCTTATCGGACCGTTGCTCGATCCGAGCAAAACTCAGTACGCTGTATCGAACGAATAGTTTTACAAACCGAGATGGTTCATCTGATGAGTGATCCCTCTCCGTTTGTTTAAATACATCCACAATCTCGTCGATGGGAAATTATGGCGGGATCGTCGTTGGAAATGGCGGGATCATTGATCCATCATGGTTTGGCTCTTCACCCGGCGCTGCATTATATATGGACAGTTGCCGAGAAGACGGGCATAAGCGGGGTAAGTTATAATAAGCCTATACTATAATTATACTTTTTTATGTAAGCTATATCATATTAACATCCGATATTCTAGCTTTCTCAATATTTGATCATTTGCCTGTAATAATTCGTATTTACTGCATGTAGAACGTCCTACATAGGATATTGTAAGTCAGATATGTAAATGTGATAAATATGTTTCGATATTGATGAATGATCTAGACTAAAAGACACCGGCTATATTTTTCATTGTTAGCCTGGTTACTGATATTCCGCCACCACTGATGAATACGACATAAAGCCACTTGTACTCAGTGTGTGACAAATGTTCCCAAATTATAGCATACATGTATGCATGGGAGCTTCTGCTGGCATTGCTTGAATCCAGCTTCTCCTGAGAGAAGTAGCAGCGTACAACATCTGAAGGCTGCAAACTTAGTCACTCCACTGATTTTAGCGAACACAGTGGAGTTTGAGAAAATATATAACTTACTAAATAAGTATTGTTGCGTACATTTACATGTAAATCCTGATAGCTTGTCTGAGCCATCAGGAGAAACACAAAATTGTAAACCTGAATGTAAGTATAATGTTTTTCAAGCTGTGAATCTGGGAAGTTTTCTCCCCGGTGTTTGTCAGTGTTTGTTGGACTCTAAAATGTAAATTATAATTTCACATAAACATTCACTTTTTATTAATTAATTAATTTGTAACGAGTAAAATGAATATTGAGATCACTGTTTGGTTCTGCCTGAAACAACAGAGGAGCTTAGCTTTTTCAAGCTGCGAGTCTGTGGGATTTTTTTCCCCTGGTGTTTCTTGGGCATTAAAATGTAAATAATTTGTAACGAGTAAAATGAATATTGAGATCACTGTTTGGCTTTGCCTGAAACAACAGAGGAGCTTAGCTTTTTCAAGCTGCGAGTCTGTGGGATTTTTTCCCCGGGTGTTTCTTGGGCATTAAAATGTAAATAATTTGTAAATGAGTAAAATGAATATTGAGATCACTGTTTGGCTCTGCCTGAAACAACAGAGGAGCTTAGCTTTTTCAAGCTGCGAGTCTGTGGGATTTTTTTCCCCGGGTGTTTCTTGGGCACTAAAATGTAAATAATTTCACATAAACAACTCATTTTATTAATTAATTTGTAACGAGTAAAATGAATATTGAGATCACTGTTTGGCTTTGCCTGAAACAACAGAGGAGCTTAGCTTTTTCAAGCTGCGAGTCTGTGGGAAATTTTTCCCCGGGTGTTTCTTGGGCACTAAATGCATGTAAATGGAACGGACATCATAATGCCGGTATATTGAATTGTTACGTTACATTTTGGATGACATTGGCCTGTGTGGAACAATCTCCTTTAAGTTGGGGTTATTAAACAATAACAATAATAATAACAATAATACAACTGAATGTGTCTGATACATGACTAATACATATCTTTTGACTTTCTAGTTAGTGATCCTGTTCATACCATTTAATTGGTGTTCCTGAGGCAACATGGACCTTGGCACTTTTGTTTAGGTTTACCTCTGTGAGAAGGACTCTTATAAGAGGCTTGGTTGTGCTTTTATGTTACTTTAATTAGTAACAAAATAAAATATTCTTACCCTATAAGTCAATCATAGATCATTTGTCTGTTTGTCTCTAAATGAAATTTTCACATATAGATTCTGACAGCGCCATTTGTTGAAGTGGCAAACATTACTAACTAAAATGTTTTTTGTTACTGAAAGGAGGTCTTCTTCGCAATTCTCTCGCATCATTAACAAGCTTGGGGACCATCCAGGCCTTCATTTAGTCTTCGGAGTATATCTAGCGCGCTGAGTGAAACGGCGATTTCAGCGATATTGGTTTGACTGGATATTATTCAATAAAAAAAATCAATAAAGACATTGTTTTCGACAAAACATCGATCCAGAGGAGCAAAATATTTCGTGCAAACGCCGTATAATTGTTTTTTTCACGCTCGATGTTTGCGTTTATTAATAAGATATTTTAAAAATGCATATACAAGGCCAGTAACAAGGCCAAGGTTGGTGTTAGTTAACTTGTAGTGAAATTTATAGTTTGCGGTACTAACCAAACATCGGTTGGATGCTAAAACCTCGACTGCTTTCCTGCTTTTATAGTGAAAGAAGCTATCGCGCATACCATCAATTAATTTATAGATTTGAGTACTGTTCATTTCCCTCGATAAACGTAACGTTCTGAACCCGCGGATTTTGACTAAATTTTGTAAAACAAATTTATGCCGCTGTATACATTATAAATCAGCAGTGTCTATATTGTGCTAGGTTTTAATATGTAGTTATCAGGTTAGATTTTGCCTCGCGAAATGTTTCATTTCAACATGAAGGAATGCTACGCTCTTGTTTTCGAAGTCTCGGAGCGCGTCTGATGTTTGCGGCCAAAAAGGTTGATTGCGCAGTCGAAATAGTTCCGTTGACAGATAGACATCAGCTAAGCTGGATTTTATAACACGTTTCTTGTGAAAAGGCGTCAAAGATATTTTGCCCTGCTGACAAGCAGCTTAGAGAAAAACTAGACCCCCTCCCGACTTTGCGCTATTCAATAGCGCAAAGTCGGGAGGGGGTCCGAATTTCAGATGCTCATGAAGCTCGTCATGAACTCGTTCAAAGTCTGTATGGTCATGCATGGTTCCAAACTTTGGAGAATCGGAAACACTGTATACTACATATTTTACTAATTCAAGACAAGAAAGCATTACTCTAGTAAAGACAAAAATTCAAATTAAAGTGTTTTTCATTACAACTTTTACAACTTGTATTATATTGTGTTGATCTCAAGTCCCCCCTCATCAGACCAAATATTTTTGGAAGCCTCCCCCTCCCTTCTTGTTGTATTTTGAAAAGATCTTTCCAGTTCCGAAGAAAAAAACGTGCGACGTAGCTATGTGTTTCCTGAGCATTACGCAAGCGGTTTCCGAGAAAATATTATTGCAGTGATTTTTCCATTTGTGTCGCCACAGGTAGCCCAAGCTCTATATATGAGTGATAAATTATAAATGACCTGACCTTTGTTTCAGCTGAGCGGTAATTTGAGCGTCACGTAACCGTTGCGTAACAGCGAAATTATAAGGGTTTGTATGGGAGAAATCGTTTTCCTTTTGAATTTAAAAAATATGAACGATTTTTGAATAAAAATCACTCACCTGAACTCCTTTGCTTGTCTGTCTGTGTCCTGTTTGGTTTTTAGGTCCATTGGAAGCAATTTTAGGGGGTTTTTTTCACTCTTTCTCCCTATATATATAGGGAAAGGATATATATAGGGAGAAAGAGTGAAAAAAAAAACCTAAAATCGCTTCCAATGGACCTAAAAACCAAACAGGACACAGACAGACAAGCAAAGGAGTTCAGGTGAGTGATTTTTATTCAAAAATCGTTCATATTTTTTAAATTCAAAAGGAAAACGATTTCTCCCATACAAACCCTTATAATTTCGCTGTTACGCAACGGTTACGTGACGCTCAAATTACCGCTCAGCTGAAACAAAGGTCAGGTCATTTATAATTTATCACTCATATATAGAGCTTGGGCTACCTGTGGTGTCGCAAAACCGTTTGGCATAGAAGGTATCAGCTTGATTAAATTTTAGGAGTCGTTATTTTATTTCATTATAGCACTGGCCCTGAAGAAGACTAGTTCTGCCAGTCGAAATATATTTAACAAATAGATTATATTTGGCCATGCGTCTGTACTCTAATTGTTTTAGTAAAAATCAAATTGTCAATTGTCTAGTATTAACTCCAAATCCTCCTCCAAAACTTCGGAGAAACGAGAAGAAACCGCAATTTTGTAGACGACCTCCAGCCACTGCACACTAATGGCTGATAGTGTACGAGTGGCTCAGCCAATCAGATTGTCTCATTTGCATTAGTATATTAGTAGATTTTTACTAATTGTTTTAGTAAAAATCATAACAATTGTCTAGTATTAACTCTAAATCTTCTTCCGAAACTTCGGAGAAACGAGAAGAAACCGCAATTTTGTAGACGACCTCCAGCCACTGCACACTAATGGCTGATAGTGTACGAGTGGCTCAGCCAATCAGATTGTCTCATTTGCATTAGTATACTAGTAGATTTTTACTAATAGAGTACAGATGACGTCAAAACGTGACAATAACAACTGAAGTGGCCCACGAGACGCAGTCGAGTGTGTCACTGTTGTTCTTGTCACGTTTTGACGTCTTCTGTACTCTATTAGAGTACAGACCCACGGCCAAATAGAATCTATTTGTTTTATATAATTTCGGAGACGATTCGCTTCAGATTTTCACTTGAATGTACGCTAGATAAACTGCTAAATAAACCGATAAAAATTATGTCAACAGTTTGGGCCACGGTGTTTTCATGCATCCAAACAACTTTGTGACAACTAAACGGCTTAAAATAAACTTAACAGCTCAACTCAGCGAATGTTTCGATAAACAGATATTTAGAAACTAACCTTTATTCCTTCCACAATCTGAATTATTTTAACTCGGTGTTGTTTTGCTGCAAGTCGCTTCACGACGAACGATAATCCCGCTCTAATTTCTCTAAAAGCTAAAAGTCCATTATATTTGCCTCCAAGTTCTTGAATTTCCTACGGAATATTTCCAATTTGATGAAAAGTTTTCTCTGTTTTGAGACGGCGATGCGAAGGATTTCTTGGAGCAGGGCGCCCGTGCGTGTTTTCCCGCCGGATTCGTGACGTCATTCGTCCGTCTGTACTCTAATAGAGGACGGTTCTAAACCAATCACAGCGCGCGTTTTTCACAGCAAATTGTATATAGACCAATACATCTGCCCATTTGCCGTAGTGCCAGCCTTGAATAACCGCACGCTCAAACCTTTTTGGTGTTTGCTTTTGTTGAGATATTTGAGGAACAAAGACCTAACATGGTAGATTTGTCACAGCAACAATTCTAACACTCTGCCGCCCCTCCCTCCCAACATATTTTTTACCACCACCCACTTTTGGGTAGTCACGTGACCAGACACAGCCAGGGTCTCTCTCCTCAACGACAAGAGAGGAAAAGAGAGATAGAGCCTGATATTGAAGTTGCTAGATAATCCTCTTGATATGACGTCAGATCACGCCATGTTCACTCAAGCGGATCTTTCAAAGTCGGCTTGTTTTTGTTTTTATGCGCATGCGCATTAAAAAACAATGATAGAGACCGTAAAATGTTAACACTTCGGGCGTTAGTCAAACTTCGGTGTTCCCCTGGGATTTCCCGAAGTGACACAGCATCACGAGTGTTATTTCGTATCGTCATCGTAATCAATCTTAGGCCGAACAACCAACATAACGGCCATGATGCAGTGGTCTTCCCAAAGAAGGGAAAATTTCAACCCTGCCACTCTGAGGTTTTCAGAAGAGAAGAGAAGATCAGACAATATAACAATAGAGTTGATGTTCTTGGGCGTAAATATGTTTTTGGCCCGACTCAGGCTCATTTTAGCCCGAGCCGCTTCTATTACTATTATAATAATTTCAGAGGGCATTTAGAAAAGGAATCAAAGACAGTAAGCGATATCTTGAACACTGCCGGCGTCGGGTCGACGTTTATTTCATTGTAAAACTTGGCAGAAAACCGTCCGCAAAATTCGTCGAAACAATCTGTGCTCTAAAGTTCTCTTGAAAGGAAAAATTACAGAATTCCATCAACAGCAAATAAATAGTCATCTAGAAGTGTTGGAACTTAATCATGCAATTACTGAACTGGCAATTTGGCATAAAATATTTTGCCTGAACTGAGCGGGTTTCGATCGAAGAAGACAAACTTACATTCAATTCGCCGCCGTGTATGGATTCTTCCTCGAGTTTCTGTAAGTCCTCTTCAACTAGCTGTACTGAGAAGGCTGAAAATTTGCTTCTTCGTTAGCTTTTCCAGCCAGTCTGATAATATAAAGTTCAAAAACAATGAGTGTTTACCATTTACCAAAAAAATCCGGAAATTTCGGTTGGAATGTAAATGGTAAGGTTATTTTGGTTTGCCCGACCGGAAAATTTCCGAAATAAACGGGAGGTAGTCCAAAATTCCCAACCAGAATTTCCGAACGGAAATTTGTGTACCATTTGCTCTTAGCTACCAGTTCCAGGCCCTGCGCCAGTTTTGATCCGTAAGCGTGGCCACTCAGCTCGCGTTTCTGAATGTCAACAACATGGCTTCTGGCGTGGCTGCATTTATACTGCATTATATATGAACTTCCATGTTCGACATGTAATTCAAAGAAAAGCCAAAATCTGCTTCTGTAGTGGAATCGGTTTCCCCCAAATCGATTTCCTGTAGGAATTGCACCTTAAGCTGCCAACTCTTGCGTAAGTAAGTTACTTCGACAGTATAATTATATTTTTGGTCATTCGAAAGTGGAATCTGAACTCATCAACTAAAGACGGCACCACAACCTCATGAAAACCGACAATCCTATTAAGATCTCTCTTCATGAAAGCTGCAGTTGTTGTGGATCTCTCTGTCGTACTCATAATCGAAAAGTAATTTCCCATCACTCGACCACCATTTTATAAGTTTTGTATTATTTGTGGGGTCCATACCACAAGCGACCACAAGCTATACTTCCTTTGGACTCCAGTCATTTTACACCTAATATGATTTTGTTTATTGTTACTTGTAATTTATGGTGAAAGTGAAATAAAGATTGATTGAAGATTGATTTACCTCTGCCACCATCTTGAATCTAGTTACCAGACTCTCTCTCTCTGTCAATTGGAATGAATTGCGCAAATGGTACACGCCAATCTCGAACGGAATTTCCCATTCGGGAGTTTTGCTTACCATTTGCACAAACCGTGAACCAACCGGTTTTTCCATGTAAATGGTAAACACTCAATATCTTTGCAGCTGCAGATGGCAGCACTTCGAGTCAACGGCGCTTTGAATTCCAAGAAAACGGCGCGAACAGTTGAATGGTTTCCAGTTCTGATTGGCTGCTACGTTATTTTCTTGTTTCTGATTGGCTCAGTTCAGCGGGCTAAAATATATTTTAGCCCGCTGAATTCTCCATTTTATCCCGCAAAATACGCCACAATGCCCGATGAAGTTATTATAATAGATAATTCGTGGAAACGTTTTTCTGTGAATGAACTGAATGCCAGCTGAAAAGTGGCCAGTGTGGGATTGCATGCCAGAGTCCGCGATCAATAGCGAATATCCAAGTCAACTTCTCTATACCTGCATTGACCAATTTTTGCTGTGACCTTTGGCTTGGAATTGTTTCGGGAAATCGTCGTATTTCATCTGTATATAAAGATGCACCTAAAACTTCGCCGTTAATTAACGGCGAAATATTTCATCTGTACATATTAAAGGATGCACCTAAAACTTTGCCTCCAGACCGGCTTACACGGAAATCGGTCAAATTTTCCAAATGACTCAAAATCGAGGGAAATATAATTTTATAGGGTGAAAATCTAAACACGTTTGCCTCCGGACTAATAGATTCGGCGCTCAGACTCTATTTTCAGTTCCTGGATCCGCGCCTGACATCACTTGTTTTCGCCGGGTTCTAATTCAGAACCCGGCGAAAACAAGTGTAATCACACAATTATTAAAAGACCTAACCTGAAATATTAAACTTGCCAAAACCTTACATCTGGACTGCAAAATTTTTGCCAACTATGATTCCTTTCATAATGTTTAACTAAGAGGCAAGAATTCAGATGTAAGGTTTTGGCAAGTTACCAGTTTCAGGTTAGGTCTCTTAATAATTGTGTGATTACAATAATATCAGAAATTTCTACGGCCCCCTCTTTCTAAAATTTGTGGATCCGCCCCTGTGTTGTGTTCTTGGGCAAGACATTTAGCCCACACAGTGTCTCCCTCCTCCCAGGAGTACAAATGGTTACCAGCAACAAAATGCAGGGGGGGGGGGGAATCTGCTATGGACTAATATCCCATCCAGGAGTAGCAATACTCCTAGTCGGCTTCATGCTACAGAAAACAGGATACGCAGCGTGGGTCAGTTTGGCCAGAGTGCAGCTTAACCTATTTGCACAGTATACAATACATTTGAATATTATTTTAACTCAGTGAGCATTCATTCTCCAATATAATTATTTAATAATTTTACAGCATCCATTTATTATCCAAAATGGCCATATGGCTGAATTGATTATTTATTTATTTTTTTCATTTTTTTTTGTTCAAATGGTAAACAGCTTCCTGTAACCAACCTCATTATTAGGATCTATTTGGAAAACCCATACCGTAAGGAAAATTGCATTTCCACCGGATTTTTACTGCAAATAGCAAGTAATGCCATTACCATAATGTGCCTCATTCATACCCCTGCAAATAGCATAACTTGTCTTTATTGGCACTAAACGCATAAAAAACAAGTACGCATTGCGGACCTATTTTTTTCTTTGTATTCATTTAGGGGCAGACTTACACCGACCGAACAATGTGTAAGCTATCGGAGAAAAATTATAGGCTGATGGTGTCTTTAATTTTTTAGTGATTTACTGAGGCTAAATATTTTCAAGTCGATGAGGATTTGACCAGCGAGTCGAGCTGCAATGCTGGCAGACGCTTTGATTCGTTCAACGATTTTCAAATGGCTTTCAGAACAACGTAAATTGTTTATTTGAGCGTTAATTTGAACTTTTAAAGTTACGAAAACTTAGTAATTTCTTAGTAGTTCGACATTTGAAAAGTTTGCACTTCATTCGATTGCAGAATTTAGCTATGGAGAATTTTGAGCAACGTTTCATTTCCTAGCTTTTGCATTTAATATCCATGAAACCAAACCTCATTTTCTATGTCTTAATTGTTTTTTATTTAACAAATAAAGAAGCCAAAGCCATGTATTATACTGTCATAAAACACGACGGGAATTTGAGAGCACGAGAGAAATCTAGAAAACACGAGCCGCAGGCGAGTGTTTTCTATATTTCTCAAGTGTTCTCAAATTCCTGGAGTGTTTTAGAACAGTATAATACATGGTTTTGGCTTCTTTATGTGCTTTAAAATATATAGATTTAACGCGCGCGAAACGATAAAACACGCTTTAACCAATTAGAGCACGCGCAGCTTTCAGTCTATATTTTAACCCTATTCTGCCTGGGGGGGGGGGGGCAGAAAGTGCCCGCGCTGACTTCAAATTTATCGTACTTAAAGAGCATTCAAGCAATCATAGCCAAACTTTATGACTTTTCCTAAAAATTATCTGGGAACATTTTGGTGTGCCAATTTTTTGATCACGTGACTTGATGTTTCCATGGCAACCAAGTTTTGACAGGCCGTTTTAGCCAAATTTAGTATTTTCAGTTTAAATGTCCGTTTTGATGAGATTTTCGCTTTTTACGAAGAGTTTCTTCCAAAATCTTTGCAATTTTTGCATCCTTACATTGTTTTCGATTTTTTTCAAATCAAATTTGGTGATTTTCTGACATTTCTGAACAATTGAAAAATCCAAGATGGCGGATCCAAGATGGCGGACAGGTTTAAAGTATGACGTTATTTCGGCGTGATATGATTCGTATTGATTCGTAATTGCCACTAAAATAAAAATGTTTGAATGCTTTATTCACCACATAAGTTTAATGTTTATAGCACAAATACTTTTCGAGATACAGATCGTTTTACCAAAATTTGTTGATTTTTTAGCTTAATTTTCAGTTTTCATAAAATTTTGCTTTTTACGATGAAATCCTTCCAAAATCTTTGCCCTTTTAGCATCTCTATATTTTTCTTGATTTTTTTTAAAGCAAATTTGGAGATTTTCTGACATTTCTGAACAATTTAGAAATCCAAGATTTAGGATCCAAGATGGCGGATTTTTTTAACGTATGACGTCATCATGGCGTGTATGACGTCATAATTGACACGTGACTGCCACTAAAATAAAGATTTTCGGATGCTTTACACACCATGTAAGTTTCATTTTCATAGCGTCAATACTTTTCGACATACATAGGGGGGGGGGGGGGGGGCACTATCTGCCCCAGGCTCAGGAACGAATAGGGTTAAAACCTAATATAACAAGCGGCTCGGGCTGAAATGAGCCTGAGTCGGGCCAAAAACATATTTACGCCCGCGAACATCAACTCTATTACTATTATAATAATTTCAGAGGGCATTTAGAAAAGGAATCAAAGACAGTAAGCGATATCTTGAACACTGCCGGCGTCGGGTCGACGTTTATTTCATATGATTGTAAAACTTGGCAGAAAACCGTACGCAAAATTCGTCGAAACAATCTGTGCTCTAAAGTTCTCTTGAAAGGAAAAATTACAGAATTCCATCAACAGCAAATAAGTAGTCATCTAGAAGTGTTGTATTGGAACTTAATCATGCAATTACTGAACTGGCAAATTATTTGGCATAAAATATTTTGTTGCCTGAACTGAGCGGGTTTCGATCGAAGAAGACAAACTTACATTCAATTCGCCGCCGTGTATGGATTCTTCCTCGAGTTTCTGTAAGTCCTCTTCAACTAGCTGTACTGAGAAGGCTGAAAATTTGCTTCTTCGTTAGCTTTTTCAGCCAGTCTGATAATATAAAGCTCAAAAACAATAGCTTTGCAGCTGCAGATGGCAGCACTTCGAGTCAACGGCGCTTTGAATTCCAAGAAAACGGCACGAACAGTTGAATGGTTTCCAGTTCTGATTGGCTGCTACGTTATTTTCTTGTTTCTGATTGGCTCAGTTCAGCGGGCTAAAATATATTTTAGCCCGCTGAATTCTCCATTTTAGCCCGCAAAATACGCCACAATGCCCGATGAAGTTATTATAATAAAGATTATAGCACGTCATTTCACCGCTCCCTCGAATGGGGCTTTTAGGTGCTCTCTGCGACATCTTGGGAGCGAAATCAGGGACGTGACTATGATCTTTATGTTATGTATAATAAACACGATAGACATTGTTTCATCCGATTTCTAAACACCAAAAAAAAATAGTTGAAATTGACGAAATTCGAGGTGTTTGGAAATTGGATGAAACATTGTTTCGAGTGTTTGATTTATCTTCTCAATCTAAACAAAAACAAAGGGATGAACGGTGAAATAAAATCGTAAAAACCTATGTTAATTAAGACCAGTCACCCAAACCTCCGTCATGGTTATGATTTCCTTTAATATAACTTGATGAATTATTAATGAGTAGGAGTACAAAGTATCAAGACATTGGAACATATGTTTTATTCTTTTAGTATTTGAATTTTTAAAACAATAAAACACAGGTAAATGATTTCATTACCGTGCACCCGTTTTAAACCTCGGAGGTTTTTTCACCATTTTGAGAAGATTATTTGCTATTTGAAGCTAAAACGTTCAGTAGCTCTTCACTCAACCCCCCCCCCCCCCCCACCCCCCCCCCCCCAACTATCCACCTGCTGCTTCAGTCGTTGGTATGGTAACCGCATGGTAACCGGTATGGTGACATGCAAGAATAAAGAATACATGCAAGTTTAACCAAATTTCAAATTTTCAGATGTATTTATTTTTTGCAGTGATAAATTTTCCATTTTTCTTATGGAACAGAATAGTTATACAAACATTGAGCGAACATTATGGAAAACAATTTTGTATTGGCTTATGCAGTTGGTTTTTTTGTCGTCGTCGTCGTGAGGAAATTGTGAAATCCAAGATGGCGGATCCACGATGGCGGATTTAATGACGATGACATTATTTTAACGTATATTATTTCATAACCAAACAGTGACTATTTCGTGGAAAGAAGTGATGGTATATTTCACTATTTCATTTATCTTGTAGAGCAAGCTCGGGTTATTTACTAAAGGCATAACAATTTCGATATTTCTTATAATAATGAAAAACCATGTGTTTCGTCACCCCACACACCCATCCCCATTGGGTATGACTTTGGATGTAGGTCTGAGGATTAAAATAATACGTTTTCTTTTTGCTTCCAGAGATGAAATCGGCATTATACGAAAGAAGAGTGCCATTCTGTCTGGTGTCGCTGGATTGGAGTACAGTTCAGCAGCAATGGCGACCCTGGTGTCAGTTGTCACTCTTGTTCTAACAGGACAGCAACTCACACCTGCTAATGTTTTCATGCTCCTATGTTTTAACAATTTGGCACAATGTGGCATTTGTAATGGCATAGCCTACGGTTTGATGAAGACGTACGAAGCTTTTGTTTCACTCGGCCGAATAGAAAGTTTTCTTATTTTGGAAAATTTGCCTGTGATCTCTCGTGATCAGCCAAAAAAATGCAAAAGTAACACGGAGATAAGCTCAGCAAAATTAAACAGTGGTCTGACAGACGATCACAAGAAAGTGAAAGAGGTTCAGAATGCTGATAAGGTAAAAGATCTGGACAAGCCGACGACTTTATGTGTGTCGGGTTTGACACATAAAAAAAACAAGGGGGAAGATGAATATATTCTGCAAGATATCGAATTCACCACAGCGTCAGGAACTTTAACAGTTATCACCGGACCAGTGGGCAGTGGGAAATCGACTCTTCTATCCGCGATTGCTGGCGAGGTCTCAGATGTAAGCGGAACTGTAACCTACCAAGGGACTCTTGTTTACGTGCCTCAGATAGCTTGGGTCTTCTCTGGAACTATAAGAGAAAATATTTTGTTTGGTCAACCATACGATGAACTCAAGTACACAAGAATAATCGAAGCATGCGCTCTAACGGAAGACATCCAGCAGTTTCCCGACCGTGACCAAACGATTGTTGGAGAAAACGGTGTTGTTCTAAGTGGTGGTCAGCGGGCTAGAGTTAGCTTAGCACGCGCAGTCTACGTCGATGCAGACCTTTACTTGTTGGACGATCCTCTGAGTTCTGTGGATTTTAAAGTTGGTCGACATATCTTTGAAAAATGCATCAAAGACTTACTGGGCGACAAAATCCGAGTGTTGGCCTCTCATCAAGAACAACACATGAAAGAAGCCGATGAAGTGATTGTGCTGGACAAAGGTCTCGTGTTGGGAAAAGGAAGTTTCTCTGAAGTGCAAGAACAAGGTGTTCTAAATACAGATATTGATTTGCTCCATAAGAAAGTTCTGAAGGACAGTCAATGCAATAACACCTTTGCTGGAGAAAATGAAGAGGAAAGTGAAGTTGCTGATAGCTGTGGTAGAATGTTGGCAGTTTCCAATGAAGGCAAAGGTCTAACCATATCGCGAGAAGATCGCTCAATCGGAGTGGTGTCATCTAAGCTATACTGGAACTACTTCAGGAGTGGGATGCATTGGTTGGTGATCTTTGCAGTAATTGGTTTGTGTCTCATCGCTCAAGGTATAAGCCAATCTGATTTGTCAATCTTTAGCTATAGTGTCAGGCTGCGCATAAGTTATTTGGGACCAACAAATTCAACCGCAACCGTGTTGGTTAATTGAAGTGTCCAAGATATTTATCTTATAATAATTATTATTTAACTATAATAATCTGCGATAAAAGACGACTTAAATGTATTTTAAGAACTATGAAATCGACAGTTTTATAGTTCTTAAAATGCATTTTAGTAGTCTTGTATCGCCGATTTTTATAGTTAAATATTTTAGGAAGTCGCTTCTTATTGGAATAATTGTTATAATAAGAAAACGGGATAACGCAAGCACGATTGGTCCTTTATCGAGAAACTTGGTGGCTTCTAAGGCCTGGTTTACAAGTACGACGCTAGTATCGTGAGGATATGTACATTTAAAGGCACTGCGCCTGAGTTTATCACCTGTAGGGCCCGATTGTTTAAAGGTCCAGGATTAGCGCGAATTTTGATTTCAGTTTTGTAACTTTTGTAATTTTTTTGTCTTATTTAATTTGACTCTGACTGATCTTCAACTTTATAAAACATTACCAGAGAAAAAATTAGTAAAGACATTAAAGTGCAACTAACCCCAAAAACCTTTTTTTCGCTTAAATAAATTTCCTTGTTACCCTGATAACGTCTGCGAAAAAATTATCGCAATCGATAAAATCCCCGCGTTTCTGCAGCCGTTTAAACTTGGAATTTTCTGTCCCACGACCGCGCAATATTGGGGTCCTGGGTCGGGATCTTGTGACGTAACGCCGGGCCGGAACGTTCTGATTAGCGACAAGAGACTTTTGTCAGGGCTTTACATTGTGTAGAAACTTCTTCGGATGATTTATTTTTCTTTGCGCCTTCGTAACTATCGCAGTTAAGTTTCAAATAACAAGTACATTTATTTAAACGAATAAAATTTTTTGGAGTTAGTTGCACTTTAAAAGCTTGATTACGTTTAATCCTGGATTAGCGTTAATCGGCTTTTAAACAATGGGGCTCTGGTGCTTGTAACCGGCCTGCCATAGTGCTTATTCTAGCGCTTATGCTTATGCGTGCTTTGTACGTGTAAACTACTTTTCTTTCTCCTTGTTTCACAGTAATGCTAGTTGCCCCTGACGTGTGGCTCTCGTTTATGGCAAAGAAACTCCCTGAAGATCAGAAGAACAAGACAAATCTAACTATCTATGTCTGTCTAGTCTGTGCGTCTTCCATATTTGTCTTCATTCGAGCATATGAATTCCTTATGGTTTCTCTAAGATGTTCTGAACAACTTCATGACAAAATGGTGATGGCTGTTCTACAAGCACCGGTTCTGTTCTTTGATGTACATCCC
The DNA here is from genome assembly GCA_029204205.1 of Desmophyllum pertusum. Taxonomy (NCBI): domain Eukaryota; kingdom Metazoa; phylum Cnidaria; class Anthozoa; order Scleractinia; family Caryophylliidae; genus Desmophyllum; species Desmophyllum pertusum. The sequence continues at coordinate 2,606,616 of MU826352.1, forward strand.
GTGGGAAGAATTCTGAATCGGTTCTCTAAAGACGTGGGCTGCATGGACGAGGTGTTGCCCCCAACGTTTCTGATGGCAATCCAGTCGGTCTTATTGGTGTTTGCAACAGTTCTTGTGCCAACTGTCACAAATCCTTGGCTTCTGTTTGTTGTTGTTCCGATGACTGTGTTAGTCGTGTACATTTCGATGTACTACTTGAAGACGTCCAGAGATCTAAAACGGTTAGAGTCTATATGCCGTAGTCCTGTCTTCTCCCACATTTCGGAGACCCTGAATGGACTGGACACGATTCGGACAAGAGGAAGACAAAGCGATTTTGTGGATCAGTTTTACAGGTATGTTAGAGAGTTTTCTACTTTTCAAATGAAGGGAGTCAAGAGGGTTGATAGAGTGTCAAGGAGTAAGAGTAAAAAATAGTCAAGTGATCCCATCATATCCTGAATTCTACAACATTGAACATACAACATTCGCACTGATTGGTTGTGTTGTAGCTTTGCATGAGGCTGTGTAACATGCATGGTTATGACGTATCGTTGCATTTTGTTGGCTTTACATTATTAAATATTAAGAGGCGTTGTCAGTAACTTTTAAGAATCCGGCGACAGAAGCGAAAATTCGAATTTTTTTTTTATTTGCCCCAAAAGACCCTTTTAGTAAACCATTTTCGAAAATAATATTCAAAAGTTCCAGCGAGTTTTTATTTTGGCTAAAAATAGGAAAGTTCGAAATTATGCAAATTAGGCACGTTTAGACCGGTTATTCGGTGCATTTTCAAAACGCTCGTACAAGACAACGCTAACTTGTCTTGGATCATGTTTACATAATGTGTTGTTCATCCCTTGGAGTAGCTTTCCAACTATATTTCATCTCCATCTAAACTTTCTTTCCTTTCTATCCACCCGCGTAAAAAATACAATATTTGCTATTCCGTTTGTACGCTAAATTTTGCCATATTTCAGAAGACCATAACATCGTGGGTATACGTATATCCAGAAAATAAAATAGTTATTTTAAACGGCCAAATCTTCTTGCTTTTCATGTAAAAATATTTACTTTGGCCCGTGAAAATCGAGCGCGCTAGATGAAAATATATGGCGTGCACTTTGACAGAGTTCGCCATTTTCTTTCTTGCACTTCTATTGCAAATCGCACATGCTATTTGGACAAAACTCAACGTTTTTTGTATCTACTCCTGTTTTAATTCATTTAAATATATACACTTTAACTAAAGCACCACCTATCTTTATTTAAAAGTCACCAAACGACTATTTTACGTGAAGTTTTTGAGTTTATTTTTCGCGAGTTCTAAATAAACAAATCGCTTACATGAACCATGGACGGTGAAAGATACTTTCTTCTGTCGACGTGTTTTGATCTGTTTTCGTAGCCTGAAAATGCTCTGTCACCTATATTCTACTTTTCCAATTTATCATACTGTCATAACTTTAGAGCAAATAAAGTATAAATGTTGCTGTAAACACCTGAACTTTATAAATAAAAGCCTAAATAAATATTGCACAGTTGCCGGCGCACGAAAATTCCTCGCTTGTATTGTGAACGGCGTGCCGTACGGTGTGTTGCTTTTATAGATTTGAATCACCGGCCACTGTCACTGGAATTAAAATAGCTTGATTTTGCAGTCCACCAGTTCAGATACATTTGCAAATCGAGCTTAGCTTTGATTTCTGTTTGTAAAGATGACAAAAGATTGTTGAAGCTATAAATACTGGCAGCCGGACTCATTCAATTAGAACTGATTAGAATAACTTTCAGCTGAACTTTAACCCGACTGAGAAACCTCTAGTCTAGATATAGATAAATGTACTTACTTGTGTGCAGTCTATGTGTTTGAAGTAGATTATATCAGAAGACATCAGAGTCAGGCAAAGCAATCCTGAGTGAGGGCCAGTTACAACCGTTTCCACGACGCAAGTAACACGCATATTGCGTGACAAATGAAATGCGATACACCAGCGCTGAAAAAAAGGCTAGGAAAATAACTATACCGCGCCGATACTTGCGCATGAAATGACAGTTTGCAGATTTGTTTGTTAAATGTAACAAATAGATATATTTCAGATTATACTCGATAGACTAAAACGAAAATTACGATAGTTTCATTTCTGATTTGTATGCTGGCCGTATTAAAGTTGTGGCAACTATGATCCACCCTGTGCGAAGTTTTGACAGCACGTGCGGTGAGCTTTCGAAAGTAAAATAGAACAAAGCTGAACAAGTAAAATAAAGCCTTCAGTTGTCGGTCAAACCAAACGTCCTAATTAAAAGTCAACAAACCACATTTCGCATCGCGTAATCTTCTTTTTCAGTAACCGACTTCACGCTTTATTACTCTGCTAGTAGATGCCTCTTCTCTTCATCGCGTGACATTCGCTCGCGCGCCGGATAAACTCGGCCACAGGACTATTCTGAAAGGGACCGCTAGCAATCTCTCTCCTATGCAGAGGCTTCTTTCGCCCTGTGAATCATTCTTTCGCGCTTCGATAAGAAAACATCAAGCGGAGGCTGGAGTAAAGAAAACGAAGCGCGTGGAAAAAGCTGACTTCAGAATAACTCTACTGGGGAAAGAACTTGTCCCTGTATCTTCTGCCAAGGACCTTGGGGTTATACTTGACCCGAACATTACTTTTGACGACCATATTTTGAAAACAGTTTCATCGTGTATGTCTAGTTTAGCCCAAATTAGTCGTGTAAAACATGTGTTTAAGCGTGATATGCTTGTAACAATAATTAATGCGTTAGTATTTAGTAAACTATTCTATATTGCTCATCCGTGTGGTCCAACAGCTCGGGGAAAAACATCTGCAAGTTGCAATTGGTCCAGAACTTTGCCGCGCGCATCATCACAGGAACGAGGAAATTCGACCACATCACGCCAGCATTGAAAGAACTGCGCTGGCTCCCAATTAAACAACATCTCTACCTCCGTGACGCTGTGTTAGCCTTTAAATGTATGACTGGATGCGCGCCTCGCTATCTTAGCGATCAGTTCATCACCCGCAACAAAATCACCAAACGTGCGACCCGGAACTGTCAGCTTTTAAACATTCCCCTTTTTAAATCTGCCTCTGGTCAAATAACTTTTTATTATAGAACAGTGAACATTTGGAATAACCTTACATCGAACTTAAAAACTCTTAAAACTATTTCATCTTTTAAATTTCACTTAAAATCAAAATTAATGGAGGAGTTTTTAACATAGATTAATTAGAAGTAATTTATTTTATCCGATTTTTATCATTGTAATTTTTATCATAGTAATTTTTATCGTAATTTTAAATTGTAATTTGTACTGTAATTTTATTGTCACTGAAAAGTATTGTATTGTATTGTATCTCACTCTCAAATCTCTCTAATGTAAGCTTATTGCACGATACATGACATACATTAGAAAGATTTGAGAGTGAGATAAGCTTAAAGTGCAACTAACCCCAAAACTTTTTATTCGTTTAAATAAATGTACTTGTTATTTGAAACTTAACTGCGAAATTTGTTTTGGATTTGGTTGAATCCACGATTTTCTGTGCCCCGGCAAAGTCACCAAAAACGCCTCCATTTTTGTTCACGACCGCGTTTTTGACTGGGAATGAATTTAGCGGCTTGTGACGTAAGCCCGGGAATCTTAGATCCTTCGCGTCCACTCATTTCCTTTAGGAAGATGCGATACATATTCGAAAAGTGTGTAGAAACTCCGGCATATCCTTCCAGGTGCGTTATTGGCCGTTGCAGCAACACCCCAGATTTAGAGAAAGGTATACTATACCATTTTATAGTGATCGTCGATAAATACGAAAAAGACGATGGATTTTGTAATCTCAAACGAGCGAAGTATAAAGTGGGACTGTGAGAGCCATTGATCAAGAACTCTGAAATTTGTCCGCGCACTTCTAGCAGGCCGACTTCCAAAGGCTATTTTAACCGGTGAAAGCCAACTAGCAATTTGACCAAATTTTACCGAGAACCTATCTCCATCGCTGCTAAAAGATAGCCAGAAAATTCAGTAGCTCGAGCGTCGATCCGTGATATCGCGCATCTGTAATGGCGTTAACATTTCTTCCTCGTGCGAAGCAATTTCGGGAACATTGATGAAAATCAAAAACGAATTTCTTTTGAAGGATAAAATAGTAAAAATGACAAAAGATTTGAACTCCAAAAGTTTTTCTGAGGCCGGGAAATAAGCGGTGCGATAAACCGTATACTCATCGTAACATTAATGCGGACCACCGTGGGAACACCACTTCCATTTCGCTTACCGAGGAAAAAAAAGTCATTTATTTGACGGTTTTTACTTCAAAATTAACTTAGTTCACTATGGTGGTTATTTGGAGTAGTAACGACAAACGTTTGAGGATGTCAAAACTGTAGTGATGTGGTTTGTTTCCTTTCAGCTTTGCTTCAATTTCCAGGCCCGAGCAGACCGCGCGCGGAGCAATAGACTACAAGCCGATTTTCAATCGATCGACTATCTCTTGGCTGCGTCTCAAGCAACTCTTAATACACTTCTCTATAAACTCTCGATATACAAACTTTAAGCATGGACCAATACTTAAATAGAACAGAGCCAAAACAAGCTTTATTGGATGGCATATAAATTGTAACCTCGCTAAACAGCAGTTATATGGTGTACGACAGCAGTAGCATTCGCTACGATTTTAAAAGCGAATCATGTTTGCAGTTTCCACATGAACACCTACAATAAAGGTAAGAGAATAACACTATTCTGTTCTGTTTAATTTTCACTGAGAATGCGAATAATACATTTCGTAGCGACATGACAGCAATCGCGTTTGTTTACATTTACGCAATACTTGGCAACTTGCGACTCACCAAGAATCCCTCACACGTTCCGTGCCGTCCAATCTTTTTTGAAGCATTCGTTCTAAATCTTCATTTTCTTTAACTTCTTTGTTGTACTTTTTTAGCCATTCTTCGTCCGCCAAGGGTTCATCAGCACACACATATATGCCATTTCATCGAGGCTTTCATTGCTTGTTGTGCGATCTACAACAGCCGACTCGATCTCATCTTCCACCTCCATGTCGTATTCCGGAATAAAACATGTCTCAGAATCTTCGGAATCATAGTTCGACTCCGAATTTCCGTCGCTGGAAGACATATTTCTTTGTGGGTAAAATTGCGATAGTTATGAAGACGTAAAGAAAAAGAAATCATCCGATTATAATTTTTTATTTTTTTTATTTAGTCATTCTCATTTTTAATTGTAAATAGAAATATTTTTAAGATTGTATATTGTCTTTGAAAAGCCCCCTTGGGGAAAGTCAATAAAGTATGTATGTATGTATGTATGTAAGAAGTTTCTACACAATGTAAATCCCTCACAAAAGCCTCTTGTCGCTATTCAGAACGTTCCCGCCGTTACGTCACAAGATCTCGACCCAGGATCCGAATAATGCGCGGTCGTGGGACAGAAAATTCCAAGTTTAAACGGCTGTAGAAACGCGGGGATTTTATCGATTGCGATAATTTTTTCGCAGACGTGATCAGGGTAGCAAGGAAATTTATTTAAGCGAAAAAAGCTTTAAGCTTTTTGGTGTTAGTTGCACTTTAAACGCGAAAGGCAAAAAAAAGAACCTTTTTTGCGGTTTGCCGTGTTCCAGAAAGCCGGTGATTAGTTTAGCTTTTGACGTGAAAATGTAAATTATTTTCCATTTAAAATAATGATCTGGGAAAAGTAAACCGAATGCAATCACGGCAAGCTGTTGTTTGCCGTAGAACGTGGCGTAAAACTTTGCGCGAAACACAATGTTTGTATTGGAAAAATTGAATTTTCTCGTTATTTATGAATTGTAAACTTTAGATGAACAGTGGTACAATTGTTAGCGGTAAGCGAGCGCAGGGGTGGCTCTCATATTAAATTGACGGGGCGTGCTTTATGGACTGGGCCACCTGCTAAGCAAAACACAAAGTTATAAGACGGAACATCGAACAGGTTGTAGTCGCCTGGCGTTACCCACTACCTTATTCATGTCCTAAAGGGTACCACGGTACCTGCGACAGTTAACAGTTGCAATTGATCAATTAAGTGGTCCCAAAACAAGCATGTCAATTAATAACCCGAAAAAGTATGAGTAGCACCCCTGTCAGTGTCGTATAAGGAGCCCCCCTCCCACTCCTAGAGGCACTTGTTGTTACTTGTTGACACGTATCACAGCCGGAAATCCCTACGCATAAAACACAAGTTTACGCAAAGTCCCTCAAAGTGCTTAGTTGGAGGGACTTTGGCTTATTTCAAGCACACTTTGTCAAGGTTTTGGTTGGTCAGGTCTAAAACAAATTCAAAAGATTATCATTGAGTCTGAAGTTAGCGAGTTTACGAACTTCTCTGACACAAACCTAAGTCAGACTGTAACATTTACTTCTGGATAATAAGTTTAGCTTTATGGTTGTTATATTCTTGATTCCGATTATGTTCTGCTTTACAGATCTAGAAATTAGAAAAAAGAGACATTTATGTCATACCTTGAAACGTGTTACTAGTTTGATTATTCATATTACTCATTCTTAGTAAAAACTAAACCCGTTAAAACATCGTTGAAAAATAGAAGTTTAAAAAAGTTAAGATTGTTCATATTTATAATAATGTATTATCTTACTTGAATAAATATGTGAAATTGTGTTCAAAATTCAAACTCCTCCAATTTCGTTTATTTTAGTCATTCCACGATCCGAAATGGATCGAACGCCATTCCATTCCTAAAATTACTTGGGGGTCAGTTCGGGGTCAGCGCGAAAAAAATTGGGGGTCATTTCGGGGTCGATTTGGGGGTCATTTCGGGGTTGGGGGTCATTTCGGGGTCGGAGTCATTTCGAGGGCTGTACAGATATCGACATGTTACCCGTGCCCGAGTACAAGGTCAAGACCTTGTACTCGGGCACGGGCACCGTGCCAGAATTCTGGCGTGGGTTCCTCGGAATTTTTATCATCCAATGATTTCCCAAATTGGCGGACAGTTTTTAGTCCTGTTACATAGTACCCTGGACAGAACAATTGAGGATTGATATATTTATCAATTATATAAAAACGAGATACACATATTTCTCAGTTTTGATTTTATTAAATAAAATATGAAATTCCACACATGTGAATTTTTTGGCGTGACAGGAAGTTGATTCGTTTTGTTCTTACAGCGCTTCTAAATATGGCGCGACCAATTACCTAAAACTGGAAATCACGTGATTTTTCGGAAAGCACATGTCACACAACGAACGAGTCTGTACAAATAATCGGTATTTTCTGTTTTATTATCTGACATTGAATAGTAAAATGTGGTAAATCTTACAAAACAAACATTTAAAGATTTCGTGGCCACCCGAAAACCTCAGCATCTCCTGATTGTTGCCATCTAAAGACTCTTTTTGCCATGCGGTTGTTCTTTCCATCGACTCGTAAGAAGGCGGCCAGTAGCTGGAGCACCATACCACCGAATGAAAGGCTTTGATTTTGAACTACAGCCGGCCAAGAGCATATGACAATGCTTGCTGTGGCTTCGTAGAAGTCTCGTGAACCTTATTCATCTGCTGGAGCCCTCATGCATTTTTCACGTTAATTAATTTAATAAAGCTCAGTTGGCTTGCCTTCCGATTCGTTTCTCTTGTTGGGTAGAAACGTCACCATTTGCACCTTAATACGCTGGTGAAATTATTCGTGAACCTCACTAGGATTGTAATGCTGCTGCTATATATCCCAGCTCTACCAAGACAATCCCACATAAAATAACCCAAAGAGGAATTATGTCTGGAAGTGACGGCCCACCAAGGTTCGGTTCATGTATATAAACATTTGCACGAGCGTGACGAATGTTTTGGTTTGAAGACTAACAAAGCCGCCCATGTTTACTACACGCTTTTTTGTGGGCTTATAAAAACACTGAGGTATTTAAAAAAAATTTCCATGTCTGGAATTTCCTTTTCGGTTTTGTTGCCGTTTGTCATGGCATTAAGGTTTAGCATTTAAAAATTATTATCATTTAACCAAATTAACGGCTCTTAAATAGTAAACAACTTGATGTAATATTTTTCTTCAAAAATGTTAAAATGCTGGCTATCTATGTTTTGAGGTGCCAGGCTCCAGAAATTTCAGTACATGAATATATTTTTGAGGTAGTTAGAGAGTTTTCAGAGTGTCGGCATTATTCTTCATTTGGCGTGTCGAACAAAAATGTATGAACAATATACGCGCCATCTGATTGGTCAAAGTGGAGCATGAGCATGCAAGGTTCCCTCGAGCCTATTCTTAGTGCTAACTGAAATAAAAAATATAGAAGAGCGGTCGACGGAAAAACCCAACAGCGAGATTGACGAAACGGCGTGGCTGGGTGGATGGTCAGGGATGGTGGATCGTGCGTCCGAGATCCCCATACGATATTAACACGTCATACACATTATTTTTATGCTGTTTCAAATGCCTTTCCGCGACAGCATTTTTTGTCCTCGGTGCGGGATTTCTGGCGTGTGCACTGAGTTACCAGCTATCTTTGAATTTTAAAATCAAATATGTTTATTTATCTAGCCACCTGTAAGAAATGTAAAGTTCAATACGTCGGTTCCACTACCAATATGAATTCAAAGTCCGATTTCGGAACCACAAGTCGGCTTCGCTTACTAGCTATATAGAAAGACCACTTGCGAACTAGCCGTGAATTTTAACAAAGAAGAACATCACATGTCTGACATTGAATTCATTGTTATTGAACAAATTTGTAATGTTAGTGATAACAATATGAAAAAGCGCTTGTTAACAAGAGAAGCTTTTTGGTGCTCACAACTTTGCACGCTGCAACCTTATGGCCTCAACAAACGGTCTGAGTTTAACTCGAAAAATAGAATTAGGTTTAATTAGTAGTTCTTTCACCATACAATTTACACGATATTGTTGTCATGAATATATTTTTATTTACCATTGTTTTTTGAATTTTTAGTTGTATATACATTTCTACTATTACGCAACGTGATTACATAACCTTCATTTTAATTTTACTCTTTTTTAATACTTCATTAGCTTTTATTACCCATTGTAAACTAATTTAATTACTTTTTTCTATATAAGCCTTATGCAATTTTTTATTTGTTTACCCAAGTATTTTATAAGCTGTATAATACACTGAAGAAGCCCGAACGGGCGAAACGTCTGTTATTAAACCAAGACATGTGAGATGTTCGTTTGTAACTCTTTCTTTTAAAGCATATATATATATCTAAAGTGAATTTGAAAGAACGTGCCCGCAGAACATTTCAGCATTTTTACAGCAAAATGCCAAACTGAAACGCGTTTTGGGCTTAAAACTGAAGTGGTTTTTGGGTTGTCTCTTTGGCCAAATTTGGCGTTTCCTTGGCTAAGAACCCGTATTTGTGAACGCCCGCAAGCTGTTTATATCGTTTCTGAGTGAAATTGTTTCAAATTATCCTTGGTTCAATCTTGTTCCGTTACTTTGGAAGTGTTTTCCGTTGCGATTTCTTTCATTCTCTCTTTTCTTTCTTCTTTCTCTCCCCTTCTTTTGTATTCTTTGTATGCGCATTCTATCAGCTGAAAACGTTTTGAACCAACCTTTTAAGGAAGCCAAGAAATGAATGTGGAAGAATGCAATGTTCGGTGTGTGTTAGCCCAATTTGGCACTGATTTGGCACCACAAGTTCAACAGGTTTTTCTTGCGTAACTTTAGCGGAATTCATTCGATTTCCAAAACGGATGTACGATTGCGAAGATCTATCCTTTGTTCATGGGTTGGATGTCAAAGCAATTTTGTGACGAGTCTACTTTGAGATAGTTTCTGAACGACAAAAAACCCAAAAGCGTCAAAATGGTCAAAATGGTGCAATTTTCTGCGGTCACGTTCTTTCAAATCCAGTTAGATATATAACATATTATATACATATATATATGTTATTTGCCGGCCGGGAGGTCCGTATTGAGAAAAACTGTGCCAGAGGTCTTGAGTACGGCACGAGGCCGTAGGCCGAGGGCCGTACTCAAGACCGAGGGCACAGTTTTTCTCAATACGGACCGACCAAGGCCGGCAAATAACGTATTTATTTTTTTCCTACTTGGTTTGGTAATGCTAGAAATCTTGAAATCTTGCCGTTTTGCAAAATCTGTTTTTCACGCGCGCGCGTATTCCTTTTATAGCTGATCGCAAGGTCGCTATAAAACTCAAACTAACGAAGAAATAAAACTTAATCCAAATAAAAAGAAACTCAGACGGTTAATTTTTACACCAGAATTACAGAAAGGCCGGTAGATGTGAAGAACAGACGATGGAGACTCAAACGGAATTTCACCGCTAAAAGCAGCTGAAATGAGAAGCTAAAGCCATTCAAAGTCCGGCGTAACCGGCAAAATTTTAGAAAAATCTTCCATACTCTTGCGTAGTATCATGAAAGCATTTTCCGAGCAAAACTGTTTCCTCAGTTTTCTACAATTTCATTTCCATGTTAATCTAATTCTTGCCATTCGATGGCCATTTACAATTTTCATTTTATGCGAAACCTTGACAAACTGTATTCATGCATTCACTGGTTTCAACGTACCGACACAACTGATTTATACGAGCCGAGAATTATTTTCTGGGTTACCGATAATCACTAAGTTCTTTCTTGAATGAAAGTTAATGAAGGGCTGTTTCGGTAAAAAAGAGAAACGAAAAGCAAATGACTAAAACTAAGTAATTGAGTCTAAACACGGACATTTGTAATTTAAAATCGCAAGTCTAGAGAGCGTGAAAGTGATTTCCAAAACAACAACAAACTCAAATTATGTTGGTATATCCGTTGGTATATTATCAACAGATATGAGTAAGGCATTCGACACAATGCATCCAACCCTGCTAATGGCAAAACTAAAAGCCTACGGCTTTTCAGACGAATCTCTAACGTTAATGCGCTCTTTCTTTTCGGATCGCAAAGGAAGAGTCAAACTAGGTGCTGCGGTAAGTGACTGGAAACAGGTCAATATGGGCTGTCCTCAGGGATCAAATCTGGGCCCCATACTATGGAACATTTACCAAAATGATCTCTTCTACATGAAGCGCAACTCAAATTTATCAATGTACGCTGACGATCATCAGCTGTACTACGCACATAAGAAAATCGAAGAACTGATGGACAGAATTAAGATTGAAGGGGAACAAATGTCAATGTGGTACAAAGAAAATCATTTGGTCGGCAACCTGAACAAATACCAAGCCATGATAATCGGAAAACATGAGCCATCTCCACTAACTGTGGAAATTAACGACCATACCGTCAACATCTCTGATGAGCTAAAGTTACTTGGCGTTACTATAGATAAAGAGTTACATTTCTCTCAACACATTTCAGCTATTTGCAAGAAAGCAAGTAGACTAATTGGCGTTTTAATGAGACTCAGGAAACTTATCCCAACTGAAGCTAAGCTACAGATCTACAAGACAGCGATACTACCACACCTGACATATTGTAGCCTAGTCTGGCATTTTTGTAAAGCAACGGACAAAAAGAAACTGGAACGTGTCAACGAAAGAGGGCTTCGAGCGGTTTTTTGTGACTGGAATTTGACATATGATAATTTACTAAAACGTGCTAACCTCACAACTCTGTTCAATAAGCGACTGCAAGATATCGCTATCTTTATGTACAAAGTCAAGCACAGGCTGCTACCAACGAACATACTAGAATTATTTAGCGGCACGCCATCTTGCTATAATTTAAGAAACTCGGACTTCCATATTTTTAGATTTAACACCGTCAGATATGGAAAACATTCCTTAAGATACTTTGGACCGCGTTTATGGTCCAAGCTCAGCCCCCGTGACATAGACAGCGCAACACTAACGGCCTTTGTTTCAAAATACGCAAGAGAGATCTTACCATGACCGAAGATGACGCCTGTAAGGGCAATTGCCCGAAGTGTTGTCAGTGATTGATATTAATTTAATGTAAATAGACTAAGATAGTTTTTATAGATTTTATAGATATAGTTATTATATATATGACTTGTAAAGTAATGTAATTTTTATAGTATTTTGTATTGTAATGTAATGTAATTTTTATAGTATTTTGTGATATTTAAGTTTAGGTGTCCCCGATTAGTGGGCCTTTTGGCACGCTAGAAGACTTCGACACATTAATAAAGTTGTTATTATTATTATGTCGGTTAAAATCAAATGAACACTCGCCTTTTTGAAGAAATGCAAGCTCTTTAATTCCACTGCGTAGTTCTCCATTCACTTGACAACGATAAGAGAGCAATATAATGTGAAAAATTCAGTAAAAGCTTCTTCGCATCGACCTTCGCACGTTGCTGAAATTAAAACTTCTTCGCTTGGGCAGCGCTGGCCTGGCGGCAAAGTCATTTGATATTTTGACCGTGGGCAAGATTGGAAAATCTTGCCCGCTCTCGGAACCAATCAGATTGCAGGATTCGAGAGTTCCGCCCGCTCGCGCTCTCAGAAAAAAAAATTTTTAATATATTTACCAGTTATAAGCAGCTGTAGTTTTCTCGTTGTAGACATCAAGATATTCATAATCAGTCGTATATTATGGTGATAGCAAGTGGAATGTGGCTTGGTGTACGCTTGGACCTTCTCGCTTCCCTGTTAATTACTGTAGTGGCTCTTGCAGCAGTTGTGGTGTCTCAAGATGCGGGTAGGTATATCCTAAAACAAGTACAACAGTTATTTTACTTTCCTGGTCTAACATCAGAAACAATGCTACACCAATATGAGTGTCTACCATTATTCACTACGCTTGTTGGCGGTCTCTGTAATTCTTTAAAATGTATTGCATACAATAATTAAATTACTGTACTTTCAAGTCAGACCTTGGAGCGGTTACTTTTGCTTGCTGTTCATGGATTAATAGAATACGAGTAGTTTCTATATTTATCTGTGCCGGATGGTGTACAGTATTACTACATGTATGCTTCCCATGAATGAGGCAGATGGATTGTAATCCATTCTTTAAAATAGATAAACTTCTGTCCGTTCGATAGCTGCTTTGAAATGGCCAATTCTTCAGTTAACTTTCACAAAAATGAATTACTTTTTTTGATAAATATTTTTAATTTTAGATATGCAAGAGAAAGAATACTTGAAAAACAAAATTATTTTCTCGTTTTATGAAACAGCTTTTGCCGGACTTGCTCTGGTTTACATCATTAATTCTGCGTACATGGCTCAATACTCTCTCAAAAAAGCCTCGTATGTCGAGAATTTCATGACGTCAGTTGAACGAGTTATGACGTACACCAAGCTGGACTCTGAGCCAGGATACAACGTGGAACGACTTCCCCCGGAACACTGGCCACGCGAAGGAGCTATCACATTCCAAGATGTATCACTCAAATACTATCCGGGGGGACCTCAAGTACTGAAGAAAATCAATCTTAACATCAACGGAGGAGCAAAGATCGGTGTTGCAGGTCGCACGGGTGCAGGGAAATCATCTTTTGTGGCAGCTCTCATGCGCATGCCAGACGCTGATGGAGAGATAATGGTCGATGATGTTCCAATAAAAGGGATCAACCTTCAAGATGCTCGACGATGCATATCTGTTCTTGGGCAAAGTCCTGTCCTTTTCAGTGGATCGCTGAGAAAAAATCTCGATCTTATGGAGCAGTTTCAAGATGCAGATTTGTGGCGAGCTTTAGAGGACGTGCAACTGACACCATTTGTAAAACGTCTTGAGGGACAGCTAGATCACGAGTTGTTGGAACATGGTGCAAATGTCAGTGTAGGGGAACGACAGTTAATTTGTTTGGCTCGTGTGCTGTTGCAACAGAACAAGATTATCATTTTGGATGAGCCCACTGCACACGTGGATCCGGACACAGAACAAACAATCTGGAACGTAGTGCGTGAGAAACTGAGAGACTCCACAGTCATTACTATAGCTCATCGTTTGAAAACCATTAAATACTGTGACATGATTTTGGTTTTGAAAAATGGCGAAGTTGATGAGTTTGACAGGTTTGATGCACTAGTGAATAGAGAAGGAAGTACCTTGGGTGAAATGGCTCGAGTTGCCAATATGTAAAAATAAATTTAGTATCAACAGCTAAACTACCAAAACAATATGAAAAAGCTGTTGTCTTAGTTTAGTGCATAGTCGGGAAGCTAGAGGCTTGAATATGTGCTGGAACATGCATGGTATGGTAGAATCAATTGTGCATGGGCTTGCTGCAAGAGAGCAAGTGTACATTTCTCAAATATGTATCGGCAACCTCAAGAGAGAAGTATATCATATATACAACTTAGTGGTGGGTTGAGTTTGGGTTTCTGTATTCTTACTGCGGCTGGGCTAGGTAGATAGGCCTAGCAAGGGACGCCATGTCCTATTGTCTGTTTACCCTCCATTGGCGAATTAAGTAAATAAATAACGTGGATATTGGGTAATTGGCAGAAGGCAAAAACTGTAGAAACCCTCGTGAAATGTTCACGAATGTTACACAAAAACGTACACGCTGTTCTCGGCTGTAGGTTGGTTGCATGGAACTATGTTGTTAACCCTATTCTTCCGTGAGCCTGGGGGGAGGATAGAGTTCCCCCCCCCCCCCCCCCCCCATGTATCTCAAAAAGTATTCACGCTATAAAAATGAAATTTATATGGTGTGTGATACAAAAATGTTTACAGTCGAACCTCCACTAACGGCCACCTCTCTACAACGGCCAGGATTTTTCGTCCCAACCGTACACCGATACATACTCTAATTAAAACCTCCCTCAAACGGCCACCTCTCTACAACGGCCAGTTATTTCGGCCCCAAGGTGGCCGTTGTAGAGAGGTTCAACTGTATTATAGTGACAGCCACGTGTCTAAAGACGTAACAAATTTTAAACGGTCATTAAGATTTTTAAGAGGGCATACTTTTTATCTCGTGTAACCATGGTTACACGAGATAATGTATTGGTGTTTCGGTCACTCTGTTAGCAACATTTTTGTTAGCCAATTAAGGAACATATCTGTCATCTAAATTGATCGTTTTGAATATAACAAATATTTGGATTACTGTGTTTTTGCTTTCTGATCTTTTAAGGCAATTAGTTCTAGTTCGATTATTCACGACTGTTAGGTTAGACCAAGTTATTTATTAGGTTAAGAATCTAGTAATAATTAGAAAGAAGTGAGAAAAACTTGCTGAGATCTCCTGCCAACCATACGTTAATGACGTTAATGAGAGAACTGTAATAAGCAATGGGGCAAAACAATAAACTCAAACTCAATAATTCAGTGGTCTGGTAGTAATTTTAATCAAGGAAATGTGAGGCAGGATAAATTATTTTGTATTTTATTTATTTGATTCAACGAGTGATTAGAAAACAAAAAGATGATCACAAATTATGTTAAATAAGGTGAAAAACAAGGTAATGATAATATAAATATTCAGAGTTACATGTGATGTGCATCTCACTTAGAGTTCCAGAACAGGCTAGTATACATGTTAAAAACTTAGATACACGATGCGACGAGATATTTAGGACTTGAGGAATTAAAAAAAAATACTACCGTCGTTTGGATGAGATATTTAGGACTTGCAAGTTCTGTACACTTTAAAGTCGGCGAACAACCGGCGTGTTACGGAGAACCCAACGATGCGACGAGATAATTAGGACTTGAAGTAATTGTAACATATTGTTCAAGATTGATTATTCATTCCTGTTTTAGCTCTGTAAGTGTAGAAGCACGTACTTTTCTGAAAAAGAGGTCTGTACACTTCTTTCAAATCATGCATTAGTTTTGTCATAAGGTGAAAATAAAATCTTGCTGTTAGCTGTATGACGTAATTTTCCCGCCAAAAACCGTTAAATCGAAAAACAAAAAACATACGTTTGTTTGGAATTGCAATGTCTGTTATGTTGCAAAGTTTGAACTCCCTCGGATTAAAAATACAAAAGTAGTTACCTGAGTGCAGTTTCAGAGCGTATGCTGACCCGGCGTAAGCCCACACATGTCCGCACTGCAAACCAGTTATTTCAATTAATTGATGCCCTCCCCCCCCCCCCCCCCCCACCCCCCTCAAGGGTGAGGTGGAGGGTAATCGACAGACGCTCTGGTAGTGAGGTGCGGGCCGGGCCACTCAAACTCTGACCATGACCCTGTTTAAGACACGCATATCTGATTTTCCTACATACAATAAATTAACTTACGTTCTGTAATCATGGTGTACATGCGAACAGGTTTTCTGGTTGTGTCCTCTTCTCTCCATCTTTCCCCTGTCATGAGCTGACTTAATACATCGGTAATTGAGTAATTTGCACAATATTGAGAAATGAAAGGCTATTGGTTGTTGAATTTTAATCTCTTTGAGTGTTTGCATAGTGACGTAGTAGGTCGCTGACTTAGAACTTGACCTCGGTTGTACAAAAAAAAAACTATTTTAATAGAGACTATATTATTTTAGCGAAATATATTTTACTTCGGTAGACAAGCGTTATACGGAGTGTATCAATTTATAGAACTATCCAAGATTCCGGCTCGGTGATGGAAGCAGTAGAACTTGTCAACAAATCGAAGGCTTCATTTGACAGTTTGCTTATCAGTTGCGTAATAATTCCCTTACCAGACGTAATAAGGAACGTCATATGGGATTTACGAATAAAATGATATGTCTTAGTCTATCCATAGCCGTTTTCTTTTGTTTTATAGTTAAGCGAGCGCGCGAAAGCGATATTTTCTTTTGAAAGTCGATTCCCCTGAAACTTAATAGGGATATTGACGGATGATGGAACTATATCATGATTGTGGTTTTTCTGGCAGATCGCGCTGTACGGTGATACGTTAAGCTTCTAACTAGAATTGCGGACATGCAATTTTTGTGTCCAAGCTTTCAACTTGAGAAGCGTTCTAAATTAAATGTTTGTATTACCTAGTGGTAGATAATAACCTCTTTTGTGATGTGACAGAAGCAGATTTTGCAATTTCAAGACTCGTTGAAAGTTATTGCCTTCCAAAGGAGTAAAATTTTGAAAATTAGAATTTGAAACGTTCTATCTTCTTTTTGAAAGGCTTTTTTGCAATTCCGCTTCTGTCGCATCACAATACAGTACACTAAGTTTACCTTCCTCGTGTATCAATTCCTGAAATTATATATCCGCGACGAAAGCTTGGACACAAAATTGCCGGTTTTGCCCCGTTCCGAAGACTGACCGAGTCAACAAAGTGTATGACAACAAAAGTTGTGAATCTAATTATGATAATTCGGGACATTGAATTGCACGTGCCGCAAAACTAAGAACAATAACTTTCTAATTATCAATACGCCGAAAACAAATTTTTTTGAATCGATTATAGTAACGTTATAAAAACACCTTCTCATGAATATTTCGCGTACGGTCGGCATCAGTCGCCACGGTTCGTGCATACTCTTTAAATAAATACATACATAATGAGAGCAAGGGTCCTGCGTCACCTTAAATCGAAACCCGCTCAGTTCAGGCAAAATATTTTATGCCAAATTGCCAGTTCAGTAATTGCATGATTAAGTTCCAACACTTCTAGATGACTATTTCTTTGCTGTTGATGGAGTTCTGTAATTTTTTCTTTCAAGAGAACTTTAGAGCACAGATTGTTTCGACGAATTTTGCGGACGGTTTTCTGCCAAGTTTTGCAATGAAATATTTAACGTCGACCCGACGCCGGCAGTGTTCAAGATATCGCTTAGGGACTGTGCAATAATTATCAGGAGGGGGGGTTGGAAAATGGGCTTCATGTAGCCAAATATTAGGTAATACCCCCCTCCTAAAGGAGTGAATTTAGTTATTGCCCCCCCTCTAATCAGTCAGAAATTACGTACGACCCCCCCCCCCCCCCCCCCCCCCTCACAGTATACACACACCTTTATACAAGTACGCTGCTACATTTTCTCTACACGCACTAGTGTGGATTAAAATCTTATAACAGAAAGAAGAGCTCCTACTGCATGTTTAATTGTTGGACATCCGCGTCTGGAACAAACATCACCTCCGTAGCAATGTTCAACAGAA
Organism: Desmophyllum pertusum; assembly: GCA_029204205.1. Lineage (NCBI taxonomy): Eukaryota > Metazoa > Cnidaria > Anthozoa > Scleractinia > Caryophylliidae > Desmophyllum > Desmophyllum pertusum. The sequence continues at coordinate 2,624,609 of MU826352.1, forward strand.
CCATAGCAGAAGGAAAAGGGCATGTGTGTTATTTTCAGGTCCGGTGAAGGCTTCCTCGGCCCCCACCTTATAAATAGATATGGATTCGCCAATGTAATATGCACTTTAAATAAAATGTTAAGCCCCCCCTCTTGAGTGACTTATTTTACCTAGAGCCCCCCCCTCTCCTTGCTTTGATTTTACTTTATGCCCCCCCCCCCTCTAGTTTTCCAACCCCCCCCCCCCCCCCCCCCCTCCTGGTAATTATTGCACAGTCCCTTACAGCCAGAGGTTTATTTCTCCGTCGCTCGAGATCGGCCGGAGGTACTTATTACCCGAATTTATGAGCTGAATTTGCCTTTCCGAAAATCCTAGCTGATCTATTTTTGTACCCAAAACGACATTTTTATCTCTCCGAAACAAAAGGCATTAATTTTCCCATATTAAGAAAGTTCGAGATGACATTTCCCTAACCGAATATTCTAGGCGATTATTGGCCTTCCGAACAGATATTACACCGAAACGATCCGTTGGGTGCCCCTGCCCTTGCGTTCGCGTTCGTTAAATCTCCCGCGGCTCTTATTTCGCTCGTCTGTACGACTGTTATCGAATCTTAAGAGAAAATAAAAGGTCTGAACAGACAAGGTTTGTCTTACTGTAGTTATTAGATGTTTGTGTGGTCATGTTTCAGATTTATATAATATATAATATGTGACGGAGAACGATTTCGACGCCAAAAATTGAAGGACCGTGCAATGCAACTGAACGCCGTTCGTTTTTAACGAAATCACAGGTACCCAAGCTCAATTTGTGTAAAACAGAGGTGGTTTAGTCTTTTTTTTTGGTCTCGCGCTTCGCGCTCGCTGTCGCGCTTTGCGCTTATTTATACTGTATACTACAGGCTATTTTAGTCTTTTTTTTGGTCTCGCGCTTCGCGCTTATTGATACTGTATACTACAGGCTAGACAATATGTTATCTGACCTCTGCTCAGATCAGCGCTGTGTAAGTGTTGTAATTTGAGCGTCATCTCCAAATAATTTGTCGATGTACTTCGATAAATAAACATGATGTAAATTCGTGAAAGAAGCATTTCTCAAACCGAGGAACGAAGGAATTGCAGAATTTATGCGTTTGTTGGCATCGGAACTCCTAAAAGGTCTATCTTTTAAATGTGTAAGACGTGACAAGTCAGAGAAATCTGGAGAAATCGGAAACAAAGCGCCATTTTGTTTTCCTGTGCGATCGGGCTACTACCCCCGACCCACCCTACCCTCAATAACTACCAAATATTGCGCTCGCAATGTTGTTTAGTGTTGTGATTTCCCAGGCATTATGCGCTGGTCAGAGGAATTACCAAGAAACGTTTACATCATTCATCTTATAAACACACATTTCTCATGAGAATTTTTGCGTGACAGGAAGTTAATAGCCCTTTGCATAATACGGTCACGTGACCATGTCAATCATAAAAATAGGTGGTAGTACAAAATGGTTGCCAGAAATGGAAAGAGCATGATGAAATTAGTAAGGTTGCCAATTTTGAGACTGCTGATGTGTAAGCGTGATATTTTATAGTGGTTTGAAAGTTCGAAGAATTTAAAGGATTTGTATGCTGGATGGCAAGCCTTGCCATCCAGCTATTAGTGTCACTAAGATTACCTTCCATATTTCTTTTCAATCCGTTATGGGTGCTTATTTTATTAACTACATATAGTTGTGTATAATCTTAACTTTTAATGTAAGCAGTTTTCAGTTATTTACTGTTGTAAGAAAAGCAATGTTTTGGACAGGCCGCACTTTTCTTCTCACACCGCCGATCTCCTTGAAGCCAGTTTCCAGTTTAATTTGAGAGAGTAAAGCAAACTCCTGTAAGTACACAGTCCGTTGTCTCTAAATGAACAGTCCATTACATTGCTGTGACAAGTTTAAGTAATGTATTTTAATGCTGCTAAAAACAACTATGTATAAGAAAAAAAACATTATTTAACAAAAACAAATTACTTACTTCTAATTTCAAAGTATAAAAACAAATTAATTTGACCATAAATAGCAACACTTTGTTACACGAGATGGCCGAAAGCGCCTTTTGATTAGATCTTGTAATGTGAGGACATTTTAAATTTTATATTTTAAATTAAATTTTATATTGATTCTATCTAGTTTAAGTAGGAGGGGGGGAAACGTTAGTCCGACCGATATTTTTAGTAATTTTATAATATATTTTCATGGAAGATACGACATAGAATAGGTTTTTAATATTTTATATTTAATGTATGTAATAATTTTTACCATTTTACTTATTTATAATTTCACGTTCACGTTTTAACGAGCTTCTTTAGCTCCTGTGTGACACGTGGTTAAATAAAATATTGTATTGTATTGTATTCTATAATTATGACGTCATACACGCCAAAATGACGTCGTACATTTAGAAAATCCGCCATCTTAGATTTCAAGATTTTCAGAAATGTCAGAAAATCCCCCAATTTGATTTGAAAAAAATCGAAAAATATAAGGATGTAAAAACTGTAAAGATTTTGGAAGGAACTATTCATAAAAAGCAAAAATCTCGTGAAAACCGCAAATTAAACTGGAAAAAAAAAAAACAGAAAAAAACCGGAAGTTGCATGAAAGCGATGTTTATAAAGTTTATATGAGCGTGTGTATGGCATTTCGTGCCGGAAAAAAATTCATTTTCTTCGAAAAATACCCACGAATCTTGACCCTTATAGGTTCCAAAGTATAAAATGAAGCTGCCTAAGGATTTTCAGATGAGGGGACTTGTCTAACGGATGTAGTGCTTTTGGATTACATTATAGATACCCTAAATACCAGAGTAAATCCTCTTCTCAAAATTGTGAAAGCGACGACTCGAGTCCGGGATAGTCCTTTATTAAGCCCCCCCCCCCCCCCTCTCAAATAAGTACCCCCTCTAATCCCCCTCTCTAACACCCCCCCCCCCTCCCCACCCCCCCACAACCCCCCCCCCCCCCCCCCCCCCCCCCCCTACAATTTGTATTTACAATATAACTGTCATAATATGCGGCATGGAATATGCCAGTGCATTATCCTTAAAACTGAATTATTGAATCTGAATGCGCTCGCCTGTGGCTCGTGCACTACGAGGTGATTTTATATACCTCAAACGTGTATCATTTTCTTATAGAACGTACAAAAATATCTTCTGTTTGATAAATAAAAATTACAAGCCTATCCTAAATATAATGATGGGCGTAACTAAACACACATCCGGCTTGTTTTCTAAGCAAATTAAATCAATCAGTTGTAAAGTCATTTTTATTGTATCTTAGGGCAAAAAATTACATACCGTAAAAGCTCTATTTAGCCCCCCCTCTCTATTAAGCCCCCCCCCCCCCCCTCCCTTTCGTCAGACTGATGTAATAATGTCTTTAAAGAAATATTTTCTGTTGTTTCAGTCATTTTGTATGGAAACATGGTCTTAAATTTCCAGAACTATCGTTGAGTTAGGGTATAAATGACATTGCATTTGTAAGACGGTGATACATAACCCATTTCTTGTTCTGTTTAGTTTGTGGTGTAATAAAAAAGCTTGAAAAATAAATGTGAATTTTCTCGAAAATTTATGATTTGAAATAAGCCCCCTTCTCTATTAAGCCCCCCTCTCTAATAAGCCCCCCCCCCCCCCACTTCTTGAGGTCTGAAATTAAATAAGCCCCCCCGGGGTGCGTAATAGAGCTTTTACGGTATTTGTTAACCTTATGCTATTTAGACAAGTGCTGCCCGCGTTAAATGGGAGACGCGGTAGCCTAATGGTTGGCCATGGGGTTGGATCCCGGATGGAGCGATCCGTGTTCTTGGGCAAGTCACTTTACACTCACACGTGCCTCTCTCTCCAACGGTGAATAACAACAATGAGCTTTATTTGCATGACCATATATAAATTCGTACAGTATTGCAAAAGCATATTAACGAAACAAAAAAATAAGAAATAACAATAATGTAATAAAGATAGAGGAAAAACAATTAAGTTACATCAGTCTAGATTGATAATAATTTGTTGCGTAAATCAAAGCTTCATCATATGAATATTAGCAAAATAATTAGAGGAATTCACTAATTCTTTGGTAGCTTCTATAGGAGATAATTGTTTGATATTCGGTGGGTGAAACTCGTCCCTTAGAATTGAGTATTTAAGACAGTAGAAAAGGAATTTCATCTTTAACTTGATTAGATACACAAATAGGACATTCGAAATTTCACTAAGGCTTTCCTTTCATTCAACTTGTAAGGTCTAAATAATATGCATATGAAGGCATCTATGAAGGCCTATATTCGTTCTTTTATTATCTTTAAAAAGATGTTATAAAATTCTAGTTTCTTAGAGTGCTGAAGAGTATGTTGCCAATGTAGGACATATTTTGGTTGCATTATACTTATATAGTTTTTGATATTAGCGTCAGTTAAGGAAATAATATCAAAATCAGGCAAATTATAAAACAACGATGCCGGTTGGGGGGGACCTACGATGGACTAGCAACACTAGTACTATACTCCTAGTCGCTTCATGCTTCAAGCATCCTTTACTGACGAAATGCGCATTTCGACACTTCCAAACAATACTAATTGCTCGTATTGTATCTGCATTGTCTCTAAAAGATGCAAATAGAGAACCTTCTAACTCCCTTTTGGGAGTTCGGCACTTTCACGCAAAGAAACCGACATCAGCGGTAGCCGTTTGATCGAAGCGTTGTGCCCGCAAAGCATCATGGGTACCCCACTTTTCCCGGGCGACACGTTTCAATGGGCGCGAGTCTGTAATGGGAAACCGCAGTTAAGCTCCGACCTGATAAGCCACTTAGGCTTGTAAAAATACTTTAACCCTTAAATTACTTACAAGCGTTTTGCTCTCTCATATTCTACCTTGTTTATACAGCTGAAACGAAATGACCGTTTACAATCACTAACGGTTAGGGTCACGGTTAGGGTCAAGATTCTGAAGAGGCAAATCGATACCGGCTGGGTGTATAGAATGTGGAGCCTTGCGAAATATTTTGGCGACACCCGCTCTGAATTGTGGCATTCGTACAGCATAGACTATGGGATTAAATAATGAGTTTGCACCAGCTAATGCTATCAGGGTATTCTTCATATGAAAGTATGACCACCCTGGGAGGTCTGAGCGTGAAAAACTAAGATGTTTAAATATAGTAATGTAAATAGCCCATGGTAGCATAGTCAGTATAGATACAAGTGTAACAACGAGCAAAGAAGCTGTCAGTTTTCTGTCTCTGTTGGTTGCGCCATGGTGTTGAGGATGAGGGCTGCATCGAACTTTGATAAAAATGGAAATATAGGAGACACAAATAACAAAAAGAGAAATTAAAAAATATGAAAGATACATGGACTTGATGAATAATTTGCTAAACTTCGACTTTTTTTGTACTTTTAAAACAGCTTGAGCGAATTGCGTGGATGTGGTCATTAACCAAATGACAGTGATTACTACTCCATAAACCCATTTCTTAATAACACGATGCCTTAATGGACAAAATGTTGCATGCAGTCGTTCTAACGAAATTACAGCGAGATTGATGATGGAGGTCATGGGAAACAAGTTTTTGAATGTATATTTCAGATATTTTAACCAAATATTCTTCGTCTTTAGAGAAGGACCAATATACAGAAGCCCCGAGACCACCCCGACTAAAAGGTCGACTATCGCCAGATGGATGATCAAGTATGTACTCCGGCGCTGTAGCTGGCGCTGCTTCACAAATACAATAATCGTGATGATATTAAGAATGATTATGGCCAGACATTCAGTGATCAGTACAACAGCCCATGGTATCCACTCTGACGCAGGAAGGTAACTCATCATGGCGTAGCTGCTGTTAGAAGTACTATTGCTGGTGTCGGTAGCCATTGAGCTTCAGTTGATATTTACAAAGCTTCAAATAACCTAAGTATCAGGAAAAATGGTTAATAATAACAAGCTAGGAAAAGAAAAGTAATTGTTAATTTTAATGTTTAAGGGCCTCCACATGACTAGAGAGATAGTTGTCGACAACTATTTAGTTGTCGATCATTAAAAGTGGTCGATAACAAAAAAGCCAGTGTGTGAGGCTAGTTATCGACGATAACTAACGCCCTGAGTTATCGATAACTAGCCTCACACACTGGCTTTTTTGTTATCGACAACTTTTTATGATCGACAACTAAATAGTTGTCGACAACAATCTCTCTAGTCTGTGGAGGCCCTAAGGTCTTCTAAGTAGAGTTCTACATTGACGCAGAATAAAAACTGTGCACTGAAATAAAAATACTTCAATTTTCAACATTCCTTTATTTTGTCATTCAATTTCAACTCTCTAAGAAAGAACAACTATCTGCAACGCACCAGATTGTTAAGAAATATGGATATACGAACAGCTGTTATCCTAACTGAGCCGTTTCTTTTGTGTCTATAAACTTACAGATTATAGAACTTTGATAAAAAAAATATTTGTCTTTATATTTTCGATGCATGTCATGTTTCGCAGTCCCCCTAATTATCCCATTCTTCATAAAAACAAATTTCAGACAGGCAAATAGGAGTGCATACAGCGAGAAAAATGACCAGGCTATGTAAAACGCGACAACCTATTTGCCTTCTATACTCATTATTGTAAGCTCACGCAAATCGCTTAAGTGACAAAATACAGCATAAGAACTAACATAAATTGCAGAAATTATACCACTTATCTATGTAGCTCAAGCGAAAAATAAACCACTCAAGCCTCTCTACGTTGTTCAAGCGACAAAGCACTAAAATAAAAATTAACAGAAGATTTACCACTCCTCTGCGTTGTTCAAGCGACAATTTAGCGGTAACGTAAAAATTCACAGAAAAGTACCACTCTTCGCATCTAACTGAACCTAATTTACATCTTACTTTGTTCAAGAGACACAGCGCCAACGTAAAATGTAACAAACCGGCGTATACGTTGCTGAAGTGCCAAGATGCCCAAAGCGACAAATAACGAATGGAACAGGGAAACTGACAAACAGAAGGGTGATGAAGAAAAAAGCAAAAAGAAAGACACTTAATCTTCTTGAGCGGATGGATGCACTCCTTGCGCCACTTGAGATTGCTGTGCCTGGTTGATTTATAATATTCTTATTGCTATCGTGAAGTGGTAATTTTTCTCTCTAGTCGTGTCGGTTTCTCAGTGTGCACTGAGGGCCGTCTTTATGAAACATTAGCTAGTCATTGTTTTTCTTTTACTTCTATTTTTAGGCTATTTGTAAACGCATTGAGGCTTCGCAACATGCGTTCTAAGAACCGCCGTTATTTATATTATTATTATTATTAATCCTGTTCGTGTGATTTATGAAATCTTCAGAAACATACCTTGAAAATATATGTTGCAGAATTTTCTTTCCAAATGACAATTGTTGGTAAGTCTGAGGACAAAGTGAAGCAATGTGGAGAAAAGCGAAAACAAGCCTTAATGTATAATTCGCATTGGCTCAAGTTTGGCGCGGGATAAACTATATTATGTATTCTTCAGGGCCCGGTTGTTCGAAAGCCGATTAACGCTAATCCAGGATTAAAAGTCAATAAATTATTGACTTTTAATCCAGGATTAGCGTTAATCGGCTTTCGAACAACCGGGCCCAGTAGTTTTACGGTCTTGAGATGTGCCTCTTAATGTGCATTATAGTACGATTTCAATTATTTGATGTTGCAGCTGGACCCAAACATTACTTGTGTACGATAAAAATAATCAGACTTTCTGGCACTATATGATCTTCATATAGTGCAAGTCTAAATGCATTTCTCTTCAGAATTAATAAAATATTCTGGAAGTTTGCTCTTGGATAACAGAGTATACTAAAACATGGTAAGCTAAATACTTTTCTTCTAGAAATGTCGGTAGCACGAATTAAATTTATCAGCTGCAGTTGGACCGAAAATTACTCATGTGTAGAATAAAAATGAATCAGACTGGCTGGCGCGATTTTTAGAAGCATCTCAATTACCTCGAAATGTCGGTAGTAAAAGAGTCATTTTTATTCACAAGCGTGGGCACCTGATGTAATTTACAGTTTTGTTTAGATCAAGTGTAGCTGTTATGCGTAATACGTGGCAACTCTGAATAGCAAACTCTATGTTTTGTTTGTTCATGCAGCCAATTGAAAGCGACTTCATCCTGTTTTAAATGCATTAACGTTAATATATTTGCTTAATGTCAAAAGTAAACTGAAATTAAAGCATAAGCTACTTAAGAATTGGTCCATGCTTAGCTTATGGGTCTCCTCGCAAAATTGTAGTCGCATTCAGGGGTGTTACGCAGTCTCGCTTTTTGAGTGGTTCTCTAAGTCTCGAGTGTGGATTTTTTGGCGACGCCATCTCGGCCTCGATTTTTTGCAAGGCTAAGGAAGTCTCGAAGTCCGGATAGCCTATCAACAGGCTCCCTCGGTGGGTAATAGGGCAAAAAGGAAAGGCCAGGGTGGACGACGAAGCCAGTAGACAAAATATCAGGGCACCCGCTGTGCACTAGATCCCAGTGCAACCTCCCGGATTGGTCAGATCACTAATTGTTGACAAGTTATCTGACATCCATATTTTGCCTACCGTCTATCTGTTTTACCCTTCTTAGCAAAGTACGTGATGCGGGGTGGAACCTTTCTACTTTCGCCTGCCACCCACCTTGTCAATAGTAAACTCAGTGACTGTTGAGTGGTCGTGCTAATAGAGAATAATCACACTATAAACAGAAAATAATATGATATTGTTCTAATGGAATAATAAATGTAAACATGATGTCAAAATAGTTTGATATCAAATAATAATTGAAGTTGTTGCCTGAGAACGTACAAGAAACAAATGTAGCTTTTCTACTCTGCTAAGAAATATAACCGAAAATTGTTGTCATCCACACAAACTGAGTAGGGCCATCCCCATAAAATGTTTTGTTTCCCATCGCTCTCTCTCTCCGTCTCTCGTGAAAGTGGGTCGGTCGGTTGGTAAAAAAAAAGCCGAGAAACGAAATATTTACTAATAAATACGTAAATAATTCCAAGTGAGCCTTGATTATATCTTCCCCGTGACCACCATTTTGAAAAGAGCCTATATCACTCTGAAAGGTGTTCGAAGACGTCATTACTGGGCTGATTTAGATGTCAGAACGATTTTAAGATATAAACAAAGCATTTTAAGCTTGGTAACACCCGAGAAAAGGTCGCAGGCAATGAATTATAATTTTTCTTTTTTTAAAAAAATTGGGTCGGTCGGGCGATAGGAAACAAAACATTTTATAATTTGAGCGTTCAAGAATAACCAATAATAGCAAAATAATAATAATAATAAATATAAATAAACAGGTTGGATATTGTACTAGGATTGCGTCTAAATATTCACCAAAAATGAAGCGAAGCTCTTTTCTCAAAAATATCCAACCGCACCAAATTGTTTTTTTATTTTCGGCATTTCAAAATATTACACTCGAATTAAGAATGACCAAAGTTATTTTGCTATACGTGATCTCCCTGGCGATTTTTTTCTCTAAAATACATCCTTTCATTTATATTTAGCTGACACAACGATTTTGCCAATTAAACTTCAAAGCTACAAGTCTCACTTATTTGCAAAAATCAGCTGCTCGTTAAGTCCAATGATTATTAAAATGCATTTTCCTACGACTTCCTTTCAAATGGTTTATAAATGTATATACCCGCATTCTAAGCCTGAATTATCCTTTTATTTTTTTATTTTCTAAATTATTCATGCCACGCTTCAATTCTATTATCCTTGTAATTTTCGTGGCCTTTTATAGATGTTTTCCTTTTTGTCGGTAGGTTTCTCGCTTTCAAAAACGAAAATGTTTATTTTTAACACAAAGACGATCAAAAATGACCAAATCTGAATTTGAAGGCCAATAGATCACTTCTTAATATTCCACGTATGCGATATAGCCTAATTCAAACATTAAATTTCCAATCGACCGACTCAGTATGGAAATGTTGAACTGACTTTGCATTTTTTTCAATTACGGTATGATGTCTTCTAAGAGCGATTATCATTACTTTAATTTAACATAAAAATGGTAACACTACCTTGTTTGAAACAAATAGGATATATACCTATCTACAGCAAAAATTATCAGATAAAAGTGTAGAAAGTCTTCAACCTACCTAGTCAATAGGAATCTCCTGCTGAGTGGTCGTGCTAATTGGAGAATTTTCACAATACAAAGATATAAATAATATTCACTAGTGTGGGCGCCCAATGTTTATAATAATAAGCAGCACGTACGAATTAAATTTGTCAGCTGCAGTTGGACCGAAAAATTACGTGTGGAAAAAAAATGAATCAGACTGGCTGGCGATTTTTAGGAGCATCTCAATTACCTCGAAATGTCGGTAGTTAATTTTGTTCACAAGCGTGGGTACCTAATGTAATTTACAGTTTTGTTTAGATCAAGTGTAGCTGTTATACGTAATCCATGGCAACTCTGGATAGAAGAATAGCAAACTCCATATGTTTTGTTTGTTTGTTTTATAACAGTCCTTGCAGCCAATTGAAAGCGACTTCATCCTGTTTTATAAATGCATTAACGTTAATATATTTGCTTAGTGTCAAAGGTAAACTGAAATTAAAGCATAAGTGGTCCATGCTTAGCTTAGGGGTCTCCTCGCAAAATTATAGTCGCATTCAGGGGTGTCACAGTCTCGCTTTTTGAGTGGTTCTCTAAGTCTCGAGTGTGGATTTTTTGGCGAAGCCATCTCGGCCTCGATTTTTTGCGAGGCTAAGGAAGTCTCGAAATCCGGAAGATTCAATTAGCCTATCAACAGGCTCCCTCGGTCGGACGACGAAGCCAGTAGACAAAATATCAGGGCACCCGCTGTGCACTAGATTCCAGTGTAACCTCCTGGATTGGTCAGATCACTAATTGTTGACAAATTATCTAACATCCCGATTTTGCCGGCTACGCGGATCGCATGCGATCGAAATTTGCCTATCGTACGTATATCCCACATGCTGTTTCTGTCTATGTGTTTTACCCTTCCTCGCGAAGTGCGTGATACGAAATGGTGATTTTTGAGCTCAATGTAGAACACGCGTGTATAATTTATGGAATGTTATTATAGCACGTTATCACGTGGCCTCGCCAGTAGTATAAATTATCTAGCATGTGCTTGGTATGGTAATGTGTTGTAGGAGTTGCGATTAAACGAGCTAGTTGCAGGATCGGTTTCGTTCCTTCCTTTCCAAATCCGCACTCACTATCACTTGCGTTTAGCGCTGTAAAATTTTATTGTATTTATTTGAAGAAAAAACATTTCTCTTTTGCTGGGTTATATTTGTTTATAACGGCCACGCTATATAGCTTGGGTTTCAGTCCTCCCAATTTAGCCATTTTTTTCCTTCCCGATATTGGTTAAATATGAAAGAAAATCAAAAATCCCTTAAACGGACCCGACCACACGAAAGATCACATTAAAATTTGTAAGTTTACCAAGATTGGTGAAGAAATTTGACAAATTTGCAGTCTTTGCTCCTGGTGAGTACCAAATGACGGTCCTATCATTTGAGTCTAACAAAAACGGTTCTTTGTTTTTATTTTTGTATTACGGCTGTGTCTAGATATGGTGCATAATTGTCTTTCTGTTTGACATAAAATCGCTAGGGTACGCTTTTATGAACCCTAAAAGAGTCCCTGCCAAAATCTTTCCACCCCCAAAATAAAAAATCCGCCAGAAAATTTATAACCTCCAAAAAGTCCCCAAATCGCTAATTTCAAACCCCAAAAGGGCATTCACACCTCCCTATGACTAATATACCTGAGTACCCCCCCCCCCCCCCCCCCCCCACACACTGTTGAATTTTAGAAACGTGACCCGAACGTAACTTTCGCTTTCATGTAACTTTTCTCAGCTACTTCCAGCCCCGTCTTTTTTATATCCATGTGGTTACAAAACACTAGAAGTATTTATGTCAGAAGCGAAAAACAAGAAAGATTTCAAAGATATCTTGCATATTGATGCATATTTTATAGACTACGTTTACACTAGAGGAAAAGTTTCCCGATTCATCAATGTTTCTGGATTCATCGCATTTGGGGTATTCGGATTCGTCGGCGTTTACACTAGAGGGTTATTTGTATAGGTAATCGCATGGGGCCGAGTAAAATTAAGGATTAATATCACGCGTGTTTTCAGAAGTTGCAGAAATTGCCCGAGTCGCGCAGCGACAAGGGCAATTTCTGCAACTTCTGAAAACACAAGTGATATTAATCCTTAATTTTACGAGGAAACATGCGATTACTTGTTTATGACATAGAGGGCAAAATTTATTTTATTAGAACAGAGAGTTTTTAACAGTATCACGGACTTTGTTTTTCCCGCGAACGGCAAAAATCCAACTTTTGCCGCCTGCCGTTTCTACTTGAAAGTGAGTAGTTTCGGGGTTGTCCTAAACATGTGAATTATTTTCGATTTTTCGAATGGATTCATGTAACGATTCGAGGAAAAGTAAAGGGAATGCGGTTTCTTATTAGGAAGCCATTTCAATGTTTGGTAAGCCAATCAACCGTGAAACGCACGAATGAGCTGAATGAAATTTTATTTTTGCACAACGACGCCAGGACACTGAAAACCAGGCCTGCTGACAAACTGATTCGTTTATATTGTAAATGAAAAACGTTTTCAGGCAAAGTTTTAAGCCTTTTTAAATGTTTTCAAAGCGTTCAAAAGTTACTCAGTGTCAGATTTCTTCAGATGCTCCACGCTGAGCTCCGATCCACTGACGCTTGAGCTTTTCTGGGCTGAGTTATCGCCAGCAATATTTAAAGTGACGCTGCAGCTTGTGAAGTTGTACACATGGCCAGGAGCACTTGAGGCTGAGAATGACGAGGACTTTGGAGGATACAGCTGACTCAAAACGCCTCTTGGGGGAGCTGGACGGCTGTTATCAATGATTCTTGAAATCATTTGCTGCTCTTGTTCGTCTCCGGAGTCATAGTCGTCGAGTCCTTGGGCAGATGTGTGGCCGGTGATATTCTTAATTTCGCACTTCGGGACGCCGGAACTTTTAAGCTTCTTCACCACGGTTTTCCTGGCGCTGTGGTTAGTAATCTTCTTCTCAGGACAGATGTCTTTTAAAGGTGAGTTGTCCTTCATCTTTTTCATGATAGTGTCTATAGTGTTTTTGCCCATCGGAGTTTTCTTGTACCAGACGCTTGAATTAACGGGCTTGTCGATCACTGAAAGGTAAAACGGGCCGCTTGTTTTCATTTCTGTTGGACGCTTCTCCAGATACAGCTTGAACAGCTTAATAGGGCATCTTTCCTCACTTTCTGTGGCAAACATCTTCGGGATAACTAATCGGGGTTTGACGCTCAGTCCTCCCTGCCTCGTCTTTGTGAGACCCTCGGCAAAAGTGAGAAACTCGTTTCCATCGTCGGCCCGTTGCAGGGTAAAATCTTCAACCGTCATCTCGTGGTGTTCTTGTCGCCCTCGTAGGCCAAAGTGCTGGGTCAGCAACCACCACATCGTATTGATGAGAGCTCTGGGAGTACCACTGCCCAGCTGACCGTCTTGCCAAAGGACCTCTTCTTCTTCTTTGGTCAAACTTTTGCATCGGTTCGGTCGCTTTCCTTTACCTTCTTTTCGTAGTTTTCGGGCTTTTCCTTCAAGGACCTTCCTGGAATTAATGAACTCTCTGTCTCGGATAATCGACTTTGGGTAGGACTTTGACTTTAAATATCTCTCCAGCGCTGCCTGCATCACTTTGAGCGAATCCGGCTCGTAGTCATCGCCATTGTCTCTTCGTACTTCTGCGTAAAACTGCGACAGTGTTTTGTCGAGAGCTTCGTACTCGTACTCTTCTAGATTTGTTTTCTGCTTTCTTTCATTCGCCCACTTCTTGAACACGTTTTTCCAGTACTCTGTGCTCTTTTTGGTATTTTCATTTTCGCTCATTTCTTTCAGTTCTTCAATAAATTGTTCATCAACTTCCAAAAACCGGGACGCCATTGTTTCAAAATAATTGCAAAACAAAATTTTTCTCGCGATTTCTTAATAGCGTCAGCCGTTGCTATGCAACCCTAAACCAATCATTTACAAGTAATTTTGCCCCGGGCAAACCAAAATTAATGAAAAATGCCCTCTGTCTAAGCCAATCAGCATTCAGTAATTTTGCCCTCTATGTTATAAGGATTCTTAACTGTTTACACACATCGATGAATCCGGGGAAATTCATATGATCTCAGGCGGATAAATATCTGGATTCATTCCGGATTCATTCGAATAACCGTTTACACTACAAAACATTCCGGATTTAAAAGTATTCGGATATAAAGTTTTCATTTTGAATTCCGGATTCAAAATCTCCGCACACGCGACCAAACCGGGACAGTTTTATCCCGGATTCGAACACCTGTGTGTAAACAGCAAAACGAATCCGGTGCCAAAACGATCAGGATTCGTCACGAATCAGGAAAAATCTCCTGTATAAACACTAGTGTAAACGTAGTCTTTTATAACAAATATATCTTATAACAAATATATCTATATCTTTCGGCTTTGCCATTTATTTTCGTGTACGTCGGAGGCTTTGAGAATAAACCCCAATAAAGTATGTTTTTTCAATTATTTACCATATACAACTGGACGCTTTCAAAAACAAAACACGATTACATTTTGGCGTTGTTTGGTTAAAAAACCATTAGTATAAATCATTAAGATAATTAACATTTTCTCTACCTTCATTTCGCATAAACATAAGCATTAGACTGAATAATATCCTGAACTTGTTTTCAAAGAGTTGTCTCTACATTCTTGTGAATACACTCAAATATTGCATGTTGGAATCAGGTACGTATATCTTTTATAACTTACTACCAGGCAAGTCAAGTCCGCAATATATACGAAAATCTGCTGTTATATAATATTATTTTCTTTATATTGACATAAGCTTTGGCGGAAGTATTTACCAAATGTATACCATACTAAGTTGTCGATTTTGAAAAGGAAAATCATAACCTGGCCATTTCTATATTATTTCAACTTGTCTGACTTTACTTTTCACAATTTGTGGTTTTCAAACTTTTTCCTTTGTTATACACAATAGGGACAAGAGAAACGGTTATAAAATAAAGTCATTTTGGTTTTTATACATCGGTCAGAGAAGCTCTTTTCGATTATTAATTCTCTCGTCTCTCCTTTGTGCCGTGGATGTAAAGTATTATTAGTCACTTTCTCCAGGAATGTATTCACGCCACTCCAGTATATACCGTACTTAAGCCTTTTCACTCGCAAGAGCGCACAAATCCGTAATTCGAAAAATATCCAAAATTACATTTTATAAAATAACACAAACAGCACCATAGGAAAGTGCTGTCCAATAGCTTTAATTTGAATGATCACACACTAGGGTTTCATCCACAGACTTACATGACTCATGATTGTCACGGATATAGCAAAAATCGGATCACAGCGACCCAAATTTTCCGAACTCAGTGAGTTCGTTAAACAGAGATTGCAAACGTATTCATAATGGTTTTGATCACCTCTAGCCAGTTTTTCGCTGAGTCTCGGCAGTACTGTAAAATTGCTGCGACAGGCGGGGTTTTTTACGCGTAAGACACTAGATATAGACGCGCGTGAAATAATCTAGTAGTAATGTATAAAATCTCCCCTGTGATCAGACTGGAAAGGGAGCTCTTGGCTGCTTTTTTTTATTTAAAATGTTTCCATTTTCCATATTTCCATATAAATAACACTTCGTCAGAGTGAGCTAAACCTACATTTAAAAAAATTGAGCTCAGGTGCAAGTTATCATTATAACTAATAGGGAGCGGACATAAACGGGTGAATTACTGAAAGTGAATTTTTAGTTCAAAAAATGCCCTAATGCCTTTAATTTTCGCGCGGGTTTTAATTTAGTTATTTTCGCGCATCATCAAAGGTTGCCGAAAATTAATCCACAGAAAGGAAATGTAAAGGTACTAGCTTGTCATAACTCTAACCCTTGCGACCACCCCAAACATCCTCTTTTTGGTCTGCGAACAAAATCTACGCAGATGGAAGGCCAAGGAGGAGTAGGAAGATTGGAAAGTGACAAGATAAGATATTAGCTTCATCAGCTACACTGTAAATTCGAGTTGAAATAAAGCCGGTATGTATAAAAGATGAACCGACAAAGACGAAACAAAAAATTTCTGAAAGCGACAAGCAGTCTCCAGATGTTATTAGGGAGTTTACACAACCACGACGACGAAAACAACGAGAACGTCCCTAAAACAAAACGTTTAGTGAGAGTACAATGGCTCTGCACGTGCGTTATACATATTGGTACATTTCGTCATTTGTAGCCGTCCTCTCCAAAACAACAACGTAAAATGACCAAATACTGCGTTTTGTGAATTTCTTCTTCTCGTGGTTCGTATTTCTTGGGAAACGAACTATTTTATGGTGGAATAAATAACTGTTTCTTTTCTGCTAGTTTGAAAGAAATAACTCAACGTTTCATTGAGCTATTGTCTCTTTTCCTGATGATTGACAAATGAGGCCTGTCTGCCTAAGGTAACCTCTGTTTCACTGAATTATTCTCTCGGCCTCTCTCCAGCAGCTTCAGCAAATTGACACCATTCGCGAAATTAGAATCGCTTTTGCATAGGAATCCCAATCTCGTACCCAGAGTCAACGCGCGTCTCCTCAGTCAGCGTAGTCGTCGCCAGGTTAGACTCTGATGGAATGGAATATTTTACTTTTTTTTTTTTTTTGATTGGCTGTTCGTGTAACAAGCAACAGTTGGAACACCAAATTTCTGGGGTTAAAAATTCCATTCCCCCGGAGTCTAACCTGGCGACGACTACAGCTGACTGAGGAGACCATTGACTCTGGGTACTTGATTGATAGGAATCCCGGCTAGAAGAACTGATTGAGCCCGCGATTTTTGCAAGAGGCGTTGCTAAGCAGCATGGCGTAACCTTATGTGGCTATTCTGACATGGCAAATTTCGTAGTAATCGTTGCTCGCCCTGATTATGACTGATTGGAAGAAAGAGTCGGAAAATCTTCGATTTGTTTGAGGAATATTTACTTAAAATCGAGCTTGTTATATGACTGCAAAGGGGTCCCTTGGTATGTTCACACTGGACTCGAGTGAATAAAATGGTTTAAATTAACAAATTAATTAATTTGACTTCAAAGTCGGGAGAACTCCGCATTCTCAAATTATGAATTTGAACTGGTGTTCGTACAACATAGAAAGCTTTAATAGCTGAATTCCATTCTAGTCGTTCTATATCCCTATTTCTCTAATAGCAGTTTGCTTGGCATGGATTAATTTGTGTTCAATTGAAATTTATATTAAATTCAGTCATAAAACACAGCTCGGGTACGTTTTTAAAACTGTTTTGCACTTTGAATGGTTATTCACAATAGCCCTTTTATTTTCATCTTTTCACAGATAACTATTCACATTTGCATAACAATACAGTTGGACTGAGCGAGGCAATTTCGGGCACAAGCTACAAACATCTTTATTTTCTTGAGTGTTGTTTTAAATGGAGAACAATTACAGTCTTTCGGCTCAGTTGAGTTTGCAGAAAAGATCGTAAAATCATCTCTGTTGCAATGAAGGATCTCTTTATAATATTAATAGTAAGTAATCGCTTTGCAATATTTTCTCAAACATCCTAAACTGACTTAGCCTGTTCCAGGCGTTCGATTCGCGCGTCTTTTCGCGTCGCTCCCACACTATCCGAACGCCTGGAACAGGCTAAAACTGACTAAAAGAGTTGTAATACAAGTTATTTTACATGTTGGCCCTGTCTGTATACTAAAATGGCCTTAAAGGGACACTGTCCTCGTTTTAGCATGATTTTGGGAAGCTCAGAAACATATCTAGATCATAGGAAGTTGAACAATAATGGTTTGATTCTGTAGAATAGTACTCAACAAATGACAGGAACCCATTAGGAAGTGAGGATGATGAACGACAGCGAGGATGGAAATGGATTGTAATATAGATTTTTGAAAAAACGTCAGGATGTCAGTTTTTCAAAGTTTCAAATTTGGCTCGGAAATCTTTGAAATTTTGCAAACATTTTGTTGCAGTATGTAATTTCTTGAAGAACTTGCTTTTATCATTTAGTTAGAGTTTATTAAGTTCTTATTTCATAGATTTAGGGACCATTTCATGCATTTATAACAGTTTTGAGCAAATACGCCGGGACAGTGTCCCTTTAAGGAGATCAAGAACTTGATGAAGTTGTTCATGTTCGACTGCATTGTTATGCAAATATGAAAAATTATCCATGAAAAGGGTTTTCTGTTGTTATCAATAAAAAGCTGACTTGTGAGTAAGGGCTCTGCAGCTGTAGGCCGTTATGAACTCGAGACAAAAATTCACTTCACGTCCGGTCTTTTCACTTCGTCAGCAAAAATAAGAAACTAGTCTCTTTAAAGACCCATTCAAAAATTGTCGTATTCACTAGACCAATTGTTTGGCACTGTTTTTTTAAATATATGCCATTACCCCTTCAGTTTGACATCTACTAGTTTATTTTATATGTAAATCTCATTTTTTTTTTGGTTTATCGACTGTTTTCAGCTGGTTAAGTGATAATCAACGCTGGTAAGCTTGGCGAAAATAAAACAAATAGTTTCTTCGAGATAGGAAGCATCCTTGAATATCTGAGGTATGTCAAATAGATATGAACTATAATCAATTGCTTTACTATTGAACTACATTCAACTAAGATAACTAACGTATCACGAAAACGTTTCTGCATGACGTAAGGAAGACTTTGTTCTCTCAAGTTAATTTGTTTCCATAGAGAATCATCCTCTCTTGTTTGTTTATAATACGCATATATGTATGTATCACTAAACAATCTCTCTCTCCGAACAATATTTTCTCAGAATACCTGTCGCCGGGGCAGAAGGAAGCAAAAGCAAGCTGCAAGAGACTGAAAGGTAGATCAATACATTATAACAAACAGATCTTGTAGATGATGATTTGGAATAAAAACAAATTGAGAATATTGGGAAGGAGGATTTATTGGCTTTTAATCGGCTTTTTGTGAAGTTGTTATCCACATAGGAAGCTTTACTACAAATAAGGGCGTTCACGCAACTATCAAGAATAAGAAAAACTGACAGTTTACATCGTAATTATTGTGTTTCGTATGTCGTTTTGGGGGGTTTCTTTTTTGTTTAATCGTTCTTAAACACCGTATGTAAAGCTACATTGTAGGCCAATTGGAATTTTTCGGATTATAAGGCCGAACATTGAAGCAGCAGAAAGTTAGTTGTATGGAGCAATACATATCGTACTCTCCGATATTGCAGTCTAGCTCCAACATTTCTTGATTTTTGCCACATTTTGTGAAAACGGTATATCGCTTTTAAATTACGAAAGGTTGATTTGAAACAGTGAGATGACTGGTGATGACTGTTGTCCACCGAACAAGTATTTTAAAGGATCTTTTGGCTCGGTTCCCCTGTATGAATAATTGTCCTTCATATAATAATAATATTAATAATATAATAATAATATTCTGCAGTTTAGCGTATCCTAAAACCGCCACATATGTTTGTTATAATGTTGAATGGACATGTAAGTGGAAAGTTTTGTAACTGAATACTGGTTAGGGTTAAAATAAAGTTGTCTAGGTTTTGTATTTCGTCCTGTTTATAGAAATAACATATTTTTTAATGTTCTAAAATAGTGTCCCCAATTAGTAGATTTCATTCTGCTATTTGTTTATTGACACTCACGTAAATTACTTATTGTATATTTTGAAAATATCGCTAACTTCATTGCATGTTCTATTTTCTCCTCAAATCCAGATCGTGTGGCTTGAAGAGCGCCTTGGTCAAGTTAATAATCACAACGAGAAAGCCACTGCAAAAACTCAAGCAAAGTCAGATGGGGTAACTTATAAACCTTTCCTAACAAATATTACATATTAGGTTATTCAACGTTATTACCGGAAAAACAAAACAATGAATCATGCACATTACGGCACATTCATGGACGGAATTCATTTGCCATTGTATGCTCACCGTCAGGATATTTTACTACTTGAACTAATAGTTCCACAATAAGTGAACTCAGTTTGTCAGTATATCGACCAGTTCAGTTCATCAGGCTACGCTCAGCGGGGAGATACTAAACCACCAAAGCTTTGTTTAAAATTTATTGTTATGAAGAGCAGAAATAAGATTAGAGGGATTGCAAAATATTACATGCATTTAAGTTTCCTTAGGATACGTTAAGTTTATAGACGAGCTTTTAGTTTAGCTTGAATTTCAGCCGCGCCTCCTCAAGTCTGGTCGATCTTGTTGTGAGTTGTTCTTTCTTAGAGAACAATGTTTTTTTTGTTTCCGAAACCTATGAAACAATATTTTACATGAAAGCCTGCCTAAATATTTAAGCACGTGCATCAATGTAAAACTTAAAAGGAAAAAAAATAATGCAAAACTGTACTCTCTTTTTCTTTGATATATTTAAAACTCTTTGAAAATTGTTGCAGAACTCAATGGAGTACCGATACCAGCAACAATACTTCTAACAGCAGCTACGAGAAGGTATTGGCTCGCCTTCCTTCATCAGAGTGCATCCCATGGCTTGTTGTTAGCATCACTGAATGTCTAGCCATAGTCATCCTTAATATCATCACCATTATCGTATTTGTGAAGCAGCGCCAGCTACAGCGCCGGAGTACATACTTGATCATCCATCTGGCGATAGTCGATCTCTTAGTCGGGGCTGTCTCGGGGCCTATTGACATCGAAAAGGCAATTGGGAAATATTGTGATTTATGGGAATCTAATATTTATAATCTAAAATCTTTATTAGGTTATTTGTTTACCAGCGGCTCTCTTTTTAATCTCGCTGTTATTTCATTAGAACGACTTCACGCAACACTTCGTCCATTCAAGCATCGTGTCATTAAAAAATGGGTTTATGGAGTAGTAATTGCTGTGCTGTGGTTAATAACTACAGTCACTTCTGTTAAAGTTGCGTTAAACGAAACAAGCCGAAATTCAGCTCTTGCGTTCTTTTTGAGAGATTCAATTTGTCTCTCTGTTATTTGTGTTTCGTATCTTCTAATTGTTATCAAAGTTCGATGCGGCCCTAATCTTCAACACCATGGTGCAACCAACAGAGAAAGAAAACTGACCGGCACCTTGCTTTTGGTTACGCTTGCATCTTGGTTTTTTTGGCTGCCACTTGTCATTTTCAACGGCATATTATATTTTGATAACAAAGTAATCAAAAACCTTTCTTTGAGGTCATACTTTCATATTTATATGACACTGTTAACATTAGCTGTTGCTAATTCCTTAGCAAACCCCATAGTCTATGCGATACGGATGCCGGAATTCAGAATAGGTGTAGTAAAAATATTCAAAAGGTGTCGGAACCATACAAACCCAGCCGATTTGCCACTGCGGAATCTGTAGCGCAGAGAATGGGCGCAACATGAAAGAATGTGTATGGCGGGTCATTTTGTATCATTTTCAAGAAGGTGAATACTGAACGGAAGCAACGTTGACACAGATTTAGTAAACGGCAAAAAATATTGTAATTCGTTTGACATCAGAGTGTTGTTTATGTCTAAAAGGGCTCTACTTTAGTTTTCGTCTGGAATAACAATGAAATATATGGTAAATAAAGAGTCTGATAACGAAAAAAACATTCCTTTGATATAATCAAGTGGTAAAAACGGCTGAGTATTAGAAACAGAGGAATCAGAGTTTTGTAAGTTGTGTAATGGTTTTCAACCCCCTTAGAGGGCCTGCAGCATAATCTGAATGTACAGGTGCAGCTTTAATTGACAAAGAAGACCAAAACCAAAATCAATCGAACTCGAGCAGATATCAACATTATAAACACAATCAAATTATATATTGCAACTTTTTTGTGACACAATTTTTTCTGTTGCAATTTATTTCAATGTTCCATTGGTATGTTCCTTTAGAGCGGTTTTCTGTGATTGTCATATTGTCACAATGCCAAAGCAATTACAATGGCAAATCACAACGAACGTAAACAACAAAACGAACCAATGAGAACTCGAAGCAAATACACATAACCGGCGCCAAGCGCGGGAAAACGCGTGAGACCAAGTCGCGTTTGTTTTGGTTTTGCATCTGATTGGTTGAGTAAGTGGCGCGAATTTTTTTAAATCAATCATGGACCGTATGCATGGAGTGGTTTTCAATTGAGTGTCGTAAAACCAATACCAAAACCAAAACCATGATTGGTATTGGTTTAGCATCTGATTGGTTGAGTAGGTGGCGCGAGTTTTTTAAACCAATCACAGAACGGAGTAAAGCAAAACCAATTTCGGATTACTTTCGATACTCAATTGAAAACCGCTCCATGAGTAATTGTAATTTTTCTACCTTACTAAGTTATTATTGAGGTTTTCTTCTACCTGAAGATTTTAATTTTCAAAAGATAATCGCGTATCCTATTCTCGAATTCAATTAAGATTCGTAATGGAAACTTTGTGATTATGATTGTTTTGCATTAATATGGAGTGACCAAATAGTTGTTTCCTATTCATTATCATGGTATGCTGAGGTTTTTTTGGAAATTAAATAGCTCCTTGTTGTGAGTGGAATTTATAACCAACATTTCCACATAACCTTGAAAAACCTCAGGATCATTTTGAAACTTTAATCATATTATAAAAGGAATTGCTACAAATTTATTATTGTTCATTCCTACGGATGTAATAATTCTGTTGAATATGATATTGTTTATAAGTAACACAGTAAATACAAATAAATTAAAAGTTGATCTAACTGTACGACCGTGTTGTTTTATGTTTAACACGTTATACCAGCGTTACACGCAACGCTCATCCCCCCTTCCCCCTCCCACTAAAGGCTGCTTAAATCCGAACCGCATTCCTTTCCTTTTGTTTTGACCGCGGAAACTTTGACACCTATGGTTTAACGCTTCAATTATTGAACTAGGGTGCCTGTTGTAATTATAATGAAGTGTTTTCGACATTATTTTTTCATATAGTAATACGTTTTTTCTTCAGTAAGACTTTTTTATTTTTGCGTCAAATTCAAAAGGCGGCATAATGGCGTGTGTTTGACGTTTCTGACGCACGGTAACGATAAGACACGACCTTTGATTGGTGTAGCTATTTATTGTCGGCACATTTTGGCGCGACTTGCTCCCGGTTGTGGGAGGAGAGCTGTGATTGGCTAAGCCGCGTAAAGGTATGCGGTTCGGATTTAAGCAGCCGTTAGTGGGAGAGGAGAGCGTTGCGTGATGAGCCAAGTAATGTGTGCGTGGAAGACTACAAATCTCCTGAGCCTTGGGAAGTTGAATTGACACTGCGGCAGTTAGTTGAGTAGTAAAAGCGCCGAGAAGGGACGCCACAAGACAAATGTGGATGTAAGCGACCAGGAAATCTCTTGCCATCGGTTCAGTGCGCTAGTTTTGCAGTACGTCTTGTCATACAGAAAATAAAATACTCGGCTCCCAGTGACTTTAGCGATGCAGTTTTCTTAACATTTATTCAATTCTCCCTTGTTGGATATGAGAAGATAAATAGCCAACGAGCGCTGGCTATAATCCTCTCATATCCAACAAGGGCGAATGGAATAATTGTTTTATTAAAAACTTCACTAACTTTAGGTTAAACTTCGGTATTAATTAAAACTTTATCAAACTTTATTGTATTTATTTGAAGAAAAAACATTTCTCTTTTGCTGGGTTATATTTGTTTATAACGGCCACGCTATATAGCTTATATAGCTTGGGTTTCAGTCCTCCCAATTTAGCCATTTGTTTCCTTCCCGATATTGGTTAAATATGAAAGAAAATCAAAAATCCCTTAAACGGACCCGACCACACGAAATATCACATTAAAACTTGAAAGTTTACCAAGATTGGTGAAGAAATTTGACAAATTTGCAGTCTTTGCTCCTGGTGAGTACCAAATGACGGTCCTATCATTTGAGTCTAACAAAAACGGTTCTTTGTTTTTATTTTTGTATTACGGCTGTGTCTAGATATGGTTCATAATTGTCTTTCTGTTTGACATAAAATCGAGAATGCTAGGGTACGCTTTTATGAACCCTAAAAGAGTCCCTGCCAAAATCTTTCCACCCCCAAAATAAAAAATCCGCCAGAAAATTTATAACCTCCAAAAAGTCCCCAAATCGCTAATTTCAACCCCAAAAAGGCATTCACACCTCCCTATGACTAATATACCTGAGTACCCCCCCCCCCCCCCCCCCACACTGTTGAATTTTAGGAACGTGACCCGAACGTAACTTTCGCTTTCATGTAACCTTTCTCAGCTACTTCCAGCCCCGTCTTTTTTATATCCATGTGGTTACAAAACACTAGAAGTATTTATGTCAGAAGCGAAAAACAAGAAAGATTTCAAAGATATCTTGCATATTGATGCATATTTTATAGACTACGTTTACACTAGAGGAAAAGTTTCCCGATTCATCAATGTTTCTGGATTCATCGCATTTGGGGTATTCGGATTCGTCGGCGTTTACACTAGAGGGTTATTTGGATTCTTAACTGTTTACACACATCGATGAATCCGGGGAAATTCATATGATCTCAGGCGGATAAATATCTGGATTCATTCCGGATTCATTCGAATAACCGTTTACACTACAAAACATTCCGGATTTAAAAGTATTCGGATATAAAGTTTTCATTTTGAATTCCGGATTCAAAATCGCACACGCGACCAAACCGGGATAGTTTTATCCCGGATTCGAACACCTGTATGTAAACAGCAAAACGAATCCGGTTCCAAAACGATCAGGATTCGTCACGAATCAGGAAAAATCTCCTGTATAAACACTAGTGTAAACGTAGTCTTTTATAACAAATATATCTTATAACAAATATATCTATATCTTTCGGCTTTGCCATTTATTTTCGTGTACGTCGGAGGCTTTGAGAATAAACCCCAATAAAGTATGTTTTTTCAATTATTTACCATATACAACTGGACGCTTTCAAAAACAAAACACGATTACATTTTGGCGTTGTTTGGTTAAAAAACCATTAGTATAAATCATTAAGATAATTAACATTAATTCAGTTCTTTATATTGACATAAGCTTTGGCGGAAGTATTTACCAAATGTATACCATACTAAGTTGTCGATTTTGAAAAGGAAAATCATAACCTGGCCATTTCTATATTATTTCAACTTGTCTGACTTTACTTTTCACAATTTGTGGTTTTCAAACTTTTTCCTTTGTTATACACAATAGGGACAAGAGAAACGGTTATAAAATAAAGTCATTTTGGTTTTTATACATCGGTCAGAGAAGCTCTTTTCGATTATTAATTCTCTCGTCTCTCCTTTGTGCCGTGGATGTAAAGTATTATTAGTCACTTTCTCCAGGAATGTATTCACGCCACTCCAGTATATACCGTACTTAAGCCTTTTCACTCGCAAGAGCGCACAAATCCGTAATTCGAAAAATATCCAAAATTACATTTTATAAAATAACACAAACAGCACCATAGGAAAGTGCTGTCCAATAGCTTTAATTTGAATGATCACACACTAGGGTTTCATCCACAGACTTACATGACTCATGATTGTCACGGATATAGCAAAAATCGGATCACAGCGACCCAAATTTTCCGAACTCAGTGAGTTCGTTAAACAGAGATTGCAACGTATTCATAATGGTTTTGATCACCTCTAGCCAGTTTTTCGCTGAGTCTCGGCAGTACTGTAAAATTGCTGCGACAGGCGGGGGTTTTTTACGCGTAAGACACTAGATATAGACGCGCGTGAAATAATCTAGTAGCAATGTATAAAATCTCCCCTGTGATCAGACTGGAAAGGGAGCTCTTGGCTGCTTTTTTCTATTTAAAATGTTTCCATTTTCCATATTTCCATATAAATAACACTTCGTCAGAGCGAGCTAAACCTACATTTAAAAAAATTGAGCTCAGGTGCAAGTTATCATTATAACTAATAGGTAGCGGACATAAACGGGTGAGTTACTGAAAGTGAATTTTTAGTTCAAAAAATGCCCTAATGCCTTTAATTTTCGCGCGGGTTTTAATTTAGTTATTTTCGTGCATCATCAAAGGTTGCCGAAAATTAATCCACAGAAAGGAAATGTAAAGGTACTAGCTTGTCATAACTCTAACCCTTGCGACCACCCCAAACATCCTCTTTTTGGTCTGCGAACAAAATCTACGCAGATGGAAGGCCAAGGAGAAGTAAGAAGATTGGAAAGTGACAAGATAAGATATTAGCTTCATCAGCTACACTGTAAATTCGAGTTGAAATAAAGCCGGTATGTATAAAAGATGAACCGACAAAGACGAAACAAAAAATTTCTGAAAGCGACAAGCAGTCTCCAGATGTTATTAGGGAGTTTACACAACCACGACGACGAAAACAACGAGAACGTCCCTAAAACAAAACGTTTAGTGAGAGTACAATGGCTCTGCACGTGCGTTATACATATTGGTACATTTCGTCATTTGTAGCCGTCCTCTCCAAAACAACAACGTAAAATGACCAAATACTGCGTTTTGTGAATTTCTTCTTCTCGTGGTTCGTATTTCTTGGGAAACGAACTATTTTATGGTGGAATAAATAACTGTTTCTATTCTTTTTCTGCTAGTTTGAAAGAAATAACTCAACATTTCATTGAGCTATTGTCTCTTTTCCTGATGATTGACAAATGAGGCCTGTCTGCCTAAGGTAACCTCTGTTTCACTGAATTATTCTCTCGGCCTCTCTCCAGCAGCTTCAGCAAATTGACACCATTCGCGAAATTAGAATCGCTTTTGCTTAGGCATCCCAATCTCGTACCCAGAGTCAACGCGGGTCTCCTCAGTCAGCCTAGTCGTCGCCAGGTTAGACTCTGATGGAATGGAATATTTTACTTTTTTTTTTTTTTGATTGGCTGTTCGTGTAACAAGCAACAGTTGGAACACCAAATTTCTGGGGTTAAAAATTCCATTCCCCCGGAGTCTAACCTGGCGACGACTACAGCTGACTGAGGAGACCATTGACTCTGGGTACTGGAGTGATAGGAATCCCGGCTCGAAGAACTGATTGGGCCCGCGATTTTTGCAAGAGGCGTTGCTTAGCAGCATGGCGTAACCTTATGTGACTATTCTGACATGACAAATTTCGTAGTAATCGTCATTGCTCGCTCTGATTTTGACTGATTGGAAGAAAGAGTCGGAAAATCTTCGATTTGTTTGAGGAATATTTACTTAAAATCGAGCTTGTTATATGACTGCAAAGGGGTCCCTTGGTATGTTTACACTGACTCGAGTGAATAAAATGGTTTAAATTAACAAATTAATTAATTTGACTTCAAATTCGGGAGAACTCCGCATTCTCAAATTATGAATTTAAACTGGTGTTCGTACAACATAGAAAGCTTTAATAGCTGAATTCCATTCTAGTCGTTCTATATCCCTATTTCTCTACTAGCAGTTTGCTTGGCATGGATTAATTTGTGTTCAATTGAAATTTATATTAAATTCAGTCATGAAACACAGCTCGGGTACGTTTTTAAAACTGTTTTGCACTTTGAATGGTTATTCACAATAGCCCTTTTATTTTCATCTTTTCACAGATAACTATTCACATTTGCATAACAATACAGTTGGACTGAGCGAGGCAATTTCGGGCACAAGCTACAAACATCTTTATTTTCTTGAGTGTTGTTTTAAATGGAGAACAATTACAGTCTTTCGGCTCAGTTGAGTTTGCAGAAAAGATCGTAAAATCATCTCTGTTGCAATGACGGATCTCTTTATAATATTAATAGTAAGTAATCGCTTTGCAATATTTTCTCAAACATCCTAAACTGACTTAGCCTGTTCCAGGCGGTCGATTTCGCGCGTCTTTTCGCGTCGCTCCCCCACTATCCGAACGCCTGGAACAGGCTAAAACTGACTAAAAGAGTTGTAATACAAGTTATTTTACATGTTGGCCCTGTCTGTATACTAAAATGGCCTTAAGGAGATCAAGAACTTAATGAAGTTGTTCATGTTCGACTGCATTGTTATGCCGCAAATATGAAAAGTTATCCATGAAAAGGGTTTTCTGTTGTTATCAATAAAAAGCTGACTTGTGAGTAAGGGCTCTGCAGCTGTAGGCCGTTATGAACTCGAGACAAAAATTCACTTCACGTCCGGTCTTTTCACTTCGTCAGCAAAAATAAGAAACTAGTCTCTTTAAAGACCCATTCAAAAATTGTCGTATTCACTAGACCAATTGTTTGGCACTGTTTTTTTAAATATATGCCATTACCCCTTCAGTTTGACATCTACTAGTTTATTTTATATGTAAATCTCATTTTTTTTTTTTGGTTTATCGACTGTTTTCAGCTGGTTAAGTTCTATTATATAATCAACGCTGGTAAGCTTGGCGGAAATAAAACAAATAGTTTCTTCGAGATAGGAAGCATCCTTGAATATCCGAGGTATGTCAAATAGATATGAACTATAATCAACTGCTTTACTATTGAACTACATTCAACTAAGATAACTAACGTATCACGAAAACGTTTCTGCATGACGCAAGGAAGACTTTGTTCTCTCAAGGTTCCCCTGTATGAATAATTGTCCTTCATATAATAATAATATTAATAATATAATAATAATATTCTGCAGTTTTAGCGTATCCTAAAACCGCCACATATGTTTGTTATAATGTTGAATGGACATGTAAGTGGAAAGTTTTTGTAACTGAATACTGGTTAGGGTTAAAATAAAGTTGTCTAGGTTTTGTATTTCGTCCTGTTTATAGAAATAACATATTTTTTAATGTTCTAAAATAGTGTCCCCAATTAGTAGATTTCATTCTGCTATTTGTTTATTGACACTCACGTAAATTACTTATTGTATATTTTGAAAATATCGCTAACTTCATTGCATGTTCTATTTTCTCCTCAAATCCAGATCGTGTGGCTTGAAGAGCGCCTTGGTCAAGTTAATAATCACAACGAGAAAGCCACTGCAAAAACTCAAGCAAAGTCAGATGGGGTAACTTATAAACCTTTCCTAACAAATATTACATATTAGGTTATTCAACGTTATTACCGGAAAAACAAAACAATGAATCATGCACATTACGGCCACATTCATGGACGGAATTCATTTGCCATTGTATGCTCACCGTCAGGATATTTTACTACTTGAACTAATAGTTCCACAATAAGTGAACTCAGTTTGTCAGTATATCGACCAGTTCAGTTCATCAGGCTACGCTCAGCGGGGAGATACTAAACCACCAAAGCTTTGTTTAAAATTTATTGTTATGAAGAGCAGAAATAAGATTAGAGGTATTGCGTAATATTACATGCATGCATCAACATTTAAGTTTCCTCAGGATACGTTAAAGTTTATAGACGAGCTTTTATTATATTTACAGCTGTTTCGAGAAAGGTTGTCGGAAAAAAGCGCACGCGACAATCCGAAAGGTAATCTGGGATATGATCAGCAAGATACGTTCCTGACACTGTAGCTGTCGAACCTACTTTTGTTACTTTCTTTTAGCACTCGCAAACATACGTCCATGGCGTCTCGTGACATTTTCTCAGATTTCCCTGAAATGCTGAAGTCTAGGAAACGTGAATTTAAAACAACCCACAATACCTTTCGGGATTGTCGCGTGCGCTTTTTCCGACAACCTTTCTCGAAACAGCTGTATGTATTTAGCTTGAATTTCAGCCGCGCCTCCTCAAGTCTGGTCGATCTTGTTGTGAGTTCTTCTTTCTTAGAGAACAATGTTTTTTTTTTGTTCCCGAAACCTATGAAACAATCTTCTACATGAAAGCCTGCCTAAATATTTAAGCACGTGCATCACGTAAAACTTAAAAGGAACAAAATTAAAGTAAACGGATACTCTATGTTTTCTTTGATATATTTAAAACTCTTTGACAATTATTGCAGAACTCAATGGCTACCGATACCAGCAACAGCACTTTTAACAGCAGCTACGAGAAGGTATTGGCTCGCTTTCCTTTATCAGAGTGCATCCCATGGTTTGTCGTACTGATCACTGAATGTCTGGCCATAGTCATCCTTAATATCATCACCATTATTGTATTTTGTGAAGCAGCGTCAGCTACAGCGCCGGAGTACATATACTTGATCATCCATCTGGCGATAGTCGACCTCTTAGTCGGGGCTGTCTCGGGGCCTATTGACATCGAAAAGTTAATTGGGAAATATTGTGATTTATGGGAATCTAACATTTATAATCTAAAATCTTTATTAGTTTATTTTGTTTCCAAGCGGCTCTCTTTTAATCTCGCTGTTATTTCATTAGAACGACTTCACGCAACACTTCGTCCATTCAAGCATCGTGTCATTAAAAAATGGGTTTATGGAGTAGTAATTGCTGTGCTGTGGTTAATAACTACAGTCACTTCTGTTAAAGTTGCGTTAAACGAAACAAGCCGAAATTCAGCTCTTGCGTTCTTTTTGAGAGATTCAATTTGTCTCTCTGTTATTTGTGTTTCGTATCTTCTAATTGTTATCAAAGTTCGATGCGGCCCTAATCTTCAACACCATGGTGCAACCAACAGAGAAAGAAAACTGACCGGCACCTTGCTTTTGGTTACGCTTGCATCTTGGTTTTTTTGGCTGCCACTTGTCATTTTCAACGGCATATTATATTTTGATAACAAAGTAATCAAAAACCTTTCTTTGAGGTCATACTTTCATATTTATATGACACTGTTAACATTAGCTGTTGCTAATTCCTTAGCAAACCCCATAGTCTATGCGATACGGATGCCGGAATTCAGAACAGGTGTAGTAAAAATATTCAGAAGGGGTCGGAACCATACAAACCCAGCCGATTTGCCACTGCGGAATCTGTAGCGCAGAGAATGGGCGCAACATGAAAGAATGTCTATGGCGGGTCATTTTGTATCATTTTCAAGAAGGTGAATACTGAACGGAAGCAACGTTAACACAGATTTAGTAAACGGCTAAAAAATATTGTAATTCGTTTGACATCAGAGTGTTGTTTATGTCTAAAAGGTGTTAAAGGCTCTACTTTAGTTTTCGTCTGGAATAACAATGAAAGATATGGTAAATAAAGAGTCTGATAACGAGAAAAAAACATTCCTTTGATATAATCAAGTGGTAAAAACGGCTGAGTATTAGAAACAGAGAAATCAGAGTTTTGTAAGTTGTGTGCATAATCTGAATGTACAGGTGCAGCTTTAATTGACAAAGAAGACTAAAGACAAAATAAATCGAACTCGAGCAGATATCAACATTATAAACACAATCAAATTATATATTGCAACTTTGTTCTGTGACACAAAATTTATGACAGAACAAAAGTGACGTTTTTTTCAATGTTCCATTGGTACATGTATGTTCCTTTAGAGCGGTTTTCTGTTGAGTGTCATAAAACAATGCCAAAGCAATTACAATGGCAAATCACAACGAACGTAAACAACAAAACGAACCAATGAGAACTCGAAGAAAATACACATAACCGGCGCCAAGCGCGGAAAACGCATGAGACCAAGTCGCGTTTGTTTTGGTTTTGCATCTGATTGGTTGAGTAAGTGGCGCGAATTTTTTTAAATCAATCATTGACCGTATGCATAGTGAAGCAACACCAAGGAGGAGCATATTACCCCGGAGCCTCCATCTCCCTTATTGGGCCTATGCCTCGGCGAAGTTACACCTTGAGCTATTTTTAGAATTATTTTTGCCGCGAAAACATGATGTCATGAGCCACGCACCCACGTTTAACCAATGAGATTGTTCTTGCTACAATACAAAACAACACAATACAATACAAAACAATACAATACAATAATGACTTTTGCTGTTCTGCTTTGTTTCTAAAAATAGCCGAAGTTGTAACTACGCTGTTGTCCTTAATCATGTCCGGGGTGATATGCTCCTGACCAAAGTAATTCCGAATTACTTTCGACACTCAGTTGAAAACCACTCCATGAGTAATTGTTATTTTCATTACATTTTTCTGGGCTTTTATTGAGGTTTTCTTCTACCTGAAGATTTTAATTTTTAAAATATAATCGCGTATCCTATTCTGGAATTCAATTAAGATTCTTAATTGAAGCTTGGTAATTATGATTGTTTTGCACTTATATGGAATGACCAAATAGTTGTTTCCTATTCATTATGATATGCTGAGTTGTTTTAGGAAATTAAACAGCTCCTTGTTGTGAATAGAATTTATAACATTTCCATATCACCTTGAAAAACCTCAGGATCATTTTGAAACTTTAATCATATTATAAAGGGAATTGCTAGAAATTTATTATTGTTCATTCCTACGGATGTAATAATTATGTTGAATATGATATTGTTTAACACATGTAAATACAATAAATTAAAAGTTGATCTAACTGTACGACCGTGTTGTTTTATGTTTAACACGTTATAACCAGCGTTACACGCAACGCTCATCCCCCATCCCCCCTCCCACTAAAGGCTGCTTAAATCCAAACCGCATTCCTTTCCTTTTGTTTTGACCGCGGAAACTTTGACACCTATGATTTAACGTTTCAATTATTGAACTAGGGTGCCTGTTGTAATTATAATGAAGTGTTTTCGACATTATTTTTTCATATAATACGTTTTTTCTTCAGTAAGATTTTTTTATTTTTGCGTCAAATTCAAAAGGCGGCATAATGGAGTGTGTTTGACATTTCTGACGCACGGTAACGATAAGACACTACCTTTGATTGGTGTAGCTATATATTGTCGGCACGTTTTGGCGCGACTTGCTCCCGGTTGTGGGAGGAGAGCTGTGATTGGCTAAACCGCGTAAAGGAATGTGGTTGATTTAAGCAGCCGTTAGTGGGAGAGGAGAGCGTTACGTGTCGAGCCAAGTAATGGTGCGTAGAAGACTACAAATCTCCTGAATCTTGGGAAGCTGAATTTACACTGCGGCAGTTAGTTGAGTAGTAAAAGCGAGAAGGGACGCCACAAGACAAATGTGGATGTAAGCGACCAGGAAGTCTCTTGCCATCGGTTAAGTGCGCTAGTTTTGCAGTACGTCTTGTCATACAGAAAATAAAATACTACCTCCCAGTGACTTTAGCGATGTCTGGTTTTCTTAAAGTGCCTATAACGCTTACCCAGTTATAATGGATTTCGAAAATTTATGTCTGTCTAAGACGTTTTGCGAAGAAACCCGAATAACTCGCGTCGAATTCACTCTGACTCCCTTCTTCTTTGTTGTGCGCTAGTAGGTCGACGTCACAGCTCTGACTAGTGCCAGTCCACTTAAGGCGCGGTTTGTACTTCGAAAACCGTAATTTCTATCGCGTTTTAAAAATCGAGAATACCTTCAAATCCCATTATTCTGCTTGTTATGGCTTATTTTCAATGTCTACTTTTGAGAAAAAAAGAAATTTGCTAAGCGTTATAGGCACGTTAGCATTTTTTCAATTCTCCCTTGTTGGATATGAGAAGATAAATAGCCAACGAGCGCTGGCTATAATCCTCTCATATCCAACAAGGGCGAATGGAATAATTGTTCACTAACTTTAGGTTAAACTTAAAACTTTACGATCAATCGACTGAGTGATTTTTCAGTTCAATCTAAATTAAGCATGATTTGTATGAAAACGGCGGCAAAAAGGCTGGCGCGGTGTTCAGTTCAGCAGCAAGTTGAATGAAAAGAGAGCAAGACAGAATTTTAATCTTCGCTCGGTGTCTTCTAAAGTTTCGTATATTCTGGAAAAATGTGCAAATGGTTTAGCTTAAAATGAGAAGATCGTAATTGTGGAGAATTTTTCAAGTTGAATGGACAGCTGGGGAGCAAATCGTGCACGGCTACAGAATTACTGTAATTGTGTTGAAGCCAGCGAAACTGAGCCAGTTAAAATCACGTTCACTGAAGTAAAGAGCAAAGGAAAGCGTCAATATCTACATGGATGGAGAGAAAAAGAGTGATGTTCGAAGATAATTTCACTGTGAAGTGGTCATCGATTGTACCATCGCCAACGCTTGACGATCGACTTATGCTTTTTTCAGTTTAAATTTGTGCAGATTTATATTGGTTTTCGAGACTTCCGACGTAAATTGTTTCAGGCTTCCTTTTATAATGCTCGTTCAGTTGCATTTGTGCATTTACAGGCATTTCCCATAAATATTTCGTTTCAAACTTTGTTGCATTTTCTAGCAGTTTTGTTACTTCGTCTTCAGTCAATTCTGCCGTGAAACAACTTTCTCCGGTGGCCATTGTTCCTTGGAGAGAAAAAAAAATCAGCTCTCTTTCTCGCTAACGCGTTCATATTTGTCGGAGCAGTGTTATCAGTAGCCTCCTACGCAGACTAATTTTTTGGACCAATATTTTCCCAATAGGGATCTCACGCTAGTTCAATAACATATATATCAGTCGGGGATATAAGCACTGCAATGTTTTCGCTTGGAATCCTGACTCAGAGTACTGATTGAGCCCGCGATTTTTGCCAGAGGTGTTGCTAAGCAGTATGGCGTATCCTAATGTCGCTCTTTTTGATTGGACAAAAAGAGTTGGAAAACCTTCGAGTTCTTCAGGGATATATCGTAGATTTGTGCTTTTTGTACTTTGCACTATACGGATCATTTATTCACAACTCTACTAAAAAGTTCGTAACTCATGAGTAAGAGCTATACAGCTGTAGACCGCTATGAACTCGAGACAAATACTAGCAATATTCAGTTCACGTCCGGTCTTGCAAAAAAAATATTGAAACAGGGGCGGATCAAGGAAATTCAGAAACAGGAGGCCGCAGTAGTTGCGGCGAGAACGCAACCGTTGATCTGTTGAGTACGGTCGACAGATATTGAGTACATCATGACCATATTTGGACAGTGTTACAATTTGCTGAATAATAATAAACGACTAGTCCTGAGGGAAACAGTGAATTTTGTTTCCCGAGAATCTCAACACTGATATTCGAGGGAAAAAAATTCACTGGTTTCCCGAGGGACAAGTCATTAAGTGATTTGTTATATAGCAAAACAAATAGGCATTTAACCATCAACTGACATAAAGGCAAGCTACCAAAAAAGTTGAAGTGAGGCTACGTTGCACGGATAAATTCGGCTGCCAACGTCGGAAAGAACTGTGAATTTATAAGCAAACTTACCAACAATTCATTTCTTTCTCGCATTGGGGTAAAAGCTCATTACAAGTTCGTTTAATTGCTTCAAATTTTCTTCCCGAAACTTGGAAACTCTCCAGTGGGCAACATTAGAGGACAACAGTGCACTGTTACCCTCTGACGTCACATTTTTTGCAAATGTTGCCAGCTCATCGCTTTTGGCGGGAAACAGTTTCTTTGTTTGCTTTCACGTGACCATGAATCAACCAATGAGAATGTGCGTTGTATCGGGAAAAATCGCAGCTATATAACAACGGGCATTA
The DNA here is from genome assembly GCA_029204205.1 of Desmophyllum pertusum. Classification (NCBI taxonomy): domain Eukaryota; kingdom Metazoa; phylum Cnidaria; class Anthozoa; order Scleractinia; family Caryophylliidae; genus Desmophyllum; species Desmophyllum pertusum. Next base: position 2,659,984 of record MU826352.1, read on the forward strand.
TTATCCAACACCACTCAGTAGAGTACAAATAATGCGCGAAACGAGTACAAATATCTCACGGTATTTGTACTCCGCCCAGTTGTTCGAAAGCCGATTAACGCTAATCCAGGATTAAAAAATAACCGAGGTTTCAATTTCTCCTATATAGATGTGGTTTTCCATGACAATACTGTGTGGAGTTTGACATTAGTCAAAGGAAAAACTGAAGAGCAAAAAATATAAACAGAAATCCAGGATTAGCTTAATCGTGCTTCGAACAACCGGGCCCTGCAGGAGACCGGTTAAACAGGTTATGCGTACTCCTCTTAGTTCACGTAAGCGCACGCAACGCAAAACTCGGTTCAAAATCTCCATTTTAGGAAAGAAAAAAAGTGGATAATAAATATCTTATAAACATTTTAGTGTGTAGTATCGCTGTACATTTTTACTCGTCTTCTGTATTTTGACTCACCTATGAACACGCCAAAATACTGCAAGACTCGTAAAAATATACAGCAATACTACACACTCAAATGTCTAATAAGATATAGTTTATATATATTTGCGGACGCCATTGTTTCATCTCGAATTTCACCCGACTTAAAACGTATATAATAAATACAATTTGCGTAGGATTACAAGCTTTCTAAACAAGCCTTTTTCTTTCACTAAAGAGCTAACGAACTATTTATTTTAGACTGTGAAACACTCGCACGTCTTGGAAAACTCGCATACTAATAGGATAGTGAAGAGGCCTGAAAAGGCCTAATTCTATATTTCCTATATATTATTAAAAGCTAGTCTTCCTCAATGTTTTCAACACCTTCTAAGTTCTTTTTTCTCGATTCATGAATTTAAAGATTAAAACCAGTGACTTCCTCAACCTAAAAGTGAACTTTCTTTCGATGGCAACTTAGATGAGGTTGACGTCTTACGATACGTTCATTTATTTTATTATCTAGGGACAGGAGCCCATTACCCGGAGCCTCCATACGTACTATATTCTTGAGTCAACCCTGTCCTGTTCAGTTTATTTTTAGAATTGATCTCCCGCGAAATTATCTTGTTTCCGCTGACCGTTGCATCCACGTCCCCCCACTGAGACCAAAAAAAAATAAAAAATGGCGGCCAAATGGGTGAATCCACTCTTGGTTCCTTCGTCCGTTTTCCTTTACAATTTTACGTCCGTTCCTATTCTTACAACCGAGGGAAACTGGTTGTTAGCTGACTGGAAGTTAATAAACAACTTGATTGAACTGGAAGCGAATGAATGTCATCTTGAACATCGCGGTGCGCGATCAAAACTTTCATCGATAGTTGTCTTTGTCTGTCTTGTTCGAGTGGTGTTCCTTGTGTGGTGTTGTCGCGATGTAAGCCTTTCGAATAGATTCGAAATGAAGCGCTCTGTAGAGGATTCTGGTCTTTTCGAGATCCATAGCAGTAAAACAGGGAAACATTTATAGCGGCTAATATTTGGATTTCGGCCGTCGTGGAGGCAATGGCGAAAGTGCGAGTTCGAGCGGTCGTGGCAGCGAAAAACACGATACTAATGTTGTACCCGAAGCGAAAAATGTGAAGGATATCCAGCGAAGGGGACTCCAGGAAAAGAAAGCTAGCAGTTCTGCAGAGAATAATAAGGTGACAGGCCTACACGGCGACTACAGCTCGTGACATTTCATTTTGTACATTTTCTGTTCTCTATTATAAAATTCGGTTTGCTTTAAAATAGCCTGAAAGGCGGCTGCGCGCCTTTCAGAGATGGAAGGCGGCTGCATTGGCAGGTTAGGTTTGCTTCAAGCGTGTTTCTAACGCGCAATATATGTTTTATTATGAGGAGGATTTTCGAGTAGAGCCTTCGACTGATGTGTACACTTCTAGAAAAATTGGCTCAGAGGTCATGTTTGATTTCCTGTCAGGCTTTCGTCCTTTACGAAGCTATAATAATTTGTTTAGATAGATGCTAATTAAGGTTATATCTCTTGCATCAATCGATGTTTGTTTCCTCCTTTGTTCGTAGTGTGATGTTCTTCGGTGTTCTTGCAACGCAAGATAACATAAATATCCCACGCGTATCGATTTATTGTTTTGCGTGTTGTATGCCAGTTTCTTCTAGCTTTCTGAGCACTCTATTTATGTCGATTGTCCACGCACATGTTCTTCTTGCAAACCCCTCTTAAAGTGGGGTTGATGCTATAGCATTTTAAGTGCGAATATTTTTGCTCTCTACCGTTTTATGACCCGGGTTTTTTTATGAGTGCCGGCGCAAATCGACTACATTGTATTTTGCCACTCTATTTGTTCATGCCGCGCGGTCACCTTTCGTTGCTGGCGTTTTTCCTTCAGCTCGATTCAACACACTTTGCTCCTCACTAATGTTCTATGATGTACTAAATCTGTCGGAAGAGAAATCGTAACAATCTGAACTTTCATTGTCTCCACTCGATTCCACCATTATTATCATTATCGCTGTGAGCTGAGATCACCGGCGTGTGACGTATAACAATAACTTTGTTCTGATTGGGCATTCTAATGAGTTCGCGGGAATCTGTGAGCCCCGCGGTGTTCTAAAAATAAAATGAAACGGGACAGGGTTGACTCCCAGGATCAGTATGGGAGATGGAGGCTCCGGGTAATGGGCTCCTGCTAGGGATTACTTATTTAAGTTATCTTAATTAAAATACAAAATTTTGCGCAAGTAAACATAACTGGAACACCGAGCAGCTGAAACTACCTCATTAAACCTAAATGATGTTATTTATCTTAAGTGTTAACAAACGATTTTCAGAAATCAGTAATTAAGACATCAATACAAGCACTTGTGATCAGTAAGTCACTTGAGGACTGAACTAGCAGACTAGAGAACTGTACTCCATGACTTGAGTTCTGTACTCCATGACTAGAGAACAGTACACCATGACTTGAGATTTGCACTCGCTTGAGCAACGATTATTAAGCTCTTTGAAGACGCAAGTTGAGTCACTTATTCACGCCCCAGTGTTTGGTGACAGAAACAATGTTTGTTCTATTTGATTGACCGGCGTAATTTTTTTCTCTCCCGGCCAGATAAACGTACCTCGAATTAAAATATCTTCAACTCCGTCATCCAACAAATTAACTGTTCGTACAATAGTTAATCTGACTTGTAAGGCGTAGCAAAATGACACACTCGCAATGACATTTCCCAGTGAAGACCACGCAGAGTTGAATGGATTGATCCACAAGATAAACCAGTTGGAAATGAATACTAACAAAACGGAAAAAGCCTATTTGACAATGGAATTCAAATATTCAATGAAATTGCTTAACGGGAATAATCTGGCTTCGTGTTACCGGAATCCGTTAACTACCTGATTACTCAGTTCATTTTGGATAAGACCATTATCAAGATTCTTTGGGCCGTGTTTTCTTGTTTTAGTAGCAGGAATATCCTAAGCTGGTAAGTACAGTCATATGTTAATGTGATGCACTGATGAAACGGTGATAAGACATATGTCATGACAAATCGATTTCCTTTCATTTCTAATGTATGGTGGCTCAAGGCTACCATAGCATTTTTTGTTTATATTCCAATATTTTTGTCTAAATTATATTTTTTATTATTGTATGTTTTATTTTAATTTCTAATTTAAAATTACTGTTAAAGTTGGATTTATATCAAACTAAAGCAAGTGGGAATTGCTAATGAGAAATCTATAACTAAACAACAACAATAGAGTGCGTGATGAAGTGAGAACTATAAAGAAAATTAACGTAATACAGCTGCTTGTTTAAAATAGGCTGTTCCCAATGGATATGAATATATATTTTTTATCTTAAGGTGAAAATAGCTAGGTCAAAGCATGATCTAAAATACTGAAACAATAATGGGAGCATAAAATGCGTAAGCTTCCTTACATAGGCTTCATTTTTAGTGCTACACAGAAACGGATTCGCCACCTTCTTAAATGTTACTGTATAAATAACTTAGATTTTAAATTAGTATTCCGAATACTACTAACATATTACCGATCTTAAAAGAAGAGGCTTTTCTTAAGATTGATAATATGTTCAGCCCGAGAGACCCTATTCCTAGCGGGCTCCGTTCGTGTGTGATATACACCTATTTCAATTAGGCTTTTAATACGCTTCTGTCCGACAACGTTACACGACAAGACCGAATGGTAGTCTGGGTATTCATTAGAATTTGCATATCGGTGACGTGGAAAAATAAATCTACAAGTTTTTATTTCGCACGTGATGTATTGGTTTTGCCCCGAATTAGATAATTTGTTTTTCCATGTTTTGCTTGGCTAAAAGTAGCTTACTTCTACAGGTTTAAAACAAAAAGGAAACGCTAGAAATAATGTTTCTCGTGTTACTTCTCATTAGTACTCGGTGCGTGCAGCAGTTTTATACTTTTACCCATGCTACCTTTCGGTCTTGTCTTGCGGGCTTTTAAAAACATTTCTATCCGACAACGTTAATTGAAATAGGTGTATAACTTTGCATGCGCCGGCTGTAATGCTTGCTACATGTACGTCGGGGAAACAATCCGGCATTTTTTTCCACACGCGTACGTGAGCATCTGTCTACTGATAGGGCCTTTTACATATTCAAACATTTGCAAAATTCTGAAAAATGTCGCACTCTGTGCTCTCCTGATTGTTTCAGTATTTTAGATGTTTCTACTGAGTTTCAACTTCATATCCATTGGGAACAGCCTATTTTAAACAAGCAGCTGTATCACGTTATTTGTTATTTTATTTATAGTTTTCTCATTAGCAATTCCCACTAGCTTTAATTTGTTTTAAATTCAACTTTGTAATTTTGTATTGTAAAGGCCCGATCAAACGGTCGCAACATTTGTTGTGACATGTTGTGACCATGCCCGGTCAAATGGCCACAACAACCTCTCAACATTTCAAGAACAAAATAAAGTGGTCAAACGGTCTCAAGATCGGCTCACAACAAATGTTGTGAGAATGTTGTGACAAAAAATGTTGTGACCGTTTGATCGGGCCTTAACTGACGACGACAGTCGTATCTGTCGAAACATGTTTTCAAAATTAAGAGTGTCGTGTTATTTCTTAAACTTTTCACTTGTCCTCTGCTATCAAGTGTCTTCGCTGATCTCAAACTCATCTTACTCAAAAAGTATTCAATCATTTAAAATAGCCAAACTTCATGAAAAATTATCGGGAAACATTTTGATGTGTCAATTGTGTTGTGTTCCATTACAAGCACTTTTGAAAAGGTATTTTACCAAAACAGGCCTTCATTTAGCTTACTTAGTCTTAACCATCATATAAAGCTTTAATTTATTGAAAATATTAGAGTAAATTATAGGAAATGCACAAAATTCTCTACAAAAGTTCCTTGTTGTTTTACTCAAAAACAGCCTTACATAGTACCCTGGACAGAACAATTGAGGATTGATATATTTATCAATTATATAAAAACGAGAGCCACATATTTCTTAGTTTTGATTTTATTAAATAAAATATGAAATTCCACACATGAGAATTGTTTCCGTGACTGGAAGTTAATTCGTTTTGTTCTTACAGCGCTTCTAAATATGGAGCGACTAATGACGTAAAACTGAAAATCACGTGATTTCTTGGAAAGCACATGTCACACAACGAACGAGTCTGTACAAATAATCGGTATTTTCTGTTTTATTATGAATGAATGAATAACTTTATTTGAGTGTCGATAGTATTTAGCTAAAAAAAACTAATTTTAAAAAAAACTAAATTTAGCAAAAAAACACTAATTGGGGACACTGACCTTGAATAGTAAAATGCGGTCAGTCTTACAAAACAAGCATTTAAAGATTTCGTGGCCACCCAAAAACCTCAGCATCTCCTGATTGTCGCCGTCTAAAGACTGCTTTTGCCATGCGGTTGTTCTTTCCATCGACTCGTAAGATGGCGGCCAGTAGCTGGAGTAGCATACCACAGAATGGAAGGCTTTTATTTGAATTGCAGCCAACCAAGAGCATATGACATGCCGACATGCTTGCTGTGCTTCGTAGAAGTCTCGTAAACCTTATTCATCTGCTGGAGCCCTCCATGCATTTTCATGTTAGCCTGGACATTACCTGAAAAAAGCTCAGTTGTGTTGCCGGGGGGCATGCCCCCGGACCCCCCTAGTAGCTCGCGCCTTCGGCGCTCGTACGATCACAACTTTTCATCTCTAACGCACTCCCCCCCCCCCCCCCCCCCCCCCCCCCCATTCAAAATCCTGTCTACGGGCCTGGAAACGTCACCATTTGCACCATAATACGCTGGTGAAATCGTTCGTGGATCTCAGGATTGTAATGCTGCTGTTGTATATCCCAGCTCTACCAAGACAATTCCAAGTAAAATAGCCCAAAGAGGAATTATATCTGGAAGTGGCGGCCCACCAAGGTTCGGTTCATGCATATAAACATTGTACGAGCGTGACAAATTTTTGGTTCGAAGACTGACAAAGTCGCTCATGTTTACACGCTTTTTTGTGGCCTTAATAAAAACACTGAGGTATTTTAAAAAATTTCCATGTGTGGAATTTCCCTTTTCGGTTTTGTAGCAGTTTTTCATGGCATTAAGGTTTAGCATTTAAAAATTATTATCATTTAACCCAATCCTCATTTTTTTCTGTCTGGGGTACTATGTTTGTAATTTGGAACTTCGATACGTCGAAATGTTGCCCTGAGGAAGGTCAAAACCATTTCCAGCGTTTTTGTTAAAGATCGAAATGTTGAACAATAGATGCTGGGTTTCTGACTGAGATTTCGAGAAAATGAGCTTTCTTTAAAAACAAAAGGACACTGCTAACGTTGCTATGGTTACCTATGTTGCTTGGAAACTTACGAAAAATAAAACTATGGTCACATGTCCTCGTTATGGTGTGGTATGGCAAAAATCGAAGATTGCCTTCAGATCAAATTTTTGTTTTTAAAACTGTTACCCAAATGCTAAAAAATGTACCGCGAGCCTTAGTTAGAAATAGGTTTTTTTCTTTAATCTCTGCAGAAATGGCGATTCCACAGTAAGGGAAAACCAATTGTGTGCATGGCCAATGGACAAAAATACCACTTCACCATGAAAATGTTTTTCTTTCTATTCTTGCTCATGTGGAATGAACAAGAGGGAGCCCTCGCAGTACAAGGTAAACACATAAATTGTTTGTTTGTTTATTTGTTTATTTGTTTAAAAAGGATTAAAGTGCCCCTACGATCAAATTGTTGATATTCATTTTTTTTACTTTTTTTTTTTTCATTTTTTTATATATCTTGCCAAATTTCAATCCATTACGAGCATTAGAAGTCTTTTTTTGGACTTTTATTTCCGAGAATTTACGGCCGCCATTACTTGACCTTGTTCCAAGGCTTGGTTGCGAATTAGAGAAAATGACGTCAGATACTCAAAAATACCTCACGGGTTGAAATTATAATAACAATAAGTATAGAAAATTGCATGAAGAGCAACAAAAACTTTCATTTTATTTCCTCTCTCGATGTATTTATTTATAGTATTAACACATACTTTTTCTTTAACAGGATGTGGTTCGGTGGTAAATAACACACTGAAAAGTCCTGAATATCCGAAAAACTACCCAAACAATATGGACTGCAATTATTCGGTACCTATTCCACAAGGCATGAAGATGACAGTTGTGGTCAACTATTTTAAATTGGAGTATGAGGAATCTTGCAGGTATACGTAAGCATAACATCAGATTAATAAAGAGAACAGTCACATGCATTGAAAGGATAATCAATTTCAAGGCTTTATAGACAGGATAGAATTATCCTATAGTTAATAAGTCAACATGAAGTGCTATAATTAACAATTATTCGCCTCAGGCTCGTGAATATTGGGGAATATTCCTCGAGACGAAGTCGAGGGGAATATTCACCAATATTCACGAGCCTGAGGCGAATAATTGTTTTATAATATACAAATTGCAGGGAAAATGTCGAATTTCTCCGAAGAAACTGGAAAAATACGAAATTATTCCGCCATTTTTTCCCCGAGACAAAAACATTTGAACTTCGCGGCATTTCCAAATAAGGTAGAGAGGGTATAATGCCTCTGAGACCATTAGTAGGGAACCAATCAAATTGCTTGAAAATGCATTATCCCATGGTTAGTATATTATAATTTGCTATATTTTTACTTAAATAATTTGCTCGAACAAGCTTAGACAGATAAGTATGTATTGAACATTGAATCGTATTTTTGTTATTTTGCAACTTTTTAAGGCTCAAAACCGACAGAGGAATACGATTTTATTTATTGGCAGTGTCACATTAGTAACAGCCAGTCACATTAAATTATTTCGACTTCAATCTGGAATAAATAAGCACTGGTCCTTGACTTAGTTTGGTTGATTACGGCGTGGGCAGTTGATAATAGGCAGTTTAAAGAAGCTATGTCACGATAATTTAAGTCATTAAATCACCTTCAAATTGAAGAAACCCTCAAACTATTAGTTTACTAAGGTAGAAAAACTCCAAAAAGGTAATAATAAACCAAACAAGAACAAGGATGGAGACGATTAAGACGGATTGCGAATGGCGAACTTGAAACAATTGGACCATTTTTTTCAAGATGCGCCATCCGTGACGTTGCTTCTTTAAGCAACCACGACGACATAACGACAACGTCGATTAACATAAGGTTTAGTAAGCAGTGTTATGACTTTGCACGTGCGTTATATTTCTTGGTACGTACGTGAAATAGCCACATTCTGCGTTTTTGGGAGAAGGCCAGTGAAACACGACGGCGAATTTTCCATATTTTAATCAAGAATTGAATGCTGGTTTTAATTTACACATTGAGCATAATTTTAATATCCCAACATGCTGAATGGATCTAGATGTTCCCAAGCGTTTCTTATAAGTAAAACATATAAATCAATTTTTTAATCTACATTGTCCACAGCATCGCCATCGTGGCTGCTTAGCTTGATCGATATCTTTCTAATGCAACATGTTATAACCAAGTCAGGAAATTTGTATTATGTTCTCCAATTGCAAACTGCTATGGCATGTTAAATGCAAATACGGATTTTTCTCCTTTTGTAGCTATGACTACTTGCAGGTCACCATTAAGAGCAACCAAAAATCGAGCTTCCAAAAAAAGTATTGTGGTGTAAAAAGCACTGAGAATGTGATTCCAGTTCCTGCAGGAGACAGTGTTGTGTTCACGTTCCACACTGACAAAAACAATCAAGAAAAAGGATTTCATTTCACTTTCCTTTTCTCTGAAGACGGTAAGAAGATTTGAGGTATTTTAGTTCTTATAGAGGTAGGATAAGTTATCATCATTTTGATTTTGATACTACAACCTTAGATTAGCACATCACGTGTCGACACGCCCTGTGCAACTACCGAGAAGGGAGCTTTTTCCACATCCGTACATTTTCGGTCGCGTGACCTTCACTGAACTATTATTAGCTACTGTAGCTTTGAAATATCGCTTTTAAAATAGGTTTGTAGAAGAAAATCTTCAATTTTGTTTAGAACATCAAACCGCCATTAAAAAAACATAACTAGAGACCAGTTTTCATTTATGTTTACAACAGTACTGTGTTCTCGAGAAGTAGGTCGTTCATTTCATTTCGCTATCAATTAGTCATTTTGACAACGTGAATTGACACATACTGTTTTGTTTAAGGTACCTGCCCAGGCAAATTTGGGTCATTTTTATCGTAAAACGTAGTCCAAACTATGTCTCTCATTAGCCCAGAAGCTTCAGAATATTAATCGCTGACTTGTAATGAGCACAAAAATTCACCAGTTTTGGTGCCCCAGACCCCCTGATGGGGTAATTCGATTAAATATTAACCCATGTCTGAGATAGGAAAATTCGTTTTTTTGCTATAACGGTCCAAAGAAATCCAAATGTAAAAACAAGAATATGTAAAGGTAAATAAAAGCCATTTTTCTGTGGTTGGGGAAAAATGTACTGTTAAAAAATCTGTAGTTATTGCAATAAGACTGAAAGTGAACTTTCGGGACTCACAACATTTCATCATTTGCTTCAATCGCTTTCCCCAACCAAGCGTTTGTTTGAATTTTCCTTACGAAAGAGCCTGCCAAGTTTCGTAGAAAAACGGCCTTTGGTTTTCTCAGAAAACCAAATTTCGTAAGTACCTATCCTTCAGAGACCGTTATATTTTGCATAAAAAGCGCCTGTCATCGTTAAATACAAGCAAATTCACCGAAACACTCGATCAAATGCTTCGATCAAATACTTCTTGCCGCCATATTGAATTGATTTCCGCTGATCATTAGGTCTGTGGACGTATTTTTCATTACTTTTACCCCTACCCACCCTCCCTGAGTCTTGTTTTGTTTATCGGTTGCTACGTGGATCAGCTTTCTTCCATTCACAGCATGCCCTAAATCTGGTAGCATGTCGGTGTTAAAAATCCACACGTATGTTTTAGAAATGTATTGTTTTGCTCTAATATTCCCTTGTTCTTCATTATTTAGAGGTTAGATGTTCAGAAGAGCCTGATAAATGTTGCTTTTTTTAAGGAGAATCATCTCTGCAGGAACTCCCGTGGCTTTTGGTTTGACCTCAGTTGAATTTGATCCCTTTATATGTCTATTGTTCAGTCTGTTTTCACGCTTTTTTTAATGTACACAGTGGCACATAAAAGCTTGTTTTCACTCAGTTCTATTGTGAGATAGGTTTAGCCTAACTAAGGGGCGGACCATTAGATATCCCGGGAGGGGGGGTGACAATTACCAAAAAAAATTCCTGCAAAGGAAAATTGTCTAAAAAAAATATCCTGCAAGCAGCTGACCATCAAAAAAAAATTCCTGCAAGCAAACTGGAACATATGTATATATAAGAAGATCTGTGGAAAAAAAATTCGTGCAGAGCTTGCTCTCCTAAAAAAAAAATCCTGCAGACAACTGAGGCTGGAAAAAAATATCATGCACTGGAATTTTTTTACCCCCCCCCCCCCTCCCGGGATATCTAATGGTCCGCCCCTAATTGGACTCTAGTGGACAAATAGATTAGAGTGTTTTGACCGTGAAGGATGTTGTTGTTCTCTTGCGATTTTTGGCATGCTGCGCCGCGCTGTCAATTATTGCAAAATGCAAAGTTAGTCCATTCTCTTTTGGTTGCTCTTACACCAAAGTTTTACCGTAGAATGCATCCATGGACTATTTTCTTCTATGCGTTTCTCTTAATTGATTTTGCTTTAACATGGCTGCTAAGATTCCATGATAAACACCCAATGTACTTTGCCACCTACGGGCACTTTTCCTAGTAACGGAAGTGAAATACACAGCTCAATTTCCGGTAAATATTGCAACTTTTGAAATGAATTTCTTCTACTTGGGGCAGGAATATCATAAAAATAAATGCATTTTGAGAAATTATGCGTAGTTTACTTCATGTATACAAATTTTGCCTGGGCAGGTACCTTAACAGAATGTGGTTCGGTGGTAAATAACATACTGAAAAGTCCTGGATATCCGAAAAACTACCCAAACAATATGGACTGCAATTATTCGGTTCCTATTCCACAAGGCATGAAGATTACTATTGTGTTTAACTATTTTCAATTGGAGGATCAGGAATCGTGCAGGTAAGCAGTACACTTCAGATTACTAAAGATAATTATGACTTCAATGATGACTTCAAATAGCGCTATAAATATATTACATTTCTCAACATTTACTAATGAGAACAGTCACGGACATTGAAAGAATAATAATGCAACGCGTTATAACTGAGTCACGAAATTTGTATTTTGCTCTCCAATTGCATACTGCCGAATCATATTAAATGCAAAAACCGATTTTTCTCCTTTTGTAGCCATGACTACTTGCAGGTCACCATTAAGAGCAACCAGAAATATAGCGTGCATGATACGTATTGTGGTGATCGGCGCAAGAAAGTGGATCAAATACATGTACCTGCAGGAGGAGGAGGAGGTAGTGTAGAGTTGACGTTCCACACTAACAACAAAAATCAATATAAAGGATTTCATTTAAGGTTACTGTAAACCTTCAAGGGACAATTTTTTGAAAAATTTGTTTTTCAAGCCGAATTAAAGACTACTATTTTATCTTCATTTTCCAAAAATAATAATTTGAAAAACTTGAAATGCGCGCGAGTTATCGACAAAAACGTGTTTTCAAATAAAAGTAAAAAATCTGCTGAAGTGTTATAAGGCAATTTGAATGTGTCAACCCAGAGCTCCCCGTGACGTTTTTTCGCATCACTCCCCGCCTCGTATTTCACGTCGCTTTGATTCTTGTGTTTATACTTGTGTCTTGTAATTTATGACACCAAAATCTACGCTTCCGTATGCCGTTTATGGAGAAAAGAGAGGAAAGGGCTGTTATCAATGAAAGCTTTAATACCCGCGTGCATTTATAGCCGCAAACAACGCTTGCTTTGGATGAATTCCAGTTCCGTCGCCACTTTCGCCAGCCTTTTTTTTCCTTTGTTCTTCCAGTGCATTCCGCTGCGGTTGTTTTCTTTTCCACTGATTCGGTTTCGCCGATGAATTTTGTGCTCCAGACTTCGCTTTCCCCAATATTCTCCTGTCGCTAAGCATGGAAATGTCGTTCCCCGTGAATTTCAATAAACTGCCTTGTCACAAGGCTCTCTGGGGGATTCCTATGCTGTGTTCTATTGGTCGGCGGCATGACCGCATTCACACCCGCTTTGATTAAGTGTGAAAACTACGAAAATCTTTTCAGCCCGAAAACTCCGGATTTGTTTTTGTGTGAATTCACTCTCTTCAAATGAATTAACAGGGTATGTAGATTTGTTGGATTTTATTGAAATTTGGCCAAAATGTTTGTTAGACATTAATGAACCAAAGTGTGTGAGGCTTTTACGAAATTCGACATATTTTTCGCGTGGCATCCCAGCGCGTGACACGCATCGAAAATATATCCATTGTCTAACTTTAAAATAGATTTTTTCGGGAACCAATGAGAGTATTGGAAAAGCCTCACACACTTTGTTAGCCCATTATCTCCTGAATGATATAGTCCAGATTGTTTTTATGTCCGCTTTAACGCGAAGGCTTGTAACTCAGTTAAGCAGACACTGTCAGTTTTGCGTTCGAAGGCCTGCGCGCGCCTAACAGAACAAAAACGGACAAAAGTAGTGCTTTTATCGGATTCTTCATTCTATTACCTTTACAGTGATATATAGTTTTCTAGGGTTTCCTCTAAAACAACGCGCATAGGAAAGATTTCCCGGAAAGCACCCTCGAAGGTTTACAGTAACCTTAACTTTCCTTTACTTTGAAGACGGTAAGTACGATCAGAATATGTTTGCGTGTCCTTCGCCACAGAAGTTAGTTAACCCTCGGACGTCTAGCTCTTCGTTGTAATTAATGATATTTTCCCAGTTTTGGTAAGAAACATTGCAGTATTGGCCGTTTTCACACTAAATACGGGAAACTCGTCCGAGACGGGTTATCATTTTAGAGGGGTAACTCGTCTGATTTTACCCGTCTACTTTTCCGTCGCTTTAGACAGATTTCTAAGACGAATTCCCCGTCTGTGACGGATAACTCGTCTTAGAAATAAGGAAAGGTAACCACGCCTCAGCTTCAAAGTGAAGTTGATAAGTAGTTAGACTCGTCTCGAATTCACACTAGGACGAGAAACCCGTCAGATGAGTTTTCCGTCAAGACGAGTTTCCCGTCTCTAGTGTGAAAACGGCCATTAGTACATTTTAGCATCGCATTATTGTTTTGAAATAATTTTTTATCGATTTATACTTTTATTCTGACGGCATGAAAAAATAGTAAAATCGGATTTAATTACGTCATTTTACGTCATATGACGTCATAACTAAAAAATAACCATCTCGTCTTGTAAAATAAGCGCAAAGCTATCTTTTAAAGACCAAGAGAGGATGATCTCTTCCAATGATATTTTCAACTTTCAGTCCATAGCTGAGCTATTTTAAGAGCGCTACCTGATTGGTCAGTTCGAGTAGTGTGATCTTGGAGCCTCAATCAGAAGGAAATAAAAATAACCTTCACAAATAAAGGTAGCGAAGGATACTACATGGCGCAAAACCATCCATATATTTAAAAAAATTATCATGGGGCACAGACCATCCAATTGATGCATCGATGATGTTGCGTCATTATTTTTTTATAGAATTTAGCAATAGAGCACAAAAGTCATGACGTCACAAAAATTATAAAATTTGATCAGCTATTCAGAGGAAGCATGCCAAAAAACATCCACTTGCTAAGAATTAGGTCTCCATTGCAATTTTCGGCCGAGATATGGGCACTTCAGGTTTTAATTTCTCCATACAAACCCTTCTAATTTTGCGTCTGTTCCTTCAGTTTAGAACAGGCGCAAAATTAGAGAGGTTTGTATGGGACGGTACCAAACTTTGAACCTCTATATCTCGGCCGCAAATTGCAATGGAGAGCCAATTTTTGGCAAGTGGACGTTTTTGGCATGCTTCCTCTGAAAAGCTGATCAAATTTCATAATTTCGCAAATTTGAAAATTTGTGACGTCACACTTTACCACTCTTATTTCACTTTAACAGGGTGTGGCTCAGTGGTAAATAACACTTTGAAAAGTCCTGGATATCCTAACGGCTACCCAACCTTCATGGACTGTGATTTTCTGGTTCCTATTCCACAAAATATGACGATGAACATTTCCTTTATCTATTTTGACTTGGAGGCTGAGTCATCGTGCGGGTAAGTCAGCACATAATTGTGACTATAAATGTATAAATTATGACTATAAATTGTAAATTATGAGCCGATGTTGAGACCGTTTGACCGCCCCTCTCAACAATGTTGTGACATATTGTGACGAGTTTGAATTCATTTAAACTTTGTCTCAACATCGTCACAACATTTATTTTGTTCTTGAAATGTTAAGAGGTTGTTGTGGCCGTTTGACCAGGCATGGTCACAACATGTCACAACAAATGTCGAGATAATGTTGTGACAAATGTTGTGACCGTTTGATCGGGCCTTAATGAAGTAAATTAAATTTGAGAAAGTTCGTGTTTCTTACAAAGTGGAAGCTAATCCAGAAAATTTATTACAAATGAGCGACAGCCAATCATAACGGACACTACTCCAGATCCTGGAAGTGCTGCTTCTTTATAAGTTTGAACTTCGGATCGAATCTTTAGTCTACTTCGCGGTAGATTATATGAGCAGGCAAAAGACGTATGTTTTCTTGGGCTAAATAAGTGCTGTCTTTAATTAAAGGACAGCGAAATGTGAAAAAGTTGTCTAATTAGTTCGATGCCAACAGTTAAGATAATTGAGACGCTTCTACCAGTTTATGGGAAAATGAAGCGCTAATTATTTTGTGCGAGTTATTGCATCGAGTTTGGGTGGTGGAGGGGAATGTATTACCGATAGGTGGTAGAGCTTAGAAGCTTAAAAATTATACAATAGGCAGAGCTGCTTTTTGTGAGTGAAAAAGAAAAAAACATAGCATGTTGTATCTGTCATAAGAATCTGTCGATTATAATAATGACTTTCTACACAGTCTAGCATATCCTTATATAATTTTGGAGATACCGTAAAAGCTCCATTTAGCCCCCCTTTATCTAATAAGCCCCCCCCCCCCCCCTTTGGAAGTCAGATTTTATAATAAGCCCCCCCCCCTCTCTATTAAGCCCAGCCCCCCCCCCCCCCCTCCTTCCGTCAGGCTGATGTAAATGACTTTTCAGCAATATTTTCTGGCGTTTCAGTCGTTTTGTATTGAAACATGGTTTTTAATTTCCAGAACTATCGTCGAGTTAGGGTATAAATGACGTTTCCTTTGTAAGACGGTCATACATAACCCATTTCTTGTTCTGTTTTAGCAAGCGGTGTAATAGTAAAGTTTGAAAAATTAATGTGAATTTTCTTGAAAATTTATAATTTGAAATAAGCCCCCCTATTAAGCCCCCTCTCTAATAAGCCCCCCTTGAGGCCTGAAATTAAATAAGCCCCCGGGGGCTTAATAGAGCTTTTACGGTATTCGCTTCAATCGGATTTTCACATGAATGTACGCTAAATAAGCCGATAAAAATTGTCAACTAACATCGAGTTTAGGCCACAGTGTTTTCATGCACCCAAATAAAACTTTGTGAAAACTAAACGGCTTAAAATAAACTACAGCTCAACTTAGCGAATGTTTCGAAAAACAAATATTTAGAGACTAACCTTTATTCCGTCCTGATATGAGGAAAAACAATCTGAATTATTCCAGTCCAAATCCGTTGCAAGTCGCTTCACGGCGAATGATAATCCCGCTAAATTTCCTGGATTCTGTTCACAATGAGCTAAAAGTCCATCATATTTTCCTCCAAGTTCTAGCCGAGCTTGAACAGCCAATTTAAAATTCGAATCAATTGAACTACATTGAATTTCCTACGAAATATTTCCAGTTTGATGAAATATATATTTCTCTGTTTTGAGCGAAGGAGCAGGGCGCCCGCGCGTGTTTTCCCGCTTCTTCTAAACCAATCACGGCGCGAGTTTTACACAGTAAATTATACAAATAGATTCCATATTGCCGTGCGTCTGTTCAGTAATAGATCACAGAAGACGTCAAAATGTGGTAAGAACATCAGTGACACACTCGGCTACGCCTCGTGTGCCACTTTTTTTGTTCTTACCACATTTTGACGTCATATGTGATCTATTACTGATTAAAACATAGACTGGAAAATGCGCGCGCTCTGATTGGTTAAAAGCCATGTTTTGTCAGAGTATAAATCATAGAAAAGCTGTGTTTTATCGTTTCGCGCGCGTTAAATCTATATTTTAAAGCAAATAAAGAAGCCAAAACCATGTATTATACTGTCATAAAACACGACGGGAATTTGAGAACACTTGAGAAATTTAGAAAACACTCGCCTGCGGCTCGTGTTTTCTAAATTTCTCTCGTGTTCTCAAATTCCCGTCGTGTTTTATGACAGTATAATACATGGTTTTGGCTTCTTTATTTGTTAAACAGACGCACGGCAACATGGAATCTATTTGTTAAATAGAATCCATCGGATTCCGTTTGGGTCCATTTAATTATTATCATAGGTATGACTATCTGAAGGTTATTAATGATAGAGGAGAGGTGGTTTCTATCCACTGTGGTCAGATGAAGACTAGGCATGATGTTTTTTTAACTGGCGACTACGTAGTGATGACATTCCATTCAGCTGACGACGAGATGCCAAAACGAGGATTTTTGATATATTTCACTGCTGTTCCACTCGTGTATGGTAAGTACAATCAGAATATACAGTCATCTTTCATGGTAATAATATAAATTCGATAAAGTTGAGCTTTGGACCTCAGGTGTAAAAGAGGCCATTTACATCCGAACCAACAAACCTTCCCTCAATGCAGACGGAGGAAGATACAAACTACCGCCCGTATGGAACAATCTGTTGGAGAGCCGAATTCAACGGAGAACTGGGCCCTAGTCTCACTATGTCCCGTATGCGCGTTCAATGTCCAAGTGAACAAGTCCACAGACGTGGACGAAAGCTTTTGACTTATTTCAAAGATTTTTTGAGTTACAAAGCTCAACTTTATCGAATTTAAATCAGAATATAGTTAGATACATTAGAGGTAAGCTAAGGTACAGTACTGAGGCCGTTGTTTGTTGCAAAAATTACAGAAGGAAGGTCGGAAATTGAGACGCAAATTAACGAAGCAATATACATGTACAAATAGAACAGCCAACAAACCATCGGTCAAAATTATTTTTCGCGCCAATGGATAAAATGTAAATAGTTTAAAGTCGTTTTTTTGCTTTTGCATGAAGGGCTTTCGCCACACAACAATACAACAATGTGTTTTTTTTACAGAGACAGCCTCTTAAGACATTCGTTTCCGGTGCATGACATTTCATTTCATATGACATCCACCATCTTGTTGTTGTTGTTTTTTTTGTTGTTTTTTTTTTCACGAACCGAGGCTTCGCGTATTTGCGTACGAGAAATATGCCAAAAATATCCCTGATATATTTGTCTTATCGCGTACTGTAATTGTTCTCACTACGTTTTGATAATTTATATGTGGATCTGTTGCTAATAAACGATCGTTATTTTAATCATTATACAATGTTACACTAGTTCCACCCAAGATAATGTTCCCAGATCATGGATTGCGTGCAGTTCCAGGTAGCCTACCGTCGTGTTCAGCCACTGGAACTCTCCCCATATATACAGTGCTAGTACTGATACAAACCTCTACAGTACTGGTGAATACAACAAACACTGCAATAATCAGATTATATAAGGAAGGTAACTACACTTGTGTGGCCACCAACGGGTATGGAGCTCATGTGAGGGCGTTCTCAGTAAAAGGTGAGAGAAGTGGATAGTTAGACTAACCGTGTACATTATCAAATGGTACGGTTTGCACTAAACATTTAGAATTGTCTTTGTCTTTATTGACTCTATTCAGACCGGGCTTTTTTGGTCTTTATTTTGGGATAGGGGGAGGGGAAACACTCCCCCCCCCCCCCTCTCCCTCCCTCTCTCCCTCGTAACTCCAAACAATAATAATTACACTAATGGGTTGTAAAATGCCATATTTTCTCTTTTAAAGACCAGGCGATTATTAAAAACTGGACATTGTAGACCCGGCTTTCATTCCTGGCCCTGTTTTAAGATTGTAGATGGAGGGAAAGAAATTAAACTGGTTTCCTTGTAGTGGTTGATGAATCTAGTACACCTAAGTCATGTTAATTATAAACTAATTATAAACTTCTGTCAACTGAAAAAGGTTTATTTCATGGATTGAAGAATACTTGAAGTTTAGTTCTAAAGAGTTTTTGGAATTTGTCCGCATTAAAGGTGGGAGGCGCGGTGGCCTAATGGTTAGCGCGTTGGACTCCGGATCGAGCGGTCTGGGTTCGAGCCCTGGCCGGGGTCATTGTGTTGTGTTTTTGGGACCCAGAAGTAAATGGGTACCAGTGAATTGTCAAGGAAACCTGACAGAAGATGCTGGGGGGCTATCTGCGATTGACAAGCATCCCATGCAGGGAAGTAGCGATACTTCTAGTCGCTTCATGCTATGGAAATCTGAGTACTCGTGAGTGCTCGTGCTAGTTTCTGATTGGATAAAAAGATTCGGAAACTCTTGGAGAGCTTCCACGAAGATTTGCCAAAACCGGCACTTGTTCCCCCGACTAATAGAGAAGTGGTAGTATTAATTATAGAGGTGTCCGTGCGTAGAGGTTCGACTGCATACATTGATATTATATGTTTTTTTATGCTTTTGCTTCAATAGGGTGTAATCCATTGATAAATAATACACTGAAAAGTCCCGGATATCCTAACAACTATCCAAACAATACAGACTGTACTTCTTCGGTTCCTATTCCACAAGGCATGATGATGCATATTTATTTTATCGAATTTGACCTGGAGTATAGTACATCTTGCCAGTAAGTATTGATTTTGTAACTGCGTCAATCAGTTTATACATGTATTACCTATTTTATGCGTTTGTGACTGTAGCAACAACTTTGAAGTTTCATTTTGCGGTCGAAAAGCGGCAGCATGTTCAATTCAAGTGGCGACCTTTATCGACGTTACAATTCCTTTTTCAATTTCCGGCACCATAAAAAGAAATGATTTCTTACTAAGCTGACTGTTTAGTAAGCAAACCTGAGATATAATTATAAGGAAGGGGCATCTCGTGTATTGAACGCGGACAGTGAAATACAGCAATAGGAACTTAAAGTAAAGTCCAAACTGTGAAAACCTGGATTAATGATTCAGTGGCAAAAAAACGTATGACAGAAGGTGATGAAAGCACAGGCGGCCCAAGCTAAAGATAAGAGAACACCGTCACGATATAAGCGCGGTATTGTGTTACAAAGTCTCGATTTATAAGGGTTTGTATGGGAAGGCAACGGTTATATTTTAGATGATATAAAATCGAATGTTCTGTGAATAAAAACGACTTACCCTATTGCTGTGTTGTATCCTTTGTAGTTTGTCCGCTTCTCCCATTAATATACCATAGATAGTATATTAATGATGAAAACATCGCAAAACGATAACTCGCCGAAATCACTTCAAACCGGCCTGAGAAGCGGGAAACCTACAAATAATACAACACAGCAACAGGGTAAGTCGTTTTTATTCACAGAACATTCGATTTTATATCATCTAAAACATAACCGTTGCCTACAAACCCTTATAAATCGGAAACTTTCTAGTGTAACTTTTATTTCGATGGAATTACCTTAAACTGAGTGGAATAATATATTTTCTTTATTTTGTAGTAGGGACTATTTGAAGATTACCAATGAGAAGCACCAGGAATTTGGCCGTGATGTGTACTGTGGTCAGCAGACTGGGAAGACGGTTCTTGTAGCTGGAAAGTACGCATTGTTAAACTTCCACTCAGACAGCAATGTCCAAAAGAGAGGATTTGTAATGTATTTTTACTGCTGTCTCATGGCCACAAGGTAAGTATGATGAGGATGTAGCATGATACGTCATAATAGAGGTTAGGTAACTAGCTTTCAGAACAAGGTCAAGTAATGGCGGCCGTAAAATCTCGGGGAAAATAGACTTCTAATGTTAGTAATGGATTGAAATTTAGCAAGATATGTGTAAGAAAGTCATATTGTACGCGAAAATGTAAAAATGAATATCAACAATTTGATCACAGGGACACTTTAACCCTATTCAGACAGGACTGTTTCTGGTCTTTTTTAGACCGGGGTTCGGATTCTGCTTCCCGACTCCCCGACCCCCTTCCATTATTCCAAGAGTACCAAGGCTACGACAATGAAACTTAAAGGGTATATAGTACGTCCACAATGTTTCCTTTGAGGTATTCAACATGAGATGACGACGTCTTATGGCGTGAATTTCCGAAAAGCCGCCATCTTGGATCAGCCATCTTGGATTTCTTGATATCTCAAATACGTCATAAAGCCACCAAAAATGACTCAAAAGTAATCGAAACCAATGACAAAATGATCAAATGATTTTAAAAGGTTTTTTATTAAAAAAATTAAAATAGGAAACTCCAAATTTGGAAAACATGCCTGTCAAAATATGGTGGCCATGGCAACAGTTATTGTTCCCAGATAAATTTTAGATAAAGTCAAACAGTTTGGCGGCTTTTACTTCAATATTTAAAAAAAACGATATTATTTACACGGTTGAACTCCGGGAGGGCAGATTCCTCCCCCTGGTCTGAATAGGGTTAAAATTAAATTAAGTCAAAAATGTGACTTCCTTTCTTGTATTTTTCATGAGAAAAGAAAAACTATGATAATAATTCCTCACGAAAGATCCAAGAACAGCTTTTTGTTATTATCTAATAACCTCAATATGTTATAAAAGATGTGGTTATTGTTCATCGTGGTTCATTAAATAGATGTAGATGAACGTTTAATCATTTGTCTCACGATGGAGTCACTTTGAGATGTTGATCGCGACGTTTCGACTGCTTTACTGCTAGTCTTCATCAGGCGATGAGGTCAATTGTTTATGTGTCGCTATATGTAGCACCTTGGTTCGTTGCTATTGGTGCATTTCGATCCTCATTATTATTCCGACTAGAGGTTGTTCCCTCAGTGGGCTGACTAGAGGTTGTTCCCTCAGTGGGCTGACTAGAGGTTGTTCCCTCAGTGGGCTGACTAGAGGTTGTTCCCTCAGTGGGCTGACTAGAGGTTGTTCCCTCGGTGGGCTGACTAGGCGTTGTTCCCTCAGTGGGCTGACTAGCGGTCTGCTCCGCTATCGATCGGCAGTTGTGTTTCTTGATCGTAGGCATCCATACTTGAGGAATTTCGATTCCACCATCCCTGTTGATGTTGTTTGGATGAAGTCTGTTACTCTGCGCCATTTCTCAAGATTTGTTGACTTCGATGCTGTCTTGCAGAGAATGCTATTATTAATAATACGGCTATCGTAAATACGAGCTTCTGAATTGAGCAAACTTTTCACGAGCAATAATGTACCAGGCGTGCCTCGCTGAAATACATATTTTCCGTGTCCATGGGATTCAGGATCGTCACTGTGACGTCATCATTGTTGTGACAGTCTCGACGTGCCATGCTTTTGTGGTTGTTTCCTTTCTTCGTTGTTATCAAAGGGTGTTTTGTATTTCTAATACTGCACTTCAGTCTTGAATCACACACTTGTGACTCAAGACATAGTTCAGTAATAGAGCGAAATGGTTATGAAACGCGGCAAAGTTCTTTGTTATATCTTTTTGTTCGTTTTTTTGGCCTTGACCGTGCACAAAACCTGACAAAATACAATAGGTGGTTACGTGTGTTCAAGCAACTAACCAATAGAAACGTTGCGATTACGTAATTCATGCATAGTGTATGAGCGTAAAACAAAAGATGTGCACGGTCATGGACCTTCCAACATAAATCTTGGCTTCTTTGTTTGCTCCTTTGAAGTTTGCCGGGCTTCATAACCATTTCCCTCTATTAACTATGTTCAAGATTATGTGCTTATTTAAAACAGCTTCAGTTGATAGCACCAGATATGTGTCTCTCATAGTTTTGGGGGTCTTGTTGCTTGCAGAAAAGATTTAGGTTTCACTTTATTGTTTTTATTTTCAGTTCCTGCTACTTTGCAAGCAACAACAGAAATAACACACAGAAATGATGAGCCAACGCAAGAAGAAGTGATCGTTAGTAAAACGATAACCTACTTCTTAGCTAGTGTCGCCTCCATTCTGTTTCTGGTGGTGTGTTTCGTTCTAGGCTTCTGGTGGTACAGGAAGTTACATCACAACGGAGTGAACAGGTTATTCATCAGTTATTGCATAATAAACTGAAGCTCCATAAGGGCCAGGTTCCTTTCCCAACATACTTCGAAAATATATTCATACTTCGAAAATCTTAAATGTAAATAATGAATGCAATACGTTTGCAATGTCAATCACATTTATATCTTGACTAAAGCTAGTTTTTTAAATTTGTCAAATCTAAGCTGTGACTAATAACCATTAATTAATTAATTATTAAATAATTATTTTTTTACAATTATTTTAGTTTGAAATTATTTTACTACTAGCTCGGCTTTCATGTAAAACAGTTACTGAGGTTGCTGATGGTACACCGAGGGTAAATAAAGTTGTCAGTCACGCACTCAATTATATTTACAGCTGTAGAGAAACAAAACAAACACGTTGAAACCTCATTGAAGCCCGATATCAGTGTCCAGAAATATAAACAGTTGCGAAAAGTACAAGCAAAATGATTGCTTGTTTCTGTCACCAGGCACTGGCAATATTCATCTTTGTTGCAGGCTGAGTATTTCCTATTGCATACCATGTCAAAACAAGAATTTTCGAAGAAAATATAACCGGGCTTTTTTTATCAAGCAAAACTGCTTTCTTGCTTGAAATCTGTCAGATTAGTCACGGCAGTCACGCTGAAGTCTGATGTTTGCGTATAGTGCCTACTGTCAATTTTCTTGCCTCTGAGCAGTCTTTGAAGATCATTCCTCAATATAAAGCAGGAAAAAACACGACAACATAGGTACGAATCGTTGTTGAAACATCAATCACAGACGTTACATGTTGCACCATCATCATTCGCAGCTATTCTAGTCACAGTCCGACAAATTGCGTGAGTCAAAATGTGATATTGTGACGTAATGGTTGTTATTTATAAATCTTCTGCGTAAAAGGAAGTGAAATGCTCCACCAACACGAAAAAGTAATGTATTTTACACTAAATAAACAGCAGAGTATTCATGTTCAAATCAAAAGTAATAGCTTGATATGAAATTTGACCTAACGGCGACCCTGGTTTATCACAGACGTTGCGAAATCTCTTCAAGTCACGGTTAGATGTGACTTATGTGACCCCATGACGTAATCGTCCTTATTTATAAATCTGCATTTCTCAGCAAGTTTCTGTTTTCTCAGAAAATATACGGAAAAGATATGTATTTCACACAAAATGACAATTATTTAACAGAACAATATTCATAAAATATCATTTAGGCAAAGGATGACCCTGGCGAAATGTAACGTAGCTTGATAAAAAAATAATTGATCTAATGGCGCTTCCAGTGTATGTGATATACGTACACTACTCACAGACAAGTCAAGTCACGATTCGACGTGACCCTATGACGTAATCGTCCAAATATAAATCTGCACGTCTCAGCAAGTTTCTGTTTACATAAATCTGCGAGTCTGAGCAACTTTCTGTTTTCCTTACGGAAAAGAAATGTATTTCACACAAAACAAACAGGACAATATTCATGACCCTGGCGAAATGTAACGTAGCTTGATAAAAAATTTGATCTAATGGCGCTGCTAGTGTATGTGATGTACGTACGCAACTCACAGACAATCTCTTCAAGTCACGATTCGACGTGACCCTATGACGTAATCGTACAAATATAAATCTGCATGTCTCAGCAAGTTTCTGTTTACATTAATCTGCGAGTCTGAGCAAGTTTCTGTTTTTCTTTACGGAAAAGAAATGTATTTCACACAAAACAAACAGGACAATATTCATGACCCTGGCGAAATGTAACATAGCCTTGATAAAAAATTTGATCTACTGGCGCTCCTAGTGTGTCCATCCAGTAGTGAGTACAATGATTTAATATTTTGACGAGTCAAACTCACCGACGTTGCGAAACCTGTAGGCCGCTCCGATGTGTTTACGCGGTCCTAAATTAATATTTATTTGGACCAGTCCAACTTTCACATAGGCTCGATTTCCGCCGCTCTCTTGAGTCCGGGCTTCGTTCTTTCCCGAGAAAATTTTTCACAAGGCGAATATATATTTTTACTCTCCCCTAGTTCTCCTCCTAGCACTTTGGCGGAGTAGAGGTATAAGGTGAATCACGACAAAAAAAAACTGAAGCTATTTTACTAACCGGGCTGGGCCCTAGGCCCACGCCCGGTTAACAAGCAATTCAATTGCCGCAAAAGCATATTGCACTTTATAATATACTATAACCATAGGATAATGCCTTTTCAAGCAATTTGATTGGTTCTCTAATCATGGTCTCAGAGGCAGTATACCATCTCTATCTCATTTGGAAGTACCGCGAAGTTCAATTTTTAATTTTCGTCTCGGTCAAAAATTGGCGGAACATTTTCGTCTTTCCTTATTTTCCTCGGAGAAATTCGACATTTTCCCTGTGATTTGTATATTATAAAACAATCATTCGCCACAGGATCGTGAATTTTGTTGAATATTCACTTCGCTTTCGGCGAAAAATTGTTAAATAAATACCATCCACTATTTGGCCGTTAACCTTGTTTATCGTTGTTCTCCAGATCAACTTGTCCAGTTCGTGAAATTATTCCGCTAGACAAGTGGGAACTTCTTCCAGAACAAATAGAATACGAGGAAGAGCTGGGTCGAGGAGCGTTTGGTGTGGTTTACAAAGCAACTCTGAAGAAACGAGTTGGAATAGACGTGTTTGACACTGGAAAGAGACTGGAGCCAAAGGAGGCATGCCAGGTGGTTGCTGTCAAAGTGTTACAAGGTACAATGCAATAATAATACAAAACCATGCAGAAAAGCAAATATCTTAAGAATATTTCTGCTTTTAAAAGTCCCCCAACAGAGATTTGTGATGTGCATGTATTATAGGTTATCGCACCGTGAAATTTATTATTTTATTATTATAAATCCTTTCCTTGTGTTTCGTGTAAGAGCACAACGTGAAATCTATTATTTTAGAAAACACGTAACTAAAGGAGCTCTCATTTTAATCAGACAGACTGCAAGTTGTATTTCCGCCATCTTATTTTTTTATGAATTGAACAATTTCCTTTTATGAATAATGGATTGTCAAGATGAGTCAAGAACAATGAAGAAAAGAAACAATTCAAAGCTTGTAAATATATAATTGCTTTCACTCTTCGTTCAAGTTTTAGCCATATTAATGTTTCGTGTTATACACTCTCGTAGATGTTATGCACATGTAAGCAATATGGTATTGATTTCAGTATTGTAACTATTCAGTAAGGTTTCTAATAATATTTTTGTCCTCTAGTTTTAACGTTGAGTAATCTCAAAATCTTTTATAAAACAGAAATTAAAACCTCGATTGACTTTTAATCCAGGATCAGCGTTAATCGAACAAGTATGTTATGTAAACGCTTGCTTTCATAAATAAGCTAAGAATATATTGTTTCTTGTATTTAAAGAACACAACGTATGACTGGGGTCCAGAGATGTACGAACAACAGCCAAATCATTCATCTGGTGCAAAGTGCATTTTGTTTTCATTTAGGAAGATAATAAAGTCATTTTAAACTCTTTTCAGAATATATTAACATTAACGGTTGAGAGAGAGATTCAACCAATTCCCTTCCTCGTCCCCAGACACCGTGGCAATTTCGTCGGTAAAGGGCGGGAAAACAGGGAGCGCGGTGCTAAATTGTTACAGTCCCACAACTCCACACGCACTGCGCACGACCAGGGGACGAGACAGACCAATTCCTACGTTAATAACTATGAAGCTTGATTGAATTTTATGTCGATATGTACTGGATCCCAGCAGGAAACTTTCGACTCTCGACAAATGTTCTTGCTGAAATTCTTCTTTTGGATTTCATTCGCTTTTATTACTTCCGAGTACATGTAGTTTTTTTTTTACCGCAACATTTTCCTTAGATGATCCAACCGAGGGAAAAAAAGAAGAGTTCCTGCATGAGATAGCGCAGATGAAGTTGTTGGGTTCACACCAGAATATCGTATCCTTAGTTGGATGTTGCACACTACAGGAGAACAAGTTCCTGGTGATAGAGTACGTTCCGTTTGGTGACCTGCTACAGTGGTTACGACGCAGGAGGCGATCGGTATGACGTTTTCTAAAGGAATATTTGACCCCAGGTATAGTATTTCGAAGGGCGGTAATATATGATTCAACTAAAGATTTGATATAGAAAAGCTTTTAATATTTTATATTTAATGTATGTAATTAATATGCCATTTTACTTATTTATAATTTCACGTTCACGTTTTAACGAGCTTCTGTTAGCTTCTCGGTGATACGTGGTTAAATAAAGTATCTAATTTTATCTTATCTTATCTTATTTGAGATTCCTTCCAATTAACCCAAATCGTCAATTTACCTGCCTTTAGAGTTAGGACTATCATGGCTTTTGCTATGTCAACTGAATGGACGAACGAACGAACGAATGAAAGAAAGAATCATTTCGTTACACAGATCATAGTTAGCATCAGACCTCTGGAATAGTTCAGTAATAGACTTATCACTAATATTGTTCTAACTTTTTATACATAATAGCAGCCATATATTTCGTAAAGTGCACAGATTGGCCATATCCAGTAATTTAACTGATATTTTGTCCCATTAGATGGTTATAAGTGTCCTTTCCTGCCGGTATGCATAGAGGATATTACATGGCCACGAATTCTATCTTCGAGTGCTGATAGTATCTCTCACGAGTGAGCGCAGTGGCCATGTAATGTTCTGTTTATTATATAGATACTGATGAAATGTTCAGATTAAACACGTGCATAGCTATAGTTTTTTATTCATTTTCAAAACAGCGAAAACATTGTCACCTA
Organism: Desmophyllum pertusum; assembly: GCA_029204205.1. NCBI lineage: Eukaryota > Metazoa > Cnidaria > Anthozoa > Scleractinia > Caryophylliidae > Desmophyllum > Desmophyllum pertusum. The sequence goes on from MU826352.1 coordinate 2,687,470, forward strand.
AACTGAGCCTAAGTTTGCAAATAATGTCATGACAACTTATGAAACGCATACACAAAGTACGTTTCGTCCCAAGAAAATGTTAGTTTATGTTCCAACGGGAATCTCTATTGTTATTGGCTGATCATGTCAGTAACCATGACGACATCAATATCCTCACATGTGAAAAATAAAAATATTAGTACAAATGTATCTATACACATGTATCATGTATCATGTTATTTTTTTCTCACGTAACGTTTCCTTTGTCGCTTTCTGTTTTAATAGTATTTATTATACTATAGATCAATCGAACCCAGGCCGCTGAAGGAAAAGGGAAGGAGAAATGTTATGAAGACAAAACAATTTTAACGATCGAAGAGAAATCAGCAAATCTGGTCAAGTAGGTGCCTCACTTTAACACCCCTTTAGACGGGACTGTTATGGTCTTCTGGGACAGGGTGTGGTAGGGGCGGTGGCGAGTGCCCTCGGCCTTTAACTTCAAGAGTATTTAGCTATAAACCTAAATCAGTTTCTGCTTAAATGGTGTGAAGCTCTTTCAAAAGTGGGTTTTGAAAGAAAATAGCGTGTCAATTATGACGTCACAATCTTCTCTTGACTTTCTTCATAATAACTAAAATGAATTAACTTATGTGTTAATAATAAAGTATCACGATGTAGTCGCTTAGATGTAGATCGCGACGTTTTGGCTGCTTACTGCTAGTCTTCATCAGGCGATGGTGTCGACTGTTTACGCATCACCATCACCATGTAGCAAGATAGTTTGCTGTGGTTGGGGGATTTCGATCCTCCTCATTATTCCATATATATAACACCAATTAAGTTGATGTTCATATAGCGCAATAAATCTTACTTTTACTTTTAAGCTAGTAACTCTTTAATAATAAGTTGAAACCCGTGGCTTATTTATCAGGGAGAATGCGACCTTCAGGATGAAAATCAGTCCCCGGCTGACACTGATTCAATGTTAGCAGGATCATCTTTCCAAAATGACGAAGAAATCGCCATGTATCTTTCTGAGGTAGGGAATAACCGGAAAAGTCCATTAAACTATATATCTAATCACGCAATTTACTGGAACATAATTTCTCAATATCAATTATATTTTATCTGGTAAACGATAAAAACGTGGTCAGCTGAACTAGACTTGAGTTGCATAAAAAAAAACAGAATGAAAATCGGGATAAAAGCTTTGCAAATCAAAGGCTGCTATGAGCTGAATCGCGAATGAATAAATTAATATCCAAAATTAATACGAAAGTTTAAAATCAATCCATCGACGAGCGAGTGAAATTTGAATACCTCGCTGATGGAATCGACTTCATCACAAAATAACAGAGATGTCATCCTTGACATAACCCTGTCTTCTGAGAATCTCGCTGTCGTAAGAAAGGATTATACATAATATATTGAACATGAGATACAGTGTTTCATCCGATTTCCAAACACCAAGAAGAGAGTTAAAAATTTTGCGCCCAGCAGAACATTTTTGACGAATTTCGAAATGTTTGAAAATGCGATGAAACTCTATATCAAATGTTTGATATATCTTCTCAATCGAAACAAAAAGTAAGGAGTAAACGGAGAAATAAAATCACAAATATTTATACTAATAAAGCGATAGTCACGTGTCAATCATGACGTCATATCCACGCCAAAATGACATTACACGTTTAAAAAATCCGCCCTCTTGTATCCGCCATCTTGGATTTCAAGATTATTTAGACTGAATGTCAGAAACTCCCAAATTTGATTTGCAACAATCGAAAAAATATAAGGATGCAAAAAACGTAATAAAGATTTTGAAATAAAATCTTCGTAAAAAAAAACTCGAAAATCTCATGAAAAATGGAAATTAAGCCGAAAAAAACACCAAATGTATTTATTTGTTCATTTATTTATTCAGGACAAGAGTAAAATTTCTCTAGATCAAGAAAACATCGAATTGTTGCCGATGCTATCGACATCACAGGGAAACAGTAGCACTACTGGCATGTTGCTGGCAACTGAGAATCTTGATGATGACGATGACGAAGCAGACAGCTTTTCTACTCAACGGCTGTTTTCTTTTGCTTGGCAAATAGCAAAAGCAATGGTAAACTTTAAAACAGTTTGCAATTATGGATCATTTTAAAACTACTTAAAAGTAGTTTATTTGGAACTGAAAAACTTGTTGACATTGGTCGCACTTGACTTTCTCCCGCGTAAAGACAAAAATTAAGGCGTGAATAATAAAACTATTGAAACGAAGTTTAGACAGCGTTTAAGAAAACCGTGGCCGATCTTAAGCCACGAGCTACACTTCAGTGTTACACCACGTCTAAAATGTGGTCTACGTGATCTATGGCTCATCTTCGTTGCATCTACGACTTAAGTGGTAGTTTACATAGGCCCCTGTAGACCTCAATTCAGCCATTATCCAGAAAGTTGAGTAGGGTATTTATTATCGCATTCATAAAATATATCAAACACGAGAGATAGTGTTTCATCTCGATTTCCAAACACCGACAAGAGAGTTGAAAAATACGACGCGCAGCGGAGTATTTTTGACGAAATTCGAGGTGTTTGGAACACTGTCGCAAGTGTTTGATATATCGTCATCAATCCAAAGTAAAACAGAGAAATAAACTCTTAAAAATCTATGCTAATTAAGACCAGGTATCCAAACCTCCGACACGGTTATGATTTTCTTTGTTCTAACTTGATGACTTATTAATGAGTTTGAGAACAGCTTTCTTGACTTTTAACTGCCACAATATTATGAATTCATGACTAATTAGAAACGTGTGTTCTTCAATTGTTTTAAAACGTTTGGGTCGACATCTAAGACAAACATAATACTAAATGTCGAATCGCATTCGGTGACGTCAACATGCACTCATGGTAGGGTAAAGAATTAATAAGCCTCATATCAATTATAGTTATTGATTCAATAAAATGTCCGCTTTGATTTCTTCGATATTTTTATTAGAATCACCTCGCCGAGAAAGGTTTCATTCATCGTGACCTTGCAGCTCGTAATATCCTGGTTGGCTGCGATGATCGAGTCAAAGTGTCAGACTTTGGGTTGATGCGTCAAATCTACGAAGACGTTTACAACGCAAAGAAGACTAAAAACCTTCCAGTCAAATGGATGGCTCCAGAATCGATTTTTGATAACGATTTCACCATCAAGAGTGATACGTGAGTGAATATTTCATTCCGTGTAATGGCTGTAATGGCATTATATATTTTTTCCTTTAAAGGAGCTATGTCACGATATTTTAAGTTGTTTTTGCGAAGTGCAAAATCACCTTCAAACTGAAGAAAGCCTCAAAATAATAGTTTACTAAGGTAGAAAAACACCAAAGAGGTAATGATAAACCAAACAGGAACAAGGATGGTTGAGGATGGAGAAGATTAACACGGATTGCGAATGGCGAACTTGAAAAAATTGGCCAATTTTTTCAAGATGCGCCAACCATGACGTAGCTCCTTTAAGTTAGTTGTTAATAACAGAATTGCATTGCACAGTAAGACACACAATATGAATGTATGCGCGAGTGAAAGCTAGGAATCATATGTATGGACATATTGAAGGGAAATAAATACATGTTTTACTGTCGTCAAGCCCCCGGGGGTACTCCCAAAAAAATTTGGGTGAGAGTGTGCCGCACCACAAAACGCTAATTTTACGACCCTGCGCCAGACTAAATAGAGGTCAACAGTATCCGTGTGATGCTCCTTGTAAACTTAAAAGAGGCAAGATATCGACTGCCGTTTAGGATAATTGTAGCTCACTGGTCGTTTGTATTCGAGAGTTCCATGATGTCCTGCATGAACTAGCCGAACTAGGTTATCAAGGACAAGTGACTTTTGTCGACTTCCTGGAAACTGATACGCTGTTCCAGGTCGACCAATCACCAATTTTGGTCAACCAATGACTTGTTTCTTATTTGAAAACATTAGAAACATTTAGGCATGATTTTTGTCACATGTCTATTTTCAATTGTATTGAAGATTTTCCTAAACAGTACGTTTTACCTACGAAATAAATCAAAACATTATCATACAGTTGTGTTGAATACTTTTCAAAATATATAGTGCGGCTTATTTTGTTTTCAATTTTCACTTAGCTGGTCCTATGGTATTCTTCTTTGGGAAATGGCCACCTTGGGTAAGACAACAATTAACTCATTATGTTCTGTTTATTATTTTATTTCATTTCTTTTTTTTTCCCCTCAGTTTTCCAACTTAGTACTCTTGGGAATGAACGAATTAACTTTCTTATTTTCTGATGCAATGCAGGAGGTTTTCCATACCCCACATTGACCAATCCAGAGCTGTGTACACTACTGAAGACTGGTTATCGCATGGAAAGGCCTGATATGTACTGTGATGAAATGTACGTAAATGAACTACAATCATGGTAAAAAGTCCTTGGGACACAGATTACTTCACTGTGAAATTATCTTCGAAGATCACTCTCTTTCTCTCCATCCATGTAGATATTGAGGTTTTCCTTTGTTCTTTTACTTCAGTCAACTTGATTTTAGTTATAGACCTCTGATGTCAGTCGATAGTAAAGTTTCAGGAACCAAACTTTGACATATTGTTGTCAATTGTTGATCACGTGACTTGACGTTTCAATGGCAACCAGATTTTGACATGTCGTTTTACCCAAATTTGGTGTTTTATCAGCTTAATTTTTAGTTTTCATGAGATTTTCGCTTTTTAGGAAGAGTTTCTTCCAAAATCTTGGCAGTTTTTGTATCCTTATATTTTTTCGAATTTTCAAATCAAATTTGGAGATTTTCTGACATTTCTGAATAATCTTAAAATCCTTAATGTCGGATCCAAAATGGCGGATTTTTTTAATGTATGACGTCATTTTTGTTTGATATGACGTCATAAGTGACACGTGACTGTCACTAAAATAAACAGTTTGGGATGCTGTGTGTACTATATAAGTTTGATTTTCGTAGCGTGAATACTTTTGGAGATACGTAGCGAGGACACTTTTTGCCCAGCACCCCCAGGCTCACAAACGAAAAAAAGCCCAGGCATAATACTATAAATAGGGTTAACAAAGATACTATCTGTGTATGATAGCGTGTGTGTGCTCAGATTAACTGTGTTCGAACCTCAATGCAGCCATTAAAGTAATTTTCATTTCCTTGTCCATGATAGATATGAACTGATGTGTGAATGCTGGAGTGAAGATCCAGCTACTCGTCCCAGTTTCTCGCAGTTGATTGACCGACTGGAGGTGATTATGACAAGGGATGTACCATACTGCGACGTGAGCAGGCACGATGAATCCAGTCCATACTACAACGTACCCGCCAAAGATAATAGCGACTAGGAAAGTGACAAACACGCATCGTAAAGCAGAGAAAGGTCAACAAAAATATATTTCAATTAAGCTAGCGCGTTGGGTCCATGCTATACAGTTTTAGACCCTAAAGAAGAGGACAGTAATACACCATATATAAATTGAAGACTAGCAGATGGTAATAAGTTGAAATCTATAACTCAGCCATGAAACTCCATCGCCATTAACTGAATTTATTCATTGTAGCCTGATAGAAAGAATTTCAAACTGATTCTTTGGTCCCAGTAGCAACATTGCATTGAAACTGTAATATAATTGGACTTAATTTTATCTAGTTTTGCTGCTACGCTTATTTACCAGTACTGTACATGTACAACCAAATTCTCAGAACTTACATTAACAGAAATGTATGGGTATCACTAAGAATAATTTATTTTTCGAACTTCAGACTAAATGGGTTAACATGGGTGGTGGGGGAGGGGAGACAGGGGCAGGAAGTCTACGGAAGGGGGGAGAAGAGAGAGCGGGAAGCAGGATTCCCAAGGTCAGTGGCGTTAAACGAGGCCGGTTTAGACAGGGTTTAACAAAACCGCGCGAACAGTTTAACAATTTATTTGCATACGACTGCAAATAACGGATTTTTCCTTGTAGTTTTGCCACCCTGAAGAAGGCAGTAATGCCGAAACGTCGGTCGTCAATTATAACTTCAAATAGTGCCAAAAATCATTTTACTCAACATTAACAAAACCGTGGCCTAACTTGAGTTTAAACTAGCCAACCTCAATGTGTTAACGTCATTTACAATAAACCCTGTTCAGAAGGTGATGGGGGAACAGGGGGTTCTGCACTTCCCGTACCTTGTACTCCCGATTCCCGCCCGGCTTCCGTTGTGGTTCCCACTTCTTTGGGCCGAATATGTAAGTCTAAGATAGGCCGTGGTTTAAGAGAATTTAATGGCTCTAAATCTAAGCAGGTCATCAGTCTAAGTAGCTAATTGTTTTTTTAGTCTGTGTTATACACATTAATTATTAAAGGTTAAGTTATTTCGGAAGAACCCGATTGACATATCACTCTATATTTCCTCCAGCACTAGAGCTGTATCGTGTGTTAATCCCGCCTCGTTTAAAGTCTGTGTAATATCTGACAGCTGTTTCCTTGGATACGTTGTTAAGATAACATGACGAGATGGTGAAAAACCCAGCCATTCAGCAAAGGTAAATAACATCTGTAAATAAAACAGAATTGAATTCAGTGAAATAAAAATTCACATAGAGCAATTTAGTGTTAAATATAATCGCTGAATTGACTATGACTGGTTTTAAAAACTCGCGCCACCATTCTCAACCAATCAGATGCAAAGTTAAAACCAATCGCGACTTGGTCACACGCGTTTTCCCGCGCTTGGCGCCGGTTACGTGTATTTGCTTGGAGTTCTCATTGTGTTGTTTACGTTTGTTGCGATTGCTGATTCCCAACAGGTTCTAACAAAACTCTGTTATGTGGGCATTCAAATGAAAGCTACAGTTTTTTATGCTGTACAAGGTGGTTCTATATGTAGCTTTTTAAAAAGCTTTTTTTATGTCTGCGAATTGACGAAAGCTAATGAACAGTATAGTTTTATGTGGCACTGTTATTATGCTGTACAAGGTTGGTTCGTTTTAAGTCAGTGGATGAAACTCCACAAAGCATGTGACCATTCAAATAAAAGTTATAAGCAGTACGTTCATGTGGTACTGTTTATCAAGCTGTACAAGGTTGGTTCTTACTTGAAAGTCAGTGGATGAAACCCTAGTATGTTGTATGTGGTATTGTGACCATTCAAATAAAAGCTACATGTATTTTAAATTTGCGGGTGAAACACTAGTGTGTGACCATTCAAATGAAAGCTATTGCGCAATACTTTCAAGTGGTACTGTTTAAATGCTGTCAGTACAATGTGGTTATAACTTTAAGCGGACAAGTCCATGTAAGCACCTTAATTTGTGACTCTACTGTAAATCTCCTCTTCTTAACTGCACCATCAGGACAACGGAGGGCTACAGTTATAACCTGACGAGAAACAAGCTATATTATCAATAAAAATCATATTTACTGTATGTGTAGAGTATCTTGTTACTCAGTGCTTGACATGTTGTAACTCTTTCCATTAGGCCACCGTGACTCCCACAGAAGTACATGTACAACATGTATGAAATGCTACGGTGTAAAATACTTACCCCTTTTTCCTTAAGATGTGGCTCCTCAGGCAACTGTCAATGATAAAACCATACATGTATGAATAATAGATATTTTTTGTCTGAATAATATCGATATAAAGCCTTCCTTCTAAAAAGGGACACAAGAGATTGTGTTCATCATAGACCTCATTCATAAATGGCGGTGGATTAATTATTCTTTTATATTCATGTTAATCAGCCTCCCTAGCCTCATTTTAGAGTAAAAATTATTTTGAATTTTGCTCATACTAACGAGGCTAGGGTGGCTGATTAGCATGAGTATAAATAAAATAATAATTAATCGGCCACCATTTATGAATATGGTCTATATTTCCAAACACTGAGAAGCTAGAAAGTTGAAAAAGTGATGCACAGCAGAGTATTTTGATGAAATTCGAGGTGTTTGGAAATGTCATCGTTTAACACCAAATCAAGCAAAAACATTTCATGGATTTAATATTTAAATAGTAATACAAATAGACATGTATATAGGGATGATTTAGCCTGTAGCAGTGGATGATGCAAGGAAACTAAAACACCTATCAAGCATTAATACTGCAAAACAAATAAAGAAAGTAAGGGCCTCAACAACAGACCAATTCGTATCTAAAACTATTTAGTTGTTGATCATAAAAAGTTGTCGATAACAAAAAACATGTGTGAAGAAGTGATAACATAAATACAGTGTATATGCCAGTTTTATTGTCGACAACTTGTTTTTCCTACTGTGTGCTCAAGACTGTTGTTGACAATACGCCATTATCAATGTTTGTTGCCAGCAGTGGTTTCGGGATGTGCAGTGAATGCTAGTTACCATGCAAACTTTCACATAAAATTATTAGCTATTGATAATTTTGGCCTCTAGTGCATGGAAAAGCTCTATCTTGAGCACTAATAGCTATCAACTCATTTTAGTTGTCGACATGCAACTATCTCTCTAGTCTATCACATCCATAAAGTTTATAGTTGAAAATTCTCAAATTATATCAATTTACGGTGAGATTTTTGCATCCTAAAGGAAGACTTGTGGATCTTGCTCCATACCAGAAGTCCCCAGTGGGGTGGGGGTGGGGGGACTTGACAGGTCTTAAAAGCACCCATGTTTTGAATGTATTGCTTTAAAATCTTGAAGAGTGACTGTGAGTGCTTTGTTTCTTACCACACAACTCGGCCTGTTTGTCCTTTGTCTTAAAGATTCTGTGCCATTCTGTTCTTGTGTTGATTCGCATGCAGCGTCATCTGTGTATTCACTGTTGTTTATAGCTTCTTTATCGATCTGACTCTGTTCAATATCTGTTCCGTCCTCTGAACTAGTATCTTCATGCATCAAAAACTCTTGAGACAAAACGTCATGTTCTGCTTGTTCCTCACCATGGTTCTTCAAAGAAAAATGAAAAACAAATTGAAGATAATAAAAGAAACAATTTGCACAGACTGTTCAAAGTCTTTTTTTTGTTTACAAAAAAGAACATGAGTTATGTTTCCAGACAGTGTTACAAAAACACTTGCTAAAGTTTAGTAGAACTCAACACTGTGGCAGAAACATAGCATTTCCTTAGCATACTTGTTTCTACCCAAACTTTCACTTGTGTTTCAATAACTCTATATTTATTATAGAAACACATACAAAGTTTTCCTTTTTTCTTCATCTGTTTCTCAGACAGATTAAAAGCCGCCACCCCTTTCAAATATTGAGGACGAGAGTTGCAAGCTGAGAGTTGGATCTTATGAGAGTTTTCTTCAACTCTCATCGACTACATTTGTATCACACCACCTCATGCCAAATGAGAGAAAACTCTTGACAACTCACAAGATGATCACCCCCGGAGTCCCCCCTGGGGGTTTGGCCTTGGCTTTAAAGCACATCTTACCCCTAGTTTTTGTCCTTTTCCTCTCCAAGTGCTGTTAAACTTGTAAAACTCAGCTTCTCGTTTTGCCTTCAGAATTTCTTCTCTTGGTCCTAAAATGTTCTCTTTATAGATGTCAACCTGCAGAGTTTCATTAATGCAGCATAATATTAATTAGCCTCGACATTCAAGTAAATGTAGCAGTATATTAAGTGATTTACCAACTTACTATTGGAGCAGGGAAGGGGAGCAGGGATGGTGCAGTGGTGAGAGCATTCACCCCCCACTGGTCCAGTGGTCCATAAGGCTGTGCTCTACATACATGACATAC